>CM069859.1:14845555-15160555 GCA_036172795.1 Pelodytes ibericus
CACGTAGGGCTTCATTCATGAAAGAGGATGATTTTTGGAGAATTTTTCCAACTCGGACACTTTGCCCTTAAGTTTGTCCTTCACTTCTCAATTCCCTGCAAGTCTCTCTTTCATAAATAAAACCCTTAATATACAGGTGTTTTGAGTGAACTATGGTACCCAGCATAGTCTGGCTCAGAATAGACGAGGAGACAGAAGCCAGGCTTCAGGTTTAGAACAGATAATGATTTTAGTTGATTAGTGGATTTCTGTTGCTTAATCCTGTTATGGTCCAGCGCAGATTGATTTATATTTCACTCCTGCCTTTCTTTTTTTTTTCTCACGCTGTGTTTCTCTCTACTTTCCTGATCACATAAGCAAGGTCAACTACCACCAGTGTCAGATGAAACAATTTTCTTCAAAATCCAAAACACATTAAAGTCACATTAGGTACATCTAACATATGAAACATGCACTTATGTATACATTTCAATTCAAATCAGTTTACAGTTCCCCTGTAGTTTTACACTGGGAATAATTTCTCCGGGGCTCCTAAATTCCAAGACATCCAATAAGGAGTGACAAGACTGTTGCCTTAGCAACAGCAAGAACTCTATTACACTTTATTTCTCAGTCTTTAGGAGATCGGAAAAAAACTAAAGAGGCAGATCTGTTTTATTTTTTATTACGATAAAGCACTTATCTTAACCCCTTGCCGACAAAGGACGTGTCAGGCATGTCCTTGGAGAAATTCCCTTAACGGCAAAGGACGTGCCCGGCAAGTCCTGTGGAGAATCAAGCGGTTTTCGCAAAAAACGCTTTAACGGTGCAATTCGAGGCAGTCGAGGCAATAGCCAGCACTGAAATTTATTTTCTGGATCCCCCACGATCGCCCCACGGAGCGATCGTGGGAGCCATGCTCTGTCAATATGGCTATACCCTCTGGCGGTCTGAGCTTCGGAAGTGAAAGTAACTTCACTTCCGTCGCTCTGAATATGATACTTGACTGCCCCTAGTGGTAGGTGAGTAGCATAGCAATGGAAAAAATTTAAAATAAACATGTAATTAATTAAAAACTGGTTATATAGTTTAATTAGCCTATAGGGTTAAAATTAAATATTTTTTAGCATAAGGGATAGGGTTAAAGTTAAATTAAAATTAAAATATATTAAGGGATAGCATAAGGATTAGAGTTGGGGTTACATTTAGTGTTAAGGTTAAATTTTGAGTTCGTGTTGGGGTCAAAAGGTCAATATAGCAAAATACCAAAAAACACTATTTTTTTGTTTTTGCCCCATAACTCGCAAAAACATTTTTTTGTAGTAAATTATAAGATATGATGAACATAATGGTATCTAATGAAAGCCCTTCTTATGACGATAAAAACAACATATAATGTGTGTGGGTACAGTACCTTAGAAAAAAGAAAATTGCAGCTAAACACAAACACCCCAGAAATGTCAAAACAGCCATTGTCACCAAGGGAAAGTCAAGGTGAAAATGTGTTGTCACTAAGGGGTTAAAAAACATGTGTTTTTCAGACACCGTAGGTGGGGCCCCTTTAAATTAAATATTTCGCTTTTTAACAATGCACGCTTTCAAAACACATTCTAACAGTCAACAACAAGTTCTTGCTAATGAACACAAATCAAACAAATTGAGTCATAAAACAATTTTTGTTTGAGTCTTGTAGCGTGCCAATATTGTAATGAAAAAAATAGCTGTACTGAGCGGGGGAACAATTCACAAGTCTGCACTGCAGTTAAATCCAATTAGTTTCATTTAAATCCCTGTACTTTTTAGGAAGCTGAATTTAAACTATTAGGAGCACATTCCACATTCTTACCCTCAGGAAACTCCTTCAAATTGAAGTCAAAACTATCTGATTTCTATTATTTTTTTTGACAAATGTATTTAGATCAAAGCTTTTCACTTAATAAAAACATACTTTCTATTTAATACTTTCTGATGCCTATCATCACGTATGGAGAGGCTAGTTTCGTGTTATCGGTTATTTCCAGGTATGTTTAATTAAAATATATGTTGTTAGGAATTAAAATTAAATTGGAATAAAAAAAAAAGAAAAAAAGCTTATATTTATATTAACTTTTTATTTGTATTTAAAAAGGATAGTTACATTTATTGAATAATGCTACATTGTTAGAGTCTGTGAATCAAATAATATTTTAATTTAATCATATTCATATTTTTATGGTATTATGAAATATTACTTAGCCTTTAAAGTCAAATCATTTTATAAAAGGCTTGTTTTAAAGGGACTCTCAATGAAATAGTTTTTTACAATATGTTTGCAGGAAAAAAAGAGAATAAAACAATGGGGGTTAGAAATAAAATGTCCAACACACAAGTTGTCGAGAAATTAGAATAAGATGCAATTGCCGTTTCTTATGTATTATATTGATTTTACTAGTTTGTTTTTTTACTTCCCAATAATTTTGTGTGCTATCAGAAGCTAAAAGGTGCCTGTAAATATAAGAGGTAGGTTATGGATCAACCAGTGCCCAGTGCAACTCGAAATCATGGGACTGATGCACATAGTCCAAATTTCAGGAGTTTATTAGGACCTTGCATTATACATTGGTACCTAAATGCTCACATGGTGAGTGAATTCGCTGAAGGAAAAGGAGGTGGTAGTACCAGGGTTTTGGGGATAGTGAGAGCTAGGTGGTTTTGACTAAATGTTAATTAATTGGTGTTCTAGTGGGATGTATTGTGAGCTTCCATATAGAGGTGAGTTTTGAGGGCATTTTTGAAAGGTGTCACAGAGTGGAACAGCTGACATAGAGCGACAAGTGGCAAAGATGCGATTGGCAGCCGAGGTGGAGAAACATGTACCAGACCGATCAGTAGATATCTACTGTAGTCAAGGTGAGAGATCACAAGGGAGTGCACTAGGATTTGATTGGCCTCCTTGATGAGGAATGGGCAAATGTTCACTATGTTCCTTAGGTGTAATTGGCAGGATTTGGCCAGGGACTTAACGCGTGGGACAAAGGAAAGATCTACAGGTGAGAACGTCCTGCCTATTAATCTCTCTGTACACTTTTGCAGACAAACTGCCTTAATTACAAAGCTAACTCTACATTTATGTGTAAGTACAGCTCTAAGATTTAACGGTTTGAAAGATTAGCCTGTGGCGTTCAATTAGAGATTCATTTTAGACTTTTATTACACCTGAAATAACAGTCCAATGACTAGTATGCATTCATATCCTCACTGTAACTTTGGGCTGTCCCATTTTGCCAAAATAAGAACATTCTAGTAATATTTATGCTTGAAAAAAAAAAAAATTGTTTTGCTTTAGGGAAATTTTATTCCAAGCACCGCCGGTTAGTTCATCATTGCCTACTAAAATAAAAAATAATTGTATTTTCCGCAGTTTATTCCTGCATGCCATTTACTATTAGCCCTGCCAGTAACGTCTATAATCTTTGTGTCACATTTAAATATCTATAATTCCTAGGTTATGTTCGCGTTCCCTTGTAATAATAATAATGACATAATGACATTTAATCCAGAGGCGCTAAGCCTAAGAAAGTGGAATAGTCTGTGAAGATTTGAAATAATATTCTGCTTTTACTATCTTAACTCTAAACAAAAAAATCGGATGATTAACAGTGAATCAGACTCTTTAATAACCTATATCAAAATGTTAAAAAACATATTAAATGAGTGTATTAATATTAAAATATTAAAGGAATTGTCTAGTCAAACTCAAGATGAAGATGACTGCTTGTATAGTGCACAGGCTTTCATCCCTGTGTGATTTGATGCAGACATTCTGAATAAATCACATTTTTAATATTTCACTCAAGCCCTCCTCCAGTGATTATTCTGCATGTTTACTGCAGGTGCGTCAGCACTGATTATATAGACACTGAGGATATAATGTTTTGTTTCATTTGGTCACTTCCTGTGCTGTTGGAATTGAATACATTGTGTGGACTGTGATAGACTTGCTCATGTACACAGGAGGATCTCGTATCACTGCATCACATTCCCTGATGACATCACTAGAGAGAAAGGAAATTCCATTCATTTTAATGTAATTATTCTCATTGGTTCCTGCAGCACAAAAAAAAAAAAAAAATACTTTTACTTTTTAACTAGTGTGAGCAGTCCTTGTTTCCTGCAAACTGTTGTAATTTTACAGTTTCATCTAAATGTAAGTATTTTATATGTTAAGCAATGCAAAATGTCAAACATACATTTTAAAGTTCTTTGAAAGCACATTAATATGCATTAATATTTGGATGATTTGGGGAACTAGACAGTCCCTTTAAAGTAATAAGAACTGACAAATGAACTGTAAATAGCATGCATTAACCCCTTCACAACGGTAAAAGGTTCCATGTTGTCATAATATATTTTGCATTTAGGACTAATTGAGGGCATGGAACATTCTATATTACAATGAGCATGATCACTGTAGGAGAAAACGGTTATCAAAAAGGAATATGCTACTTTAAGTTATTGCCCAATAACTTGCAAAAAATAAAACAGGACAAATATTATAATCTTTAGCCATATTTTTCATGTTAAAGTAAAAAAGGCCCTTTTTTAAAAAAAAATCCATCATATTGTATTTTTTTTTAGTAAATAATATGATATTATAAGAATTATGCTATCTATAGAAAGACCATCTTCAACTGAAAATAAAAATAAAAACAATAGATAATGTGTGTCATATGTGTAGGAACAGTAAATGAGAAAGAGGAAAATTACAACTAAACACAGCAGAAGTGAGCGCTGTAACTTTGAAAATAAAGTCCATCATTAGGGGTTAAAGCACCAGATCCTCCTAGCTTATTTCCTGTAACTTGTATACTTATTTTTACTTTAAAACCATTTACAGTTCTCCTGTCACACATTTAAAACACGTTTTTAAAATTTAGACATGTGCTTGCAGTTTTGCTAATACAATGTATAGATCATTCTCAATCATTGTGTACACTCTACATGCACAGTAAAAGAAATGTTCAGGTGATACCGTCCCTTTAACTACATGTAACTGGCTCTCAGTTTGAACCTGTCAGAATGAGGATACTGAATGCGGAGGAACCTGGATGCACAGCTGATTGCTGAAAGCTCTAAATATTCACGGCACAGGTAAATACATGTAAAAACCCTGGTTTGATTTCTCCTCTAATCTGGGATTTTATGGGCAGAGTAGACACAAGAACAGTGCAAATCAGGGGGACTTTACTGAATCTATCACAGATCCTCCCTCATGATCGTTGTTCATCGACACATTTGGAAAGGTACAAGTAATGGCATTGTTTCAATTTACCTACCCAGCGCTCCAGATAATGAGAAATGGGCTGCTTAGGTGAACATGTGATTTAGCACTTTCTAAACAAACACAAAAGGGAAAAAAAAAAAACATTTTTAAATCACATTTCCACATGGATTTACTTAATACTGCAAAATAAATCAACATCCAACAAAGGGGGGGGGGGGGGGGGACAAAAGAAAACAAAAACATAATGGAAAACAAACAAAATATTGACAAATGTAACTATTTTATTTCAATGACCTAAAAAAGTATTGCTGCATAATATACTGGTTTAAAAATAAAAAAGAATGAATATCTCATTAATTATTTGAAAAGAAAAGTTATTATCTATAAAAGTAACCCCCAAGACTAAAACTAACCCTAAAACTACTCTCTAACCCTAATACTAACTGCAAAATCAACCCCTAACCCATATACTAACTGTAAAACTAACCCCTAACCCTAATACTAGCTTCAAAACTAACACCTAATACTAAGTGTAAAACTTACCCCATACCGTAATCAGGGCTGGCCTTAAGTGTTCCTGTGCCATGAACGGGCATCCCCTTTAGCACCCTCCCCCCCCCCGCATGCCTGTCTCTTTCCTCCCCCTGCATGTATGTATCTCTCCCTTCCCATGTTTGTCCCTTTCCTCTTCCTTGCCATGCCTGTATCTCTCCAACTCGCCCATATCTGTTCTCTCTCTTCCTCTCCTCCCCATATCTGTTCTCTCTCTTCCTCTCCTCCCCATATCTGTTCTCTTCTTCCCCTTCCTCTGCTTTCTTCTCTCTCCCTCCTGTTCTCTTCTCTCCCCCTCCTGTTCTCTTCTCTCTCCTCCTCCTCCTCTGTTCTCTTTCCCCCCTTCTTCTGTTCTCTCCCCCCTTCCTATGTTCTCTCCTTTCCCCTCCACTGTTCTCCCTCCCCCATTCTTACTTATTGTGAGGGGGCAGAGCTCAACGGGTGAGAGGTGTATCTCTGCCCCTACATGAGTAAGTGCTGCACGTGCTCCCCATGCACAGTGATAATGCAGGGAATCGGAAATCCCTACTCATGCTGCCCGTGGCTCCCCGTGAACCAGACACCGAGCTGCTTCACAGGGTGGGGACTGAGCTACACCTCACACCCGGTGAGCTCCGCTCCCTCCCCGGATCCAGAAGTGCTGCCGAACAGAGGGCTAGTAAGGGGAGATGTTCTGATCTCCCCATCCAGTGCCTCTACCGGCAAACTTTTTTTTTCCGTGGCACCCCTGTCCTAAGCCCTAATACTAACTGTAAAACTAACGTCTAACCCAAATACTCTCTGTAAAACTTACACTGAATGCTAATACTTTAAAACTAATCCTAATAACCCCTAATACTAACCATACAATTAACTCATAACCCTAAAAATAACCCCTAACCCTAATAACCTAATAACCCTAAAGCTAACTGTCAAGCACTGTAAGTGCTGTGATGATGTGGCTGTGATGAGGCTGCTGGGAAGAACAGTCCCATTCTGTCAGTGAGAGATGCTCGGAAATAGGGGTGTGTCTTAGAACCACCACTATCTTCGATTCGCCCGGTAGAACCGTGTAAAATACCAGTTTTCTTTTGTAGCGCATGCTGTAAACCTTTTTCGGAAGCCTGGTCTCCTTAAAAATGGTGCAGAGAAGTAAGTGGTGGTACACTGTGTAGGGCTTCCAAAGTGATGGATCAGCATCATAGTTCTTGCCAGTGGTGTATCTTGGTTTAATGCTGCCCTAGGCAGACAAAATTTGGCCACCCCCCCCCACCCATGTTGCACACCCACGACATGACCCATAACCCATGTTTCATACCCAGGACATGCTACATCACCCCATTATCTGCCCCATCACCTACATTACTCCCACATCACCCCATTACATGACTCCATAACATGTCCCCATCACATCCATTACCCCATCACACCCATTATATGCCTTGATTACCCCATTACATGCCCCCATCACATGCCTCCATTACATGCCCCATCATCCCCATTACATGCCTCTATCACCCCATTACATGCCCCCATCATCCCCATTAAATGCCCCCATCATCCCCATTACATGCCCCCATCATCCCCATCACATGCCTCCATTACATGCCCCATCATCCCCATTACATGCCCCCATCATCCCCATTACATGCCCCCATCATCCCCATTACATGCCCCCATCATCCCCATTACATGCCCGCATCACCCCCAATACATACCTTATCACCCCTAATACATGCCTCCATCACCACGAATACATGCCCCCATCACCCCAATACATGCCCCCATCACCCCAATACATGCCCCTATCACCCCCAATACATGCCCCCATCACCCTTAATACTTGCTCCCATCACACCCATTACATGTCCCCATCACCCCCAATGCATGCCCCTATCGCCCCAGGATTTACCTTAGTCTCTGGTGGCTAATGGCAGGCAGCATGGTGTCCTTCGGCTCCCCTGATGTGTGCAGACTGCGTATCTGACGTCAGATTGCTGGTCACATGACCTGTCAAGCACTTCCCCGTCACACTGCATGGGGAGCCGAAACAGGCAGCACGGAGGTTTCTATGTGCTGCCTGTTCAGCTCTCCGTGCAAAAACTCACACCCTAGAATCGAGTTCTTATGGTATATAAACACATTAACTGCAGTTTAAACACACTGTTTAGTGAGTGTTATTGCTATGGAGCTCTTGGATACACTCATGCAAACCCAAAATCTGAGTTTCCAAAAAAGGGACCATAGAGGAGGAAAGAGTGACATTGGTTTTTGGTGCAAAATAGGGACTATTCCAGAGACGCCTGGTAGAAGCCCATGAAGGGTGAAACGCGTAGCGCACTGGACTCACCCTGCTGTTCTTTATGTACATATATTGTGTATATTTTTATTCCACATCTTTTATTTTTTGATACTTACTGGACAAGATTTCTCCTGCAGCTGTGTGGCGCCCATTACGTTTGACAGAGAAAACTTCCATGTAAGCAGATTTTTTTTTATTAAAAGTCTGTATATGTCACACACTAATTGGATATCTGTTGTTTCTGTTCCTGAGCCAAAATCTAAGCAGATTAGCCACAGCAGGATTCTACAAAACGACACCTTACCCTTGAAGTGCAACTATTATCCAGCCATCCTGTGAGTGCATCCCCTTGAGGGGGATCAAAGCTTCCTCCTGATTCCTCAGGATATTATTTCACATTGTCACCTATAAGGTGTTATATATATATATATTAATTGAGTTTATCACATATATTTTTTATCACAGTTTGCTCCAAGCGCACTTATTGTTCTTTATTTGCATATATAGAGAGTAACATTGTGTCTGAAAACTGCAGATGTTCACGTCAGATGATGGGCTATAGGTACACATTAACTAACACATCAAAATCCTCATCCAAATCACTAGCCGAGACTTAGTGCAGGATGATAAATAATGAAAACAACAAAAACTTATACACAGACTTCCTTGAACGAAGCAAGGGTTAAACAATACATGTCCCGGTAGAATTAAGTAAACCAGACGTGTCTCTTAATAGTTTACTATCTGCTGTCTCTCACATGAGAGACACAGCAGTTCCCGGTTGTCGCCTGCTGACAAACGTCAGCACGTGCACAGCCAATCAGAGCGGGGGCTCAGCCAGCTCTGCCAGCTGAATGCGCGGGTCTCACGCTGATGGCGCAGAGAGACATTCTCGTTTTGGATAGGATTAGCAGGGGGGACCTAGTTAAGGCCCTATGGAAACATGGCAGCTGTCGGTCAGAGCATAAACTGGCGTGTACTATAAAAAGCACCTACCAGTTTATCCTCATACTAGGGACAAATAACTTCTTAATTGTGGAAAAAAAAAACATTTAGTGTCCCTTTAAATCATAGTCATTGGTATACAATGGAGGGATGGAACCACGCATAGTACTACACTAGGTTCTCCAATTAACTGGATCTAGGAATACATTGGACCCTTAAACTGCAATGGGCACCATATTTGGCTCTTCCTCCCAGATGTGCCTCCAGGATGCAACTCAACTAGGTATTAATATTCAATAACTACCACATAATAACATGGTCAAACAAGCACAACATAACAAAATGAAAATAATTCAATAATAACGGGGACAACAACTCTGTACACAGAGCTCTGCGATCCTGGCAAGCGTTTTTATTAAACCATGTGCAGGCACTATATTGCACCCCTTCTCAGGCCAGAGCCATACTCTGTTGGTACGAGACTGGCAATCAGTCCTCTCTATGAGCCCCAGTGATGGAGGTTTCTATCACAAACACATTCAAGGCTATACAGTTTTTAGAGGGTGACCCTTTCCAATTATCATTGCCATTTCACACCCTGCGCATTTTGAGACCTATTGGCTCCTAGTCCTAAAGGGCCTAAGCACTGGATGGATACCCGCCATCAAACGGGTTAGACAATTCAGTTCTTGCAGTTTTTAGTAAAAAAAAAAATGTATTTGTACTTTGTTTCTGAACACATAAATGATACCACTTAATCATTTCTCATTGTGGGATTACTGTGCAGCTGGAGGACGATCAATAAATAAAGAGGACATTTGCCCAAATTGATTAATGAAATGACTGTCCGAGCGCTCAGAGCGGTGTATATTCAGCCTGTAATGCTCACGCTTGTTCAAAAAGCTCACAAATGATCAGAAATATTTATTTGACGCTGTATTTTCATTTTTAAGGTAATTATTGTTTGAGATGAAAAGATGATGGAGAATAAAGGGAAAGCAGGTGCACATTAGATTTTATAATTTACATTTGTGAAATGAGATTGTTTTATTGCTCAGCTGGTGTTCACAAATAGTCATTATCTTTCATTCAATCCACATGACAATATATCTTCCTTCGTTTTTGTCTCTGTTTATTTCAGTCTTACTCTGACTCAGTAGTCTCACTTTCAGTTCAGCTCTCCGTCATCCTAAAACTAACCCGTGATCTCTAACCCGAATACTAACTCTAAAACTAACCCTAAAAATAACACATAACCCTAATACTGACTCTAAAATTGACCCCTAACCCTAACTCTAAATTTAACCCCTAACCCTAATACTAACTCTAAAACTAACCCCTAACCCTAATACTAACTCTAAAACTAACCGTAATACTAACTCTAAAACTAACCCTTAACCGTAATACTAACTCTAAAACTACCCCTATTACTAACTCTAAAACTAATTCTAAAACTAACCCTAATACTAACTCTAAAACTAACCCTAAAACTTAACCCTAACCCTAATACTGACTCTAAAACTAACCCATAACCGTAATACTAACTCTAAAACTAACTGATGATACAAAGATTTGCAGCAGGGTTGATGTTCATGGAGGGATAATCCAAATGGCAAATTATTTAGCTAAATTAGAAAAATGGTAAGAGCTGTGGCAACTGACATTTAATGTGGATAAGTGCAAGATTATGCACCTTGGGTATAAAAACCCAAAAGCAGAATATAGAATTTTTTATACAGTCCTAACCTCAACATCTGAGGAAAGGGATTCAGTAGTAATAATTTAAGCGGACTGAAAGATAAAACTTACCAGGAAAGGTTAAAGCATCTTAACATGTATAGCTTGGAGGAAAGACGTAACAGGGGGGATATGATAGAAATATTTAAATACATAAAGGGAATCAACACAGTAAAGGAAGAGAGTATATTTAAAAGAAGAAAAACTACCACAACTAGAGGACATAGTCTTAAATTAGAGGGGCAACGATTTAAAAGTAATATCAGGAAGTATTACTTTACTGAGAGGGTAGTGGATGTCTGGAGTAGCCTTCCAGCGGAAGTGGTAGAGGTAAAAACAGTCAAGGATTTTAAGCATGCGTGGGATAGACACAAGGCTATCCTAGATATAATATAGGGAACTGGCGACTAATAAAAGTATTTAGAATATTGGGAATAAAGATGGACCGAATGGTTCTTATCTGCCAACACATTCTATGTTTCTCTCGCCTGGACTACTGTAACGGTCTTCTGGCAGGACTACCTCTGGCTCGTCTGGCTCCCCTACAGTCTATCCAAAATGCGGCTGCCAGACTCATCTTTCTTGCACGTCGGTCTGATTCGGCTGCTCCTCTCTGCAACGCCCTCCACTGGCTTCCCGTCTGCTCGAGGATAAATTTAAAATTCTGTCTTTAACCTACAAAGCCCTCCACTCCTCTGCTCCTACGTACATTGCGTCCCTTGTTAACCGTTACCTCCCTGCACGACCTTTGCGCTCCTCAAAGGGGTTAACACTCTCTTCTAATCTCATCACCACTTCTCACTCACGTCTCCAAGATTTCGCCCCAGCTGCCCCCTCTCTCTGGAACTCCCTTCCCCGGAGCATCCAGCTCTCTCCCTCCTTTTCAAACTTTAAAAAGTCCTTCAAAACTCATCTCTTTAGAGAGGCTTACTACCCAACCCACTAGATTACCAGTCACTTTACCTCTAGCTGATCCCACCTAGCTGGAACACACACTCCCTCTTTGACTTATCCCACCTAGTGCCTCCCATCCACTCTACTGTTACTACAACTTCAATCCCTCTGACCTCTTCTATCACTTAATTGTCTCATGGACCCCATTCCCTCTAGATTGTCAGCTCTGTGAGCAGGGTTCTCTACCTCATGTACCAGTCTGTACTAGTTTGTCTAACTTAGTATGTAGTTCCCTTCTATGCTCTGCACCAAGCGCTAGGAGAATTGGTGGCGCAGTACAAATAAATGTTAATGTAATGTAATGTAATGTTTCTATGTAACCCAAAAACGAATCCCAAACGCTGACTGGAGTTCTCACTGATTTTGCATGTCCAATTATCTGTTGCATTTCTATTACAGCAGCATCAAAGTGGGTTCTAGGATTGTTCCTGTATTTGTTTCACAGCAAAAAATACTAATCCTAGTAACCCTATCTAGTAAAGTAACCCCCAAGACTAAAACTAACCCTTAAATACTAACTGTAAAACTAACCCTAAAACTACTTTCTAACCTTAATACTAACTGTAAATTCAACCTCTGACCCATATATTAACTGTAAAACAACCCCTAACCCTAATACCGTATTTGCTCGATTATAAGACAACCCTGATTATAAGACGATCCCCCAAACTTTGGATATTCCATTAGGAAAAAAACACAAAGCCTGAATATAAGACTACCCTATAGGAAAAAAGTTCAACTTGTATATATTCATATGTAAATTGCTTTTTTAATAAAAAATTATAATATCAAAAAATTTATTTCTAGTTTTTATTTCTTTTTATGTGCCAATGCTGCCTTTCTCTTTCCCTTGCCCCCATTTTTCTCTCTCTCCCCCCTCCCCTTGTCTGTCTCTTAACCCCCTCACTCCCCTTGTCTCTGTCTCTTAACCCCTTCCCTCCCCTTGTCTCTGTCTCTTAACCCCCTCACTCCCCTTGTCTCTGTCTCTTAACCCCTTCCCTCCCCTTGTCTCTGTCTCTTAACCCCCTCACTCCCCTTGTCTCTGTCTCTTAACCCCTTCCCTCCCCTTGTCTCTGTCTCTTAACCCCCTCCCTCCCCTTGACTCTGTCTCTGTCCCCCTCCCTCCCCCTGTCTCTCTGTCCCCCCTGTCTCTCTGTTCCCCTCCCTCCCTCCCCCTTGTCTCTCTGCCCCCCTCCCTCCCTCCCCCTGTCTCTCTGTTGTCCCCCTCCCTCCCCCTGTCTCTCTGTTGTCCCCCCCTTACCTGTACTTCAATCCCTGGTGGCTAGTGGGGGCAGCCGGGGGATGTCTGCACGATACTTGCAGACATCCTCCATGCTGCCCGACACGGCAGTCTATTATGACGGACAGCTGTCCGTCATAATAGTCTGCCGTGTCGGGCAGCATGGAGGATATCTGCACGTATAGTGCAGACATCCCCCAGCTGCCCGATTGTCCCTGGTGCCTAGGGGGGCAGCAGAGGAAGTCTGCGCGATGAGCGCAGACCTCCCCTGCTGCCGCCCGGCACGCTCGCTGGGACTTCTGTGACGAAAGCGGAAGTTCCCGGCTTCTTCACAGAAGCCCCGGCGGTCGTGCCGGGCGGAAGCAGGGGAGTCTGCGCTCGTTGCGCAGACATCCCCTGCTGCTAGAGAGGGGGATCCAGGTCCCCTGCAGCTCTGCTGGGGACCTGAATCCATGTCTTATAATCTGACCTCAATTTGAGGTCAGATTATAAGAAGACCTCGATTATAAGACGAGGGGTAGTTTTCAGATTTTTTTTTCTGAAAAAAACCTCGTCTTATAATCGAGCAAATACGGTACTAGCTTCAAAACTAACCCTAACATTAACCTCTAATATTAACCCTAAAACTAACTAAACACCCCTAAAACATTCCCTATAGGTGAGTGCCAGCACCGACAGGTCATTGGCTGTTGGTAGCACATGGCAGACCTCTGAATACACAAGCAGCTAATCAGTTCCGGGGTAGAAGAAGCATCAATGGAGAGTAAAATTAACTTTCTCTAAAAAGAAGCAAGCATTATTCTTTACTTTTAGCCATTTTATAAAGTATAATTGTACATTGCTGATCCCATCCTGCTCAAAGTAGGTCAAGGTGCCATAAACGAATGTAAAGTAAAGTCTTTATGAGTACAATAAGAAAACAGTGTGCTTTCAAAGGCAATTTCAAACATGTTTACAGGAATAGGTAAAGCTTTCAATAAATAATGCCTGGAAGGTTTGATAAAAGCTAATATGAAACTGTATATCTGAGCCATGATAAAAAAAAAAAAAAGAAAGTAAAAAAAAAAAAAAACAGAACAGGAAAGAGAAAAAACATTGTATTAAAGAAAGATGTGATTTATTTATAACATAAATGATTGTTTTCAAGACAAATGTATATCTTTCAAAATTCTTTCAAATAATACATTTGGCATACTTAATAAAATTATATTTTCCATGGTGTTTAACAAATAATATTATACAGCCCGCAAATATTCCGAATTTCCCACAAATACACAGAATAACAAAACATTCAGGTAGGAAATATACCAATTCACAGAAATAGCTGCGAGGCAGTAATAAGGATCCCTGCTGTTACTAGGCCCAATTCTTCTTTTTTTGTGTGTGTGATTTCAGCGTTTGTGGCTATTTCTGAATTGTTTTTAGATTAAGGAATTTACAGTATTTGTTTTAGTTCGGCTGTAATGGCTCCAATTCGAGGTACATTGCCATGTCATCCAAAGAGGCACAGATTGGAAAGGCTGTCCTCTCTTCCTCTCTTTTTTTTCTTTGTTTTTTTGTAAAGCAGATTAACTCCAATAGTTTATTCACAGATGGAAATGTTTAGAATGAAATGTGTCCAATCACAAAGATGCTCGGCTCTTTCTATCCTGGATGGGAAAATGGAGAATGTACAAACCTGCTCCAAGCGTGTAAATAATCTTTTGATTAAAGTCTTTAATCTAGAGATTACATTTTCTTTTCCCCATCGGTTTTATTATTTTATTTTTTATTTAGATTTTTTAGCATTTTGTGCCTTGGGGTAAGCATTTTTTTTTTTTTCAAACTAATCCTTTTTCACTTTGAGTGTATTTTTGTTTTAAGATAAGAAATGTCTGTACAGTCTAGAATGCCTGTGGAATTTGCTCTAACCTTAGTTTAATATAATCTGATGTCTTAATACAAATCAGAGATAATCTTTTATATGAATATGTTGAAATATAAGTTTTACATAAGAGTTAATAATTAGAGTTAGTGGTGTATGACGCACAACATAAGTTGTGCGGCATACACCAATAAAAATGCTAAGTCTACACCTGCCTAAATCAGTTAGAAGACCACTTCAAAATGGTGAACAATCTCCATAGTGCTATCATTTAAGTGCATGCTCTTGAAACAGGAAGCTGAAAAGATGTCCCATTGATGGCACTCATTTATTGACCTTTGAAGGATAAAAGGCTTTGCTGACACTACAGGGAAAGGAACCGACGACCTTGAGGTTTGAACAGGATCTGTAATCAGGGCATATACCAACTGTGCTGTCTCAATGTCAAAAATTAGTGTTTGCATAATGTCAGTGTATACATTGTCAGTTCTGTCTGCAGTGGATTTGATGGTTTAGTGCATGTTTAAAGAATGACTGTCAGCAAAAAAATATGCCAAAAATGTATGTTTCACTGAAAGATGACATCAAGGGTAGTAATTTTAAATAGACATACTTTAAAGGGAAAGTATCACCAAAACATTGTTTGTTTTTTTTACTGTGAATGTAGAGAATAAAAATATGATTGAAAATCATATCATAGAGCATATCAGGCCACA
Source organism: Pelodytes ibericus (assembly GCA_036172795.1). Classification (NCBI taxonomy): domain Eukaryota; kingdom Metazoa; phylum Chordata; class Amphibia; order Anura; family Pelodytidae; genus Pelodytes; species Pelodytes ibericus. The sequence continues at coordinate 14,861,087 of CM069859.1, forward strand.
GGTGATGTCATAATCGGAAGACTCCACAGACACATTTTCTCCTAATTTAAACATTAACACAATGTATAGACCATTTCCAATCATTTGTTATTGTCTACACGCACAGTATCCAAACAGTGTTTAGGTGATGTATTCCCTTTAATGAAGGAATACAAATAAAATAACATACTGGGCCCTTTTTTGGTCCGTGTCTAAGAGTGGACATGTTGCTCGGGTCACATTTTCTGACTCAACAAACTATGTTTCTATCTCATATGAAGGACGGTGGGACCCAGGATTGTAGATTATAAGTAGAAAGTCCTTCACACTAAAAGTTCGGGAAGTAATAGAAGGGGCAAAGATTCTTAATTAGAACTGCGACTGTGTTTGCCAGAGGTTCTCCAATCCTAATCAGATGCTGGATCTTCATGGACCAGATTCTAATATCATTATGCAGAGCAAAGAGTGCCCACTATGGGTTACTGGGTTATGAGGCATCTATGCTTGATTCCGTCTTTACATTAAACTGATGTTCATTTATTGCCTACAGTTGTACTTAAAATAGACAAAAGTTATAAATATATATATTTGTGCATTCAAAAAATTAGGAGCAAATTAGTGCAACGTTCTCCACCATTTTAATTTAAAAAAAAAAAAGAAGTTTAGAGTATTTTTAAAGATGGATTAAACCCAAAATAATAGTTTTGATCAGACAGAAAACCATTTCTGCCTAGTTAAAATGACTTTTTGAATTATTCTAGTGTGCACTGAGCACTAAATATCTTGCTTTTTATTTGGAAGTACAGAAAAGTCTTCCAAACTGCCATGTCCTGTATCTATTGTTCTGTTGATGCATGACTAATAAAAATATTTTAAATGGCGCCCCCTAGTGGGTCCAACTCAGATACCCAGTCTGCATTGTCACAGAGGTTTACACGTTGAACAGGCTGCTGAGATATTTGAAGTTTTTCTACTAGCACCCTGTCATTGCAGAATGCCTTTCCCTTAAAATAAAAATGTGGCATGTATATCAAAGGCTTCTTCTAATGCTTACCTGAGTGTAATGATGTACAGTCCCAGTCTCACCCAGACTGCAATACTCACAGATTACAACACAATTACCAGCACATCGTGTAATGGTGGGTTTATTATCCCACCGTTACACAGATGTGCTGGCCATTCTGCTTATTTACCATTTATTCTGGTCTAATGTGCTGAAATGGACAACTTGCAGATAAATATGCAGCATGTTCTGTGCTTCTTCTTCTACATTACTGACATCTTGTGTCTGGCTCATTGTCTACTTGTTCCCTCCTACTACAGTGTGATACTTCCTAGTTGTTTATATTCACATTAATTCCTGCTGCACTGTCATCCCTCCAACATGTCCTCCCATCCAGAGGCGTAACTAGAAACCACCAGGCCCCATGCAACTCCACCCCAGAAATACCACTAACATGCCTCCCAACTCTTCCACTTTGTGCCTGGCCTTGTCTTACATCTAGGATAGCCTTATACCTATCCCATGCATGCTTAAACTCCTTCACTGTATTAACCTCTACCACTTCTACTGGAAGACTATTCCATGTATCCACTACCCTCTCAGTAATGTAATCCTTTCATTAGTCCCTGGCCTTATCTTATATCTAGGATAGCCTTATACCTATCCCACGCATGCTTAAACTCCTTCACTGTATTAACCTCTACCACTTCTAATGGAAGACTATTCCATGCACCCACTACCCTCTCAGTAATGTAATACTTTCATTAGTCCCTGGCCTTATCTTATATCTAGGATAGCCTTATACCTATCCCATGCATGCTTAAACTCCTTCATTGTATTAACCTCTACCACTTCTACTGGAAGACTATTCCATGCATCCACTACCCTCTCAGTAATGTAATACTCTCATTAGTCCCTGACCTTATCTTATATCAATGATAGCCTTATACCTATCCCATGCATGCTTAAACTCCTTCACTGTATTAACCTCTACCACTTCTACTGGAAGACTATTGCAGCATCCACTACCCTCTCAGTAATGTAATACTTTCATTAGTCCCTGACCTTATCTTATATCTAGGATAGCCTTATCCCTATCCCACGCATGCTTAAACTCCTTCACTGTATTAACCTCTACCACTTCTACTGGAAGACTATTCCATGCATCCACCACCCTCTCAGTAAAGTAATACTTTCATTAGTCCCTGGCCTTATCTTATATCTAGGATAGCGTTATACCTATCCCACGCATGCTTAAACTCCTTCACTGTATTAACCTCTACCACTTCTACTGGAAGACTATTCCATGCATCCACTACCCTCTCAGTAAAGTAATACTTTCATTAGTCCCTAGCCTTATCTTATATCTAGGATAGCCTTATACCTATCCCATGCATGCTTAAACTCCTTCACTGTATTAACCTCTACCACTTCTACTGGAAGTCTATTCCATGCATCCACTACCCTCTCAGTAAAGTAATACTTTCATTAGTCCCTGGCCTTATCTTATATCTAGGATAGCCTTATACCTATCCCACGCATGCTTAAACTCCTTCACTGTATTAACCTCTACCACTTCTACTGGAAGACTATTCCATGCATCCACCACCCTCTCAGTAAAGTAATACTTTCATTAGTCCCTGGCCTTATCTTATATCTAGGATAGCGTTATACCTATCCCACGCATGCTTAAACTCCTTCACTGTATTAACCTCTACCACTTCTACTGGAAGACTATTCCATACATCCACTACCCTCTCAGTAAAGTAATCCTTTCATTAGTCCCTGGCCTTATCTTATATCTAGGATAGCCTTATACCTATCCCACGCATGCTTAAACTCCTTCACTGTATTAACCTCTACCACTTCTACTGGAAGACTATTCCATGCATCCACCACCCTCTCAGTAAAGTAATACTTTCATTAGTCCCTGGCCTTATCTTATATCTAGGATAGCGTTATACCTATCCCACGCATGCTTAAACTCCTTCACTGTATTAACCTCTACCACTTCTACTGGAAGACTATTCCATACATCCACTACCCTCTCAGTAAAGTAATCCTTTCATTAGTCCCTGGCCTTATCTTATATCTAGGATAGCCTTATGCTTATCCCATGCATGCTTAAACTATTACTTTTCTGGACACAAAAAAAAAACGTTAAAATATTTCCAGCCTTATCAAAAGCTTGAGGTGGACCCCAAATATATGTGTATAATTAGCTGCATGTATACTTATATGAACTTTTTAATATTATATTCAACTATTTTCATATGTAATGAAAATGTTATTGAAAAAATTGTTAATTTCTTATTTGTATTACGTTTCCCTGCACCCACATTGCACCTAAAGGTCTTAACACAGCACTATACAGCACCCACAGCACTTGTCTTGTACTCCTATTGCACCCACGCGATTTGGCATGCCACAGCCAGTAAATTTGCCCCACAGAACATGCCACAGTGTCACTTTCCCCCATAGTACATGTTATTTAGCCCCACAGAACATGCCACAGTATCAGTTTGGCCACAGCCAATTTGCCCATTATGCCACGATTAGCCACGATTGCCAATATGCCATAGCCAGATTGCCAATATGCCACAGCCAATTTTGCCCATTTGCCAGTGTTATTTTGCCCATTTGCCAGTTATTTGCCCATTTGCCAGTGTTATTTTGCTCATTTGCCAGTTATGTGCCCATTTGCCAGTGTTATTTGCCCATTTGCTAGTTATGTTCCCATTTGCCAGTTATTTGCCAGTTATGTGCCCATTTGCCAGTTATTTGCCTGTTATGTGCCCATTTGCCAATTATGTGCCCATTTGCCAGTTATTTGCCTGTTATGTGCCCATTTGCCAGCGTTATGTGCCCATTTGCCAGTTGTACCCATTTGCCAGAGTTATGTGCCCATTTTCCAGGTGTGCCCATTTACCAGTGTTATGTGCCCATTTGCCAGTTGTGCCCATTTGCCAATGTTATGTGCCCATTTGCCAGTGTGTTGTGCCCATTTGACAGTGGTATGTGCCCATTTGACAGTGTTATGTGCCCATTTGACAGTGTCCTGTGTCCATTTGCCAGTTGTGCCCATTTGCCAGTGTTATGTGCCCATTTTCCAGTTATGTACCCATTTGCCAGTTGTGCCCATTTGCCAGTGTTATGTGCCCATTTGCCAGTCGTGCCCATTTACCAGTGTTATGTGCCAATTTGCCAGTTGTGCCCATTTGCCAGTGTTATGTGCCCATTTGCCAGTTGTGCCCATTTGCCAGTGTGTTGTGCCCATTTGCCAGTTGTGCCCATTTGCCAGTGTTATGTGCCCATTTGCCAGTTGTGCCCATTTGCCAGTGGTATGTGCCCATTTGCCAGTTGTGCCCATTTGCCAGTGTTATGTGCCCATTTGCCAGTGTTATGTGCTCATTTGCCAGTGTTATGTGCCCTCACTATGCCAGGATTTAGCCATTCAATATGCCATTCTTTTGCCATTTAATATGCAATTCCTTTGCCATTTAATATTACAGTATTTTGACCCTCAATATGCCACTATTTTCCCATTTTAATATGCCATTATTTTTCCATTTTAATATGCCAGGATATTGCCATTTAATATGCCAGAATATTGACATTTAATATGCCAGGATATTGCCAATTAATATGCTAGGATATTTCCCCTCAGTATGCTCGTTAAGCCACCCTCCTCCCCCCTTCCCCAGCCAGTACTTACCTCCTTGCTGCCGTCTCCTGGTGCAGGTCCGTGGCTGTGAGGGAAGCGTTGTGCGCTCCCCTCCAGCCGGGCGGATCAATAAAGTTTGTTGAAAAAAAAGTTTAAACAAACTTTGTTGCATGTGCATTGGCTGGAGGGGAGCGCACAACGCTTCCCTCACAGCCACGGACCTGCACCAGGAGACAGCAGCAAGGAGGTAAGTACTGGCTGTGGAAGGGGGCAGGAGCGGGTTGCACGGGTAGCGGGGGGCCCACGGGGCAGCTGCCTTGGGCCCCAAGAATGAATGGGCACTGGGAAGCTGCCCCGTTTGCCGCACATTTTTATTTTTTTTTATTTTGTGCAGGGGTCGTAGGGCAGCCGGGCCCCTGGAGTGACACAGGAGCTGGATGCCATTCTTAATAAAGCAGTAGTTTCTAGAATCATTTCTCTTTTTTTTTTTTTTTTGACACCAAGATTTTTTGGGAATGCAGAATGACCACTCAAAAATGATATAACGGCCTTTCAAACATAAAAAATACATGCATGGGTTAGTCTCCTATTTTTATGTGTTTGCTTTCTGGGTTTTAGAACTTTACTGAAGTTCTAAAAAAAATCTAAGTATAACGTAAGAATTACAAACAAAGAAAAAAAAAAAGCCCTTATGTTTTGCAGTAAAAACCACATTCCTGATTGCTTTTGGAGCTAGTTTTTCTGTATAGCGCAAAACATTGTCAGTTCATATTAGTTTCAGAAAAACTAGTGATTAGGAACGCAGGCAGAAAAGCTTTGACCGCTCCAATAATGTAGATTAGGGAGTTGCTGATGCTTTGAGTTTTCTGTCACTCAATATTGTTTCAAAAAAAAAAAATCCTATCATTCTTCACCACTGTAAGTGTTATGATCAGTCAGGTATATGATTAGAATCTGAGAATAATCCTCAGTTGATGCATGAATGTCAGAACGAAAAAAAAAACACACAAAGAATACTGGGAAATTAATAGCCTTGCTCGGAAGATAGAATGATCAGTAATATTTGAAGACCTGTTTCCAAGATTTTGCAGAATTAAAATATTTTTCTACTGACTAGAAAGTGCTTATTGGACAAATAAACCTAGCTCCAAAATAGTTTAATAGGAATAGTAAAATAAATTGTATAAATATATCCAAGAGTTATTAGAACTTTAAATTGATTTTTAAATTGCAACCAGGTTTTGTGGCTTAGCAAACATTTGCTAAATAATTATTCCATTGTCTATTGCTGTGTGTTTTTTGCAAGAATTTGCAGTAAAGTGATGGGGAAAAAAATAGTACAACTGCCATAATCTTGGCTTTGAATGAATTTGTCGATTTTGAGATACCCAGTCAATAAATCACTCTCGTCAGGTTGAAGGAACTAAGCTCTTGTAGGCTAATTCACATGGTTATTAAATCATTGTTCTGCTACTTGGTTCTATAGTATGGTATTATTCTAGTACCATTTATGCTTAATTTAGAGAGGGAGTTATTGAGTATTGAATTTATCTCTTTGTTAAATAAATGGTTATGTTTTTGTGCTCTGTTATAGAGATTCACCTGACATTCACATGTTTTTTTCTGTTGTTATCCCACAGGCAGTAGTGTATCTTCCACAAGGCAAACAAGGCACTCGCCTAGGGCGGCACTTTGCCAGAGGATGTTAAAGCACACTTCTGGTGCTTCGAACATTTTTGCTCCCTCCCCCAACATTCAGCAAGCTTTAGCTCCTTCAAATTAATTGGGGTGATGGGGGCATGTAAGGGATGTGGTGGGGGTAATGTAATGAGGAAGATGGTGGCATGTGATGGGGGTGATGGGGCAGTTAGTGTGTATGCAATGTGGGTGATGGGGGCATGTAATGGGGTGATAGGGCATTTAATGTGTGTGCAATGTGGGTGATGGGGCATGTTGTAGGTGTGCAACGTGGGTAGGAGGGTGCCCAAATTTTGTCTGCCTAGGGCAGCATAAAACCAAGATACACCACTGCCCACAGGGATATTTTTCGCAAGATGCCTCATGCCATATTACACCATCAACTGTATCCATTTTCTCCAGTTTATTGGAACCTTCATTAAAAGTTGCGAAAACAATTCTCTATAATTTTATTTTCTACCTCTATTGTAGAAATAGACACTGAGGTAACACAAGCGACAGGGAAAAAAAGAGAGCTGATGACTTAAAAAAAAAAAAAAAAGAATCCAGTGTTTGCTTTGAAATGTAATTATTGTCATTTGAGGTGTAATTTGATTTGAGCAGTATTTACTTAACGGCAATATTTATAGTACCTATAATTGCATTTTCGAAAGACTGAAAAGACAATGTATTCTTTCCTGAAAGGCTGTGTTTGCCAAGCGATGACCAGTAAAAGAGCAATGGCAGGAAATTTAAGAAAAAAAATGAGGAGAAGGGTGAAGGGCAGAGCTAAGGGAACAGAATGTAAACAATCTTGTTTCTAGATATTGTCAAACAGATTATAGACAGGTATTTTATTTTTCAAGAAAGGCTGTGAAATGTGGGCAAACAAAATCAAATTAATTCAACACTACTCTATATCAAGGAAAGTCATCTCTGATACATACACACTGAACCATGGTGTCTCTCTATATTTCTACATCATATTTGGATTCAAGGTGAACTGATTCTGACCACAATAATACTCACCAGATAGCTTGTGACAAAAACAACGGATTTAACAAAGACCTAAAATTGCTAGTTACACATTTTGCAGGAATTTTATTTTTTCTGTTGTTTTTTTTTTAAATATTTTTATTTAATTTTTTATACTGATTTTTATTTTAAGCACTAGTAGTCTCTTGTAAATTATATCTTGCATCCTTAATCCAAAATATAGTTTTAATCAATGATTATTATTTCATTTTTTTCATACACTTTAAAAAAAAAAAAATGTATATTTCATGGGTGCAGTATAATTTGTAACCTATTTAACAGGCTCTCAAGATTTATGTGTGAATACGATTTAAGCGGAATGCTGAACCCGAACATATTGGTGGAAGTGTTTTTTAAGACAGGCAGTTATAAGAAATCAGTTTTGCCATTAAAAGGGGCTTGAACCCAATTTTTTTTTAAAACGCAGAAGGCCATTATCTTTTTTTGGCAAACAGTACACTCCCAATTAAATTCCAATTAAGTTGTGTCTGTTAGAGATGCATAAATATATAGTAATTAGTAAGATATTAATCCAACCATGGTGAGGTTCCTCTTGGACCAATGGTAAAGAGGGACATGACTGATAACCTATGCCAAGGTAAGTAAATACAGCATTTTAAATGATTGATTTGGCAGAAATTTTTTACAATTGTTGATATGTTATAAATTGGTGGGGTGGGGAGAGTCTTACCTTTCTGAATGCCACGGAAAATACATATATATATATAAGTAGTGCACTCAACTTCAATCCTTTACAAATCCTCAGCCTCTGTGTTGTGCCTCTCCCGAAACATCAATCCAAATAATGCACACTCACACTGGATTTTGACTAAGGAAAGTACTGTTGATTTAAGGAAATATAGTTCACTTAAACAGTATATAGTGTGTATGAGTACATATAAGGGTCTACTAAATAAAGAAAGAATCTCAAACTTCGTGGATAAGTAAACTTTATTTTTGACTTAGTGTTTTTCAGTAATTAGAGGGGAGACTTACTTTATACTTTATTTAATTCATAGTGCTCCAGCCCCCGCTAGGGACTCCATGAATGTTACATAGAATTGCATTGGTGACAATTGTGTCAGAAATGCAATGTGGAAGATCTCCCGACTGGTGAACTGTGCATATGAAGGGTTAACCTGGCATTGTGAGGGTTAACTGAAAGAGTTAGTTTTTGCACCTGTTTAGCCTCAGTTTAATTAGAAGACACGTACTCACATAGAAACATAGAAACATAGAATGTGTCGGTAGATAAGAACCATTCAGTCCATCTAGTCTGCCTAATAAATTCTTATCTTGTGTATTCACTTTGTTATCTGAATGTTCTCGGTTTGGAGATGACACAGGTAGAACTTGGAGGAGAGATGTTGGCCAGGGTTTGGAATCTTAATTCCTTGCCATCTTCAACCAATCCTGATAATTTGGGCAAAGTGAAGTTACCAGAAGATTCCGGAATGTTCTTATATCTGTGAAACCAGAATGTTCTTATCTCTGTTTTAACCCAGGATTGTAAGCAACAGGTCTTTGTTAATTATCAGATTATTCCATTCCAATTCTAGTACTTTCCACTCTTCTGGAGATAGTTGTGTAACTGCTATGTAGCATACATTCCTTTTTCACGCCTCCATATTTATTTACGCACAACAGCATAACCAATTAGATTGGAGCAGCCACCACCTTATTTTGTGGTATATATATGACTGTTAAACCAATACAGAGCTCAGAGTAAAAGAATACATAACTTGTGTCTGCTTTCTTTGTCTCTCCACGCGTGTTTATGAAGACAACACCTACCACGTGAAGTCAACCCTTAATGATACATTGCCGTGTATGGTGTGGTTTGTGTGGTTTAATATAAGAACAGTGACGCAGTCACACCACACAAAAACAAAAGTTTTAGATTTTAGAAAAACAGACTTTTCTAAAATTAGATTAGATGTGAAGGAGTCATTATCAGACTGGAGCAATTTAAATGGAGTCCAGGAGAAATGGGATTATCTAAAAGTTGCACTACTGAAGGCAACAGAAAATTGCATAAGGCTTGTCAGTAAGAGCAAAAAATTGAAGAAACCACTGTGGTACTCTGCAGAGGTGGCTAAAATAGTAAAAAATAAAAAGCTAGCATTTAGTAATTATAAAAATACTCAGAGTGAGGAAGATAGAAAGATCTATAAGAGTAGGCAGAAAGAGGCAAAGCAAGCTATAAGAGCTTCCAAAGCACACACAGAAGAGACTATAGCCCAGTCAGTGAAAAAGGGGGATAAAACATTTTTTAGATACATACATGAGAAAAAGAAAGTAAAACAAGGATTAGTTAGATTAAAAACAAAGGAAGGATGCTATGTAGAAGAGGATAAAGGCTTAGCAGACTGCTTTAATGAATATTTTTGTTCAGTTTTTACAAATGAAAATGAGGGTAAGGGACCTCATTTAGGGAAAAAGACTAATGAGTCTTTTGATGCATGTAAGTTTACAGAGGAAGAGGTTTTACTTCAGCTGTCTAAAGTAAAGACAAATAAGTCGATGGGACCTGATGGGATACATCCAAAGTTATTAAAAGAACTTAGTGGTGTACTAGCAAAACCGTTAACAGATTTATTTAACCAATCATTGTTAACGGGAGTAGTTCCAGAAGATTGGAAATTAGCTAATGTTGTGCCCATTCACAAGAAAGGTAGTAAGGAGGAGGCGGGCAACTATAGACCAGTAAGTCTTACTTCAGTAGTGGGGAAAATAATGGAAACCTTGTTAAAGAATAGGATTGTTGAACATCTAAAGTCGCTTGGATTTCAAGATCAGAGACAGCATGGGTTTACATCAGGGAGATCATGCCAAACTAATCTTATTGATTTTTTTGATTGGGTAACTAAAATAATAGATCAGGGTGGTGCAGTAGACATTGCTTACCTAGATTTCAGTAAGGCTTTTGACACTGTCGCACATAGAAGGCTTATCAATAAACTGAAATCTTTGAGTTTGGATTTCAATATTGTTGAATGGATTAGACAATGGCTGAGTGACAGGCAACAGAGGGTTGTAGTCAATGGGGTATATTCGATGCAAGGTCTTGTTACTAGTGGGGTACCTCAGGGATCTGTTCTTGGACCCATTCTCTTTAATATTTTTATTAGCGATATTGCAGAAGGTCTTGTTGGTAAAGTATGTATTTTTGCTGATGATACAAAGATTTGCAGCAGGGTTGATATTCATGGAGGGATAAGCCAAATGGCAAATGATTTAGCTAAACTAGAAAAATGGTCAGAGCAGTGGCAACTGGCATTTAATGTGGACAAGTGCAAGATTATGCACCTTGGGCGTAAAAACCCAAAAGCAGAATATAGACTATTTGGTACAGTCCTAACCTCAACATCTGAGGAAAGGGATTTAGGAGTAATAATTTCAGAGGACTTGAAGGTAGGTAGGCAATGCAATAGAGCAGCAGGAAATGCTAGCAGAATGCTTGGTTGCATAGGGAGAGGTATTAGCAGTAGGAAGAGGGAAGTGCTCATGCCATTGTACAGAGCACTGGTGAGACCTCACTTGGAGTATTGTACGCAGTACTGGAGACCTTATCTCCAGAAGGATATTGATACTTTGGAGAGAGTTCAGAGAAGGGCTACTAAACTGGTTCATGGGTTGAAGGATAAAACTTACCAGGAAAGGTTAAAGCATCTTAACATGTATAGCTTGGAGGAAAGACGTAACAGGGGGGATATGATAGAAACATTTAAATACATAAAGGGAATCAACACAGTAAAGGAAGAGAGTATATTTAAAAGAAGAAAAACTACCACAACTAGAGGACATAGTCTTAAATTAGAGGGGCAACGATTTAAAAGTAATATCAGGAAGTATTACTTTACTGAGAGGGTAGTGGATGTATGGAATAGCCTGCCAGCAGAAGTGGTAGAGGTAAACACAGTCAAGGATTTTAAGCATGCGTGGGATAGACACAAGGCTATCCTAGCTATAAGACCGGGAACGGGGGACTAATAAAAGTACTCAAAAAATAAATAAAAAAATTGGGCAGACTAGATGGACCGAATGGTTCTTATCTGCCGACACATTCTATGTTTCTATGTTTCTATGTTTCTATGTGTATATAGAGACGTGCTGAGAAGACCCCTCTGTTAGACTCGGTCCCTTTCAGCATGTGCATGCACGTTTCTGAATTCTTCTGCTTCAGAAAAAGGGGAAACGTAGTTCCCATTGATTTTGGTTTATTTAAAAAAAAAGGAACCGCCCATGTGCGCATACACGCAGTTCACCGTCAGGCATCTAACAGAATTGCATTCCCAACATAGGCTGTGTCAGAAGTGCAATTTGGATGCCACATTCTTCCCCTCGGTTCATTTGTGTCGACGACACAACTCAACCAAGGAGTCGGTCAGAAATAAAAGTATGAGGCGCTGGGGATTCAATGAATAAAATAAACCCACCCCCGAATAATAAGTTCAGTTAAAAAAGTTTATTTGTCATTAAGGACACTGGAGAATTTTTCCAACTCGGCTACATTGGCCTTAAATTCCGTGCAATTCTCTCTTTATTCAGTAGAATGATAAAAAAAAAAAAAAAAAAATTAATGGGGTTAAACAATGTATTGTGGATTAATTTAAAAAAAATCTGATCCCCATACTCTGTTTGCTTTTGTCATAATTAACACTACATATACACAGGTTCATATGAGGCATTCTCAAAAAGATGCAGTCAGGCTAATTTTTGATTTTTTTTTACTAGTGGCTTATATTATTTTTTTTTATATTATTATTAATCTAGAAATTTGTATCATATAAGAAAATAAATCCAGAACAAAGGAAATAAATCCTTAAAAAAGTGACTTTTATTTGTATACATTGGACTGTTTTAAAAATGAAAATAAAAATTGTTTCTATCAATGTTGACAAAAAACATACAATGTGCACTATGAATTGTGAAATGTAATTGATTTGTTTTTCTTTTTATTAGAAGAAAGGTGTTCTACACAGATGTGTGATCATTGTTGACACACTTGACAATGCACAGATAATGGAAAGCCTGCAAGGATAATGGGCAATAATCCCCTACTTAACTCAAGGGGTCAACGTTTCAATTTGAATGAATAGAGATGAAAAAAGGTTTGAGAAAAAATGGCAGGGGAGCCTGGATAAAACAGGCAAGTCAGCAGTTTGCATCATCTGACTGCGTATTTATAAGAATAGCAAGCCTAGATCACGTACATACTGTACATATAGATACTGAATATATATATCTACACATGTATAGCTTGGAGTTACGACAGGGGTGGATATGATAGAAACATTTAAATACATAAAATGAATCAAAGAAAGAGAGTATATTTAAAAGAAGAAAAACTACCACAACTAGAGGATATAGTCTTAAATTAGAGGGGGAACGATTTCAAAGTAATATCAGGAAGTATTACTTTACTGAGAGGGTAGTGGATGTATGGAATAGCCTTCTAGTAGCAGTGGTAGAGGTTAATACAGTGAAGGAGTTTAAGCATGCATGGGATAGGTATAAGGCTATCCTAGATATAAGATAAGGTCAGGGACTAATGAAAGTATTACTTTACTGAGAGGGTAGTGGATGTATGGAATAGTCTTCCAGTAGAAGTGGTAGAGGTTAATACAGTGAAGGAGTTTAAGCATGCATGGGATAGGTATAAGGCTATCCTAGATATAAGATAAGGTCAGGGACTAATGAAAGTATTACTTTACTGAGAGGGTAGTGGATGCATGGAATAGTCTTCCAGTAGAAGTGGTAGAGGTTAATACAGTGAAGGAGTTTATGCATGCGTGGGATAGGTATAAGGCTATCCTAGATATAAGGTAAGGTCAGGGACTAATGAATGTATTACATTACTGAGAGGGTAGTGGATGTATGGAATAGCCTTCCAGTAGAAGTGGTAGAGGTTAATACAGTGAAGGAGTTTATGCATGCGTGGGATAGGTATAAGGCTATCCTAGATATAAGGTAAGGTCAGGGACTAATGAAAGTATTACTTTACTGAGAGGGTTGTGGATGTATGGAATAGCCTTCCAGGTTGTAGAGGTAAACACAGTGAAGGAGTTTAAGTGGGATTGGCACAAGGCTATCCTAGATATAAGACCGGGAACTGGGGGCTAATATAAGTATTTAGACAATTGGGCAGACTAGATGGACCAAATGGTTCTTATCTGCTGACACATTCTATGTTTCTATGTTTCTATTTATATGTTTATATTGTACAACACATACATACTCAGAAGACAATGTTATATGAGTTAAGTGTGCTGACCTTACAAGGGAATTTAAATAAACCAGACACTAAAGAACAACTATACTTAAAAAACATTTCTTTATTTCTTATAAGTACCTTATTGAGCCCTTTTTACTCAACATAGCTCTGTCAGAGGGCTGCCATGTTGTTTATAATCTTGGCTTACATGTTCCATCAACTTGGGCCAGATCTTCCTTCATATCAACCAAGATTCCAAATAACATGACCGTCTTTCCTTTCCTTCATTTATTTTTTTAGGGTCCCGTGTTTGAAATTTGGTCTTGATACAATATATCTGGTAGGTCTTTTAAATAAACAATGAGTTACTGTGAACTGACAACTAAGTTGCATAAATTAGGCAATTGTAGCTAATTTGGAAAAAAAAGGTTATTGTTGGTCAACTCACCGACGTGTTTATCTTATAGATCCGATATGACTGTGTATTTTTTTTTCACCATGCACAGGCACCCACGCATCCAACAAAATATTTAGCAAGTATCCCACATGACACATGTAGGAAATGCATTGCCCCTAAGCAAAACAATTTAATTTAAATTTACCAGTGTATGCATCGTCATGGGTGTAAGCATGGCAGGGTCATAAATGGAACTGAAATAATAATTTAGAGTTATGATCTCTCCAGCACCAAAAAGGGGTATTTCCTGTCCCTTAAGTCTGTGGTACACTTAGGCAATATATCTTCTTTTGTGTTTACTGCTTACATTGAGTTTACTAACCACTGATATTAGCTCATGTTGGGCAGAACAATGAAAGCTCTTTGTGCATCTCATTGAGTACTGCACTTCTGATTTGTCTAAATTCATCCAAGTTATGACCAAGCTACCTACAATGTAGGCCCTGCCTTGCTCATTAGCTAAAATGAATGATATACCTTCAAATACTCATGATTGTGCAAGGATTAACCTTGTGAGTATGCGTAGTGGGGGAACTAACCAGGTTTGCTAAATTGGTGAGATTAAATGTTCATCTCACTGCAAATCACATATTAGTGAATATTCCCTGCTGTTACCTTGTTTTATATATAATATATATAAATATATATACTGTGAATGTGGAGAATACAACATGATCAATACATGGTGTTAATTACAACAAGCATATTACCATATTTGTGTCTGCAGTGTCTCTTGTTGATGACATCAGCTTTGGCTCAATTCACATATATTCGAGAATAGCTCAAGGAGGTCAACTTTCATTTTGAGATGAAGTAAAATTCGGCACTTAAGTTTGACTTAGAAAAAAAAGAAAATACGGGATCGAATCTTCCCCAATGAAAGTAATGGGAGGTGAAATGATTGAAGCTGTTTTACAGACTAATTCAAACTCTGGTGCGGAATTTGTCTCAAAATGAAAGCTGACCCTCCAAAGTTGACTTCCTCGAGCTTGTCTCTGATTTTAGTGAATAGACCCACTTGTGGCTTGATATACAATGAATGAAATGGGGTATACCATAAGTACGTTTTTTCTTTTAATTCAGGCATTTGCTGGCAAATCTTCTAACACAATGTACAGGTCATTCACTTCTATTCTTTGTATTAACAGTGTAAACTAGACGTGTGCATTCGTTTTCGGACTAATGCCTTTTCGTCCGAAAATAGCATTTTGTTCATTCGTTTGAAAAACGAATAACGAAAATGCTAAGCTAACTAAAGCCGAATGAACAAATGGTTAATAAATGAAAATCATTCATTCGTCCATTCGTAGTACTATTGGCATTCTATAATCCAAAATAGAGTCGGTTTATAGAATACAATAGCATAGTACTCTACATTCCATAAACCGACATAATGAACGACTTTCGGTTTATGGAATGCACGTAAGTCTATTGGCATTCTATAAACCGGCTCTATTTCGGTTTATAGTAATAAATTACATGTAATTCTATGTATTCTATAAACCGAAAGTCTATAAACCAAACGACCTTCGTTTTATAGACTTTCGGCTTATAGAAAACATATAGTAGTATTGCCTTTCTATGAACCCATTCATAATTCTTATGAATAGGTTCATAGAAGGGCAACAAACTAGCATAAATAAATGCGTGTCTACAACAATCCTAAAGTGCTTTAACCCCTTAGTGACAAGATATTTTCACCTTGACTTTCCCTTGGTGACAATGGCTGTTTTGACATTTCTGGGGTGTTTGTGTTTAACTGCAATTTTATTCTTTCTCACATACAGTACCCACACAAATTATATGTTGTTTTTATTGTCATAAGAAGGGCTTTCATTAGATACCATTATGTTCAAAAAATCATAAAATATGATGAAAATGTAAAAAAAAACCACTTTTTCTAACTTTGACCTAAAATATAATTTACACAAATAAAATCATTAAAGACCCCATCTAAATAGTTTCTAAATGTTGTCCCAAGTTAAAAAATATGCATGTTTCCATATTTTTCGGTATTTTTTTGCAAGTTATGGGGCAAGTTATCATTATAAGTTTCCTATATTGAACTTTTGACCCCAACCTGAACCCAAAATGTAACCCTAACACTAAATTTAACCCCAACTCTAATCCTTATTATATCCCTTAATATGTTTTAATTTTAATTTAATTTTAACTCTATCCCTTATGCTAAAAATTATTTAATTTTAACCCTATAGGCTAATCTAACTATATAACCAGTTTTTAATTTAAATCCACCTTTATTAATATTTTTTAATTAATTAAATATTATTTTCCATTTTTTCCATTGCTATGCTACTTAACTACCACTAGGGGCAGTCAAGTAGCATATTGAGAGCGACGGAACTGAAGTTACTTTCACTTCCGAAGGTCAGACCGGCAGAGGGCATAGCCATATTGACGGAGCAGCATGTCCGTGGAGCGATAGTGAGTGGGGCGATCTTGGGTAGCCCAGAGCAGAAATTTCAGTGCTGGCTATTGCCTCGACATCGAGGCAATAGACCAGCACCGTTAAAGCGGTTTTCGCGATCGTTGATCGCGAAAACCGCTTCATTCACCGCAGGACATGCCAGGAATTTTTTTTCCAAAAAAAGGTGGCATCTCTTTCTTGAAAGCTTGCAATCGACCTGCCAGAAAATGATTTATTTTATTTTAATGGTAGTGGTTTGCTGCTTTTCCACAACTAACACTGTGCAGTCCTTTAATGTTTTACCTTTCCTTACTAAGGTCATTTAATGTGAACTTCTGATTGGTGTTTCCATGGTAACTTCGAAGAAAGTCCCCTTGAAATGAAAGTCAACCAAGGATGTCTGTAAGTTGCACCGAGGGTCAAGATTCATAAAAATAAGTATTAAGTTAAATATATTAAGCCGTTTTGCACAAAGTCCTCGGCAATATCAGGTAATTCAGAGAAGAAGAAGATAAAAAAAAAACAAGAAACTGCTATGAAATAAATTGTAATGAGCACCCCCCCCTCCCATATGGGGAGGTTAAGATAAAACTAGGGATGAACATTTTACAGATAAAAGATCTGAAATAGCCCATGGGGAGGTATTTATTTATGCTTTATTTCCAAGGATGTCAATAGCAGATAACATTGGAAATAAAATGTAAAAAGAAAATATGCTACCAAACCTTAAGAAACAAATCGCTGTTTTTATTTTTTGCTTTTTTTTTAAATAAATAAAAAACACTTTTATTAATAAATAATACAAATAAAAATATGTTTTATCCATACGACCACTGCCCCCATATTTCCCCTGTGTATCACATGTATTTTATTGAAACAAAATAACTACATTTTTTTTTATAAAAAACAAACAAACATCAACACAATGATTTGTTAATAAAGAAGCGTCAACGTCAGGGTGTGCCATTTTGTTCTGTGGAAGTGTTGATCCTCAACTATGCTCAGGGCAGTAGCTGCTCTAATATATAAATGAAGTTTACCACTTTATTCCAGCTTATGTTAACCTGGCCTTAACATGAAGTTCTACGCCTCCATTGATTTAAGGACAGTCCTTAATTATTATTATCATTTTTTTTTTTTTTTTTAGAGAAATGCAGTATTGTATCAAGAAAAAAAAAATAATCAGATCTGTTTCTAGGTTTTTTCCTCAACACTCCCGAACGGCCAAAAAACTGGTCAAAAAAATTATCAAAATTACTGTTGTTACTATATCAACTATTCTCCCTATCTTCCCAAGCCCTCTTTTTGTGTTACATACCAAGCCAGTCTGCCTTCTACAATCCCCCTCATGGGTGTCACTGAATTTATAGACCGTCAAAAAAAATGTAAAATGTAAAACTATAATTTGTTGGGCTTAACCCAGGGACTGAGAAGTTAAGGAGTACTACGTCCATATTGTGGAAAGAATTAAAAAAGGTAATGCCAGAGAATGCTGCATGTGAAGTCTGGTATTAGACAAAAATAGCTTCTTTTTTTTAACAGATTGTGTGAATTTCTAATTAAAATCACTCTTCACTTAAAACAAGAACACAATTTCAAATAACTTCAGTGCAAGCAAATCAATAGACATATGTTTAAATTGTCCTTCTGTATGTCCGTGTACAATGAAACAAATTGTCACATAGAGGACCAGGATAGCAAGTTACAAGAATTGGGCGCCCAACACAATAGTCCATTTATCATTACAAATAGACTTAAAAACAACAACATTACCCCAAAAGGGTGTGACTAATTCAATGAATGGGCTGCACAGGCACCATCTAGGGGGCGCTGGATAGGGAAATACGACTCAAAATCAGATGCACCTAGTGGCCATGCTGTTACTGTTATTGAAATTAGACCAAGACAGTGGGCAACCATTCATCTCCCTCTTGGAAACTCAGCCCTTTATAGTCCTTTCAGGAGATCCTGCCTTGATCTAGCCAACACATATGCTCCATCCCTTTGTTCCTCCAAGGAGTCTTATTCCGTAGATTCTTGACTTCCTAGATGGAAAACAGTATTACAAAAATAGGATTATCACTGTTGCCTACTGTGTTCCCAATAATATATATGCTTCGGGGGTTTCTTCAACAAACAAACAATGATCTCTATTTATTATTAGCCATTATATCTATATATGACCAACATATCAGCGTGGTTAATTAATTAATTAATTCAAAGACTTGATTTTACAGACACAAGCAACCCAATAAAGTATGTTTAAAAGGATCATCTCCACAAAAATAAAATCTAAAAAGAATTAAGACAGCAAACACTCAGTGTTAGGTATAGACAGCCAATAAGATTTCTGAACCCAATGGTGATGTCTTCCCAATTATTAATTTAAGTGTAAATACTTTGGTGCTTTGTGTTTAACAAAATTCAAGGCAATTGTTTAACATTATAAAACATATTTTTATATCGCCTTTAAGGGCCTTTTTTGTCCTAAACCCATCATCCTGTCCAATTGCTCTTCTTTTATTCCACCGCGCTATGTGATTATTCTTCTTTTATTCCTCTACGCTATGTGATTACTCGTCTTTTATTCCTCTGCTTGCTCCACCATCGAATTTTATCTTCAGACCACAAACGTTCAGCCTATAATGTACAATTTTATCTGGACATAATTGTAGTGTAATGTTTCACTGATTTTCAGTTCACATGGTACAAATATATTAAGGGCTATGGAAATGTTAGCATTATATTTTTCTCCAAATTCCTATTAAATTCCGCACTGGAAAATGAAGTTAAAAGCAGTGATAAATGATCTGCGTTGAATATAAAAGAATCTGGCCCTAAATTGGAATTTAGTATTTAGAAATAAAGGAAAAGGACCAAAATATATCTGGCGGCAATTTTTACTGCTGCAGAATTAAGATGTCAAGAGCCACTAAACTTTAAAACTAACTTTTAGTTCTTAAGTAAAAGAAAAGTTATTCTTACATTATCGCCAATTGGAGTAAGCGGTGCATGAACTGTAGAAATACATGCTCCTGATCTTCCTTAGCACAACTAAGCTACAGGCTGCTAGTGTCACCTTCCTTGCTGCTGGGTCTGTCAGCATAAGTGCTGAAGGTAGGGGAATATATTAAGGTACCCCCATTAAGCATTCCTTCAATTACTGAGTGCCTCTTAGTGCAGTGACATTGATTCAGCAACCAGACCATTTGTAGGTTACAGGAAGTGAGAAACATAGAATGTGTCGGCAGGTAAGAACCATTCGGCCCATATAATCTGCCTTATTTCTGACCATAACAAACAACATCTAGGTGAGCTGTATACCTATCCCATGCATGCTTAAACGCATCCACTGTATTAACCACTACCTACTTATGCTAGAAGGCTATGGCATGCATACACCACCAAGCTCTTTTAGTAACTTTGGGTGTATCCCACCAGGGCCCATCAATGTATTTGTCTATACTTTACACAGCTGAAAACTCACATGTGTCAATTGACTCCTTACTGAGGTTTATTTCTTTAATTTTTTTCTAGAAAAACTGAACAAAAATATTCACTAAGGCAGTCAGCTAGATCTTTATCCTCTTGTACATCTGCCATCTTCTGCTTTTAATCGAACTAATCCTTATTATGCTTTCGTTTCTTCATTTATATGTCGCTTTTTTTACTGGCTGGGCTATTTACTCTTCTGCATGTGCTTTAGATGTTCTAAGAACTTACTTTGTCTCTTTCAGTGAAACAACCCCAAGGAATAATAACAGCCAAATACAATCGTGAGCCGACAGCATTCAACTTATATAATTTATTGTATTGCACACTCGCGAAACGCGTTGTAAGTTGAATTCTGCTGCCCACAAAATGATATTCTGAGATTCATTAGCAATATCTGACCTGTTTCAGTCTGACTGACCAATAAGAGGCACACATTTCATTGGCACATCCAGTAGGACAGATTCCAGTTATCAAATCTCCTAGTGCTAGAACGATCATTTAAAAAGTTATTTAACCACCAGAACTGGACCTTTTATTAAAAAGTTTGAAGCTTTTGTTTGGCATTGACTCTCTCATCTTATTTACCTTAATCAACAATGAAAATAAATTTACAAATAATTTCCCAATATTATTGTCGAGATAGCTGAGTAATTAAATGCCCTCACCCCAGAGCATGTACAAACCTCAAGGTCACAGGTGCAAATCCCAGCAAGGGCAACTCAGCCGTTCATCCTTCTGGAGTCACAAAAAAAAGTACCATAATTGTAATATCTATTATTCATCTTCACAAGAGTGTGTGCTAAAAAGCCCTATGAGTAGTCACATTTGGGAGAAAGGTTCTGTATAAATGCTAGTTATTATTATTACAACAAAGTTGAGCAAGTTTGAAATTATCAGAGATTTTTAGAGCTGCTTTACAAAGGGATGAGTAATCCTTTCAGAAAATGTACTGCAAATAGTGAATAGAAAGCAGGATAATATGATTTCAAATGCAAAGTTCTAAAATATACAGAAACCGCACAGCTGCGAATGTATGTTTTTCATTCTTTTGTCGGTGTACTTTCCATTTTCAACTAATTGAACAAATATGTTCCCATTGAAGCAGAACTGTGGTATCTCTTTTTTTTTTTTCTAAAAAAAAAAAACCCCCAGCATACAGACGGGTGAGCAATGAAATAACAGCCTTGTACAATAAACGGTTTACAATAAAATAACTTGCGAAAATTAAGAATCACATTTTTGGCAAATTTATTATTATGTTTCCGCTTTGTAAGTGTTTGAGTTGCATAATACGGTATATTCATATGAGCAGGAAGCTGAGCCGTTGTATTTATTGAAGGCCTAACGCCTTCAATGAAAACCTTGTATTTGCATTTTGAAGAGTAAATCAAAAGTGCGTTACTTTTAATCCTCTGGCCTGTGAATTTCATATTTGATTATAATACCTTTGTAAACATCACAGATGTTAGCAGAACGAATGAGTTTCATTCCTGTTCCGGTGGCAACCCAGCAATAGATAAATCAGACATCCAACATTTTCTTTCATAGAGAGCAAAAGCATAGTCATCAAACACAGAGATTTTAGGCACCTGAGAAAAAACAAACATTTTTAGCTGTAAGACGAAAAGAGGAACGTGTGACAGTTTGTTTAGACATGAAATAAAAATTATTATTTATTAACCAGTTGCGGACATGAGGCCGTTCCATGCCGTCACTCACCTTTTCTACATTGAGGACCCGGTGATGGCATGGAACGTTCAAATGAGTAGTGGATGCGATCAATTATTTCATCACCCGCTCAGGTGTCTTGTTATAATGCCTCAGTTTTGAGGCATTAGGCAAAACCCATATTTGGCTCCTTAGGGCACTGCAATTGCTTCAGGGAGTGACTGCGGGCTCCATATCTGAAAGGGCACCATGTCCATCCAACATGGCACTGCCCTGGAGCTAGCAAGAGTGACAGAAATAATCCATATAACTTCCATCGCTCTTTACTGTTGCTAGGACAAAAAAGAATGCTAGGGTTAGCATATCGGGTTAGGGTTATAATCTACAGTTAGGGTTAACATCAGAGGCGGCTCTAGACTTTGTGAGGCCTTAGGCGAAAGTCGAACATGAGGCCCTCACGGACATGCATTATTAAATAACATATATGCAAGTGATAACAAAAATGAACTGTATAAATAGCATATTTCAAAACCAGACTTAAATTCCAGCTTCTAGGAATTTACAGCTCCTAGAATTTTATTTTTCTCAGAATTATTCTACAAATATCTATAAACATTTGGTATGGATAAAAATTGTGTGGCTGACTAACTCACATTCTTATTGCTGTGTCCTAAATGTGAACACTGACACATATCACACAGTCATTCATAGACACACTCAGCCAGCACACAGTCATTCATAGACAAACTCAGCAACCAAAGTCATTCATAAACACTCAGCCAGCACACACTGACTCACAGACACACTAAGTCAGCACACAATCACACTCAGCCAGCATACACTCACATATACACTCAGCCAGCACACACTGACTCATAGATACACTCATCCAGCACACAATCACACTCAGCCAGCCCACAATCACACACTAACAGAAACACTCAGCCAGAAGGAAAGGTGCTCAATGTTGAAAGTGGTCTCACAGACCACGTTGTGCTGGAGGCATGGCACTTTGTTCTACCTCACAGCACCGGATGCACTGTGATTTAGCCATTCGATATGCCAGAATTTTGCCACTCAGTATGCCAGAATTTTGCCATTTAATATGCCAGGATTTAGCCATTTAATATGCCAGGATTTAGCCCCTCAATATGCCAGGATTTAGCCATTTAATATGCCAGGATTTAGGCAATCAGTGTGCCAGGATTTAGCCCCTCAATATGCCAGGATTAAGTCATTTAATATGCCAGCATTAAGCCCCTCAATATGCCAGAATGTAGCTCCTCAATATGGCAGGATTAAGTCATTTAATATGCCAGGAATTAGCCCCTCAATATTCCAAGATTTAGCCCCTCAATATGCCAGGATTTAGCCCCTCAATCTGCCAGCATTTAGCCATTTAATATGCCAGGATTTAGCCATTTAATATGCCAGGATTTAGCCACCCAATATGCCAGGATTTAACCATTTAATATGCCAGGATTTAGCCTCTCAATTTGCCAGGATTAAGCCATTTAATGTGCCAGGATTTAGCCATTTAATATGCCAGGATTTAGTCATTTAATATGCCAGGATTTATTCATTTGATATGCCAGGATTTAGCCACCCAATATTCCAGGATTAAGCCACTCAATATGCCAGGATTTAGCCATTCAATATGTCAGGATTTTGCCCCTCAGTATGCCAGGCTTTTGCCCCTCAATATGCCAGGATTTTGCCCCTCAAAATTCCAGGATTTAGCCCCTCAATATGCCAGGATTTAGCCACCCAATATGCCAGGATTTAGCCATTTAATATTCCAGGATTTTGCCCCTCAATATGGCAGGATTAAGTCATTTAATATGCCAGGAATTAGCCCCTCAATATTCCAGGATTTAGCCCCTCAATATGCCAGGATTTAGCCCCTCAATCTGCCAGTATTTAGCCATTTAATATGCCAGGATTTAGCCATTTAATATGCCAGGATTTAGCGACCCAATATGCCAGGATTTAACCATTTAATATGCCAGGATTTAGCCTCTCAATTTGCCAGGATTAAGCCATTTAATGTGCCAGGATTTAGCCATTTAATATGCCAGGATTTAGTCATTTAATATGCCAGGATTTATTCATTTGATATGCCAGGATTTAGCCACCCAATATTCCAGGATTAAGCCACTCAATATGCCAGGATTTAGCCATTCAATATGTCAGGATTTTGCCCCTCAGTATGCCAGGCTTTTGCCCCTCAATATGCCAGTATTTTGCCCCTCAAAATTCCAGGATTTAGCCCCTCAATATGCCAGGATTTAGCCACCCAATATGCCAGGATTTAGCCATTTAATATTCCAGGATTTTGCCCCTCAATATTCCAGGATTTTGCCCCTCAATATGCCAGGATTTTGCCGCTCTATGCCAGGATTTTGCCACTCAATGCCAGGATTTTGATCCCCTCCTCCCTTTTCCCAAATACTTACCTCCTTGTTGCTGTATCTCCGGTTGTTTCCTCCATGCATCTTCCCTCCTGCATGGAGGAAGGAAACTCTGGTTGTGTTTTTTTTTTTCACATTTTATTGAAGCCGCAGGGATTGGCATATAGGGTTAGAGCCAGATTAGGATTAGTGCTAGTGTTGGGATGATTAGGGTTGACTGGATATTGGTGCAAGCGCTCAAGAGAAAAGTGTAAGGAGTACACATTATCTGGCAGATAAATTCTACCGAATGATAAATGGAACAAATATCCAGTCACTTTGTTACACCTACTTTTGAGCCAGTGGCAACAGCTTTATCTGGTCATCATAGCAATTCCCACTTTTTTCTGTTCCTCTCTTCTTTTTCCACCTCTCTTACCTTACTCTACGTGACTAGGGTTGGGGTCAAAATGTCACTGTAGGAGAAAAATGCTAGAAAAAAAAACACTACTTTGAGTTATTGCCCTATAACTTGCACAACAGAAAAACATGTAACTAATGGGTTTCAAAACAAAACAAATATTAGAATCTATCTAGCTGATTTTATTTATTTGTGTTTGTAAATGTGTAAAATGTTTTCATGTAAAAGCTACATGTGTTGTTTTTTTAATTTTTAATCATATTTTATAATTGTATTTATAGTAAAGTATGTGATATGATAAAAATAAGGGTATCTAAATAAAGTCCTTTCCATGGAATTAAAACAGAATATTATATGACTGGGTACAGTAAACGAGAAAGAGGAAAATGACAGCTAAACACAAACAAGTAAAAACAGCCAATGTCCTAAATTGTACAACATTCCGAAAACAGTCTTGTCCTCAGGGGGTTAAACTTAAAAGATTGAGGATAAGGTGAAAAAAATTCCCAATACACAACGCATTCACGCAGAGAATATTTTCCATTGTTTATACAAACCACTGATTAGTAGAAGTAACTGAAATAATACTGACAACACTGTGTTCATGTTGTTTGTGACAAATCCTAAACTCTTTAAATTAAACAATCTCTAATTAAACTTCAAGGTGATTCTTATAATGATCTCAGTATGTGGCTGGATCGCAATGTCTATTTTGGTCTTCACACTGACAAGCTATCATGCAAACTGTATCATTCTAGAATTGGTTCTCTGTACAGAAAGAAATCTTGCTTTGCTCCCACTGTGAGAAAATGGATTGTGTATTGAATGTTCAATACGGGTCACAGACCACTGGGAAGTAATTTATGCATCATAAAAATGGAACTATCAGCAATAATAATAATTTTTTGGGTTCCCATGGTGTTGCTTTGTTTTTAGAGCATTTGTTCACTTTAATCTAAAATTTAATTTAAAAACAAGCTCATTCATTTGCATCAGAGAGTATTGAAAGGGAGTGAGAAAGTAATTTCAAGATCATGGCCATTTTAGCCAAGCTGGACACATTCGTTAAATCAGACTGTACCAACGTCACTTGCCACAGCACCAGATTTCACTCACTGTGCCAGACTGTACCAACGTCACTTGCCACAGCACCAGATTTCACTCACTGTGCCAGACTGTACCAACGTCACTTGCCACAGCACCAGATTTCACTCACTGTGCCAGACTGTACCAACGTCACTTGCCACAGCAACAGATTTTACTCACAGTACCAGACTGTACCAACGTCACTTGCCACAGCACCAGATTTCACTCACTGTGCCAGACCGTACCAACGTCACTTGCCACAGCACCAGATTTCACTCACTGTGCCAGACCGTACCAACGTCACTTGCCACAGCACCAGATTTCACTCACTGTGCCAGACCGTACCAACGTCACTTGCCACAGCACCAGATTTCACTCACTGTGCCAGACCGTACCAACGTCACTTGCCACAGCACCAGATTTCACTCACTGTGCCAGACCGTACCAACGTCACTTGCCACAGCACCAGATTTCACTCACTGTGCCAGACTGTACCAACGTCACTTGCCACAGCAGCAGATTTTACTCACTGTGCCAGACCGTACCAACGTCACTTGCCACAGCACCAGATTTCACTCACTGTGCCAGACCGTACCAACGTCACTTGCCACAGCAACAGATTTCACTCACTGTGCCAGACCGTACCAACGTCACTTGCCACAGCACCAGATTTCACTCACTGTGCCAGACCGTACCAACGTCACTTGCCACAGCACCAGATTTTACTCACAGTACCAGACCGTACCAACGTCACTTGCCACAGCACCAGATTTCACTCACTGTGCCAGACTGTACCAACGTCACTTGCCACAGCACCAGATTTCACTCACTGTGCCAGACTGTACCAACGTCACTTGCCACAGCACCAGATTTCACTCACTGTGCCAGACTGTACCAACGTCACTTGCCACAGCACCAGATTTCACTCACTGTGCAAGACTGTACCAACGTCACTTGCCACAGCAACAGATTTTACTCACTGTGCCAGACCGTACCAACGTCACTTGCCACAGCACCAGATTTCACTCACTGTGCCAGACTGTACCAACGTCACTTGCCACAGCACCAGATTTCACTCACTGTGCCAGACTGTACCAACGTCACTTGCCACAGCACCAGATTTCACTCACTGTGCCAGACCGTACCAACGTCACTTGCCACAGCACCAGATTTTACTCACAGTACCAGACTGTACCAACGTCACTTGCCACAGCACCAGATTTCACTCACTGTGCCAGACTGTACCAACGTCACTTGCCACAGCACCAGATTTCACTCACTGTGCCAGACTGTACCAACGTCACTTGCCACAGCACCAGATTTCACTCACTGTGCCAGACTGTACCAACGTCACTTGCCACAGCACCAGATTTCACTCACTGTGCAAGACTGTACCAACGTCACTTGCCACAGCAACAGATTTTACTCACTGTGCCAGACCGTACCAACGTCACTTGCCACAGCACCAGATTTCACTCACTGTGCCAGACTGTACCAACGTCACTTGCCACAGCACCAGATTTCACTCACTGTGCCAGACTGTACCAACGTCACTTGCCACAGCACCAGATTTCACTCACTGTGCCAGACTGTACCAACGTCACTTGCCACAGCAACAGATTTTACTCACAGTACCAGACTGTACCAATGTCACTTGCCACAGGTAAATATTGCGCCCATATTACTTGCCACACCACTTAATTTCCCCCATAAACCCATTTTGTACCAACGCCACCAAATTGCCACTGCCAGCTTGCCACAGAAGCACAAGATTACCTCACGGTCCCTGCCACAGCACCAGATCATCCCTACACTTCCACATTATAGTATATGCAATTTCAAACCTCTGGTTAGGTGCCACATTAAAAAAAAATGATGTACAGTTTTTATTTGATCCATAAAACGATATATATTAGAAAGCCTGAGAGCATCCACACACACACACATGCATTGCTGAATAGAGGCAGTGAGAAAAGATCATCCACAAAGGGATCTGAAAATGTAATTAATCTATACTGTTATTTTCCAGATAATCAATATTTTAATAATGATATTGCGTTAAGAACGAATGCTGCACCTTCAGTAACGGCAAGGATTCTTTAAATTGATGTCAATAAAATGAAACTTAAGCAGTGTATTGATTTAAAGAGACATTTCCAGTCTTATGACATTATTGGTATTTTTGTTTCTTCTGCTTTTACAGTGTAGCCTAATTAATCATAGATAAGCAATTGTATGTTTGTTCAAAGGAAACCAATCTTCAGGGTTAATGATAATTAGTCTCTTTGAAAAAATGATGCACTTAAATGTAAGAGAGTGAAAGGAACTTCGATCTCCTAAATATTACTTATGCTGCGAATGCAGAGAAAAAAAAGAATAAAACATGATTTACATATATACACTGCATGATCACAAATGGATGCAAACAATGAGTTTTAAATGTAAATGTGCCTGGGGTTGTGAAGGAGTCCTCCATCACTGGGGTCCGTGGAGAGAACTAATGGCCCACCTCTTCTATACTAGGTTCAGGGGTACACACTTTGAGGGCACCAGCAGGATGTGTACCCTGGGAGGACCAAACCTTTTTGTGTTTACCCTATGTCCGGATTGTTTATTATCCTGCAAACCCCTGCCATTATGTCACCTTACCCATTGTCTTTATGTAAGTCATTCAGTGTTCTGTCGTACAGTGATGTCCTTCAGTTAGCACATTACTTTAATTAAGTGTACTGTTTATGTATATGACACTTTTGTATTCTGAAAGGTGCGAGGCAGGATTTCCCCATTGTATGTCCTACTGTTATGTTGTGTTCATTATGTGTCTGTATTTAAAGGTGTGATTATGTTATATCCTACTGGATCTAATTACTGTTTTAAATGAGTCATGTCACATTTGTTTGTGTATAAATATCTGTGATGTTTTCACATAAATGTTCATTCCTGTTCCGCTCCTATACTGGTGTGTGTCCATTCCTGAGTCTTTAGATCTGTCAGCATTGAGCTTATTACTTGGCAGCCTTTGTAAAGGCTGCACTTGGAGGCAGAGGGGCCGATACCTTCCTCCCTCTCCAGTGGGTAGTGGACTGCCCTGACTCTGGTCACAGAATGATACCAGCGACCGCCAATTCAGCCTCACTTTGCAAAGTCCCTCTACTGAGACCAGCATCCTAGGGGAGATATAGTCATTGACTTGACCAGGGTCTCAGCAACTTTCCCCTTCAGGATGACACACCTAGGAGAGAGGCTGGTCAAGGGTTCTGTATCTTCACAGGGGTGTCTCCAGTTTTTAAGATCACCTGTAACTAGATATGCAACTAAACTTAAGGGTCTGCTCACGTAGCCCCAATCCGGCCTAACCTGGGGGTAGCTTTTTTAGCACAACTTGCCTTTCCTCCCATGGTGGTGTGCTGAACTAATTTTTGGGAATGTTTGTGAACCTTTGGAACAATATCCTGAACAGGGTGAGTGCAAAAACGTCTGTGTGTGTGTGTGTTGTGGATTCATTCAGTGTGCTGCCAAATGCACAGTCGAAGCGGCACCAGCACCCTGCGGGATTATTTACTCTGCATTTCTCTGGCTGTCTGGTGCTGTAGCCCAGCGTTCATTCATCTGTTACCTTTGATGACCCTGCAACAAAAAAAAAAAAAACAGGCAAGGCCAGCAAGCTCAAGGAAAAAAAAAAAGAAAAAAGAGTAAGTAAGAGGAATGAGAATGTATTGTTCCGCAAACACCTAAACAGTTTATAAAAATATAGTGTTGCGTAAACAGATGAAGAAGCAAGACTGGTCAGTAAAGGCTTCTTCTTCTCTTGGCTTGTAAAAAAAACAAACAAGAAAAATGGATTAATAAAGGTATATATGATGATTTAATATCAAGTTATCATTTCCATTGCGATGAACCCACAGTTCCCCATTGAGAAACTGAACTGGTTAAACTTCCCTTTCATGATAAATGTGCAGTGACCCTTTTTTTTATCAGGATCTGAAGGGAAAAGAAACATATACCTCCCACATTAATTACTTCAACACCAATCCAAAACCTACGTCACTTTTTTTTATCCTATCAGTGCAAGGCTTATTGAAACAGTAAGCAACACAAAGATAGGAAGGAATCCACCACGGCCAGGAAACAAACTGGATCAAGACTTTGAAATGAGTAACAAAATACGTTTATTATAAAACGCCACAGCCACACCGGCTAGAGAGCGTGCCACTCAGTGGAGAAAACCTACTCATTTTGCGCCCAAAAATTGGTAACTGGAAACTGTATTTTTTCTCCCAAAGGGCACATGAATTGTGGGAATTAGATAGAAAGCTTCAACAAAACAGATATGAATGGAGAATTTGACAGTCCTGATTAATTTGGTCAGTGACCCTGCTCTGATTATGAAGCTAGCTGAGGGTGGCACTATCATTTTCCAAATGATGTGGGTTTGTTTAAAGAAATGTTGGAAATATACAGTAATTGCGGAAAGCAAACCACTTTTTGTTTCACCAAAATTATTTGCTTTACAATGGGGGTTATTAAATATAAGCAACCGAATGTGGTTCGTTAACACGTTTCACGGGACTCCTTAGAATGTAAAGGAAGCCTGTGTACTGTTTATCAGGTGAAACGCGTTAACGGACAATATTCTGTGGGATTGAGACCACATTCATCCTGTTACCAGATCATGCAGACAAGAGGGACAATGCTGCTTAATTCCCTCCTCCATGCATCTCTTCATGGCCACCTGGGAGGAAGATATGGTTTTTCATATTTTGTTGAATTAGACTAACAGAATGAATAAAATGAAGGCCAGTAAAAACAAGATGGGTACCAGCCTCCATTTTGTGACCGTTAGATCACATGTTCCTTAAACATAACTGCTCACACTCAATTGCAAAAAGAGAAAAACAGTCTTTCACATACTATAGGAAAACAGTAGGTGGTAAGGTGACAGGAGTGAGGAACAAGCTGCAGTCTGTCAGGCAAGTACTGCACAATCGCCCAATAATAAATACAACAACTCACAATACAAAGTGACAGTACGCTAAAGTGCAGATCCAAGTGAAAGCTGTATGACCATGATATATTTCCAGGGTATTTTCTTTACCTTCTTAGGCACAAATAAATGTCAGAAAAGGACATACAAAACAACAATGGTATAGTATGTTCATGTGACAGTGGAGTGTAAGTTATGATAAGAATTTTACACTCACACTTTATTCCACACGTGTGAAGCAGACAAACAAGTCTTTCCAGTTCTTCTTTCTGGGTCTGATCTTTGCGAAATGCCTCCAAATGATGAGAGAATATGAGGTGGGTAAGTATCACAGATACAAATTCGTTGTGGGAAAAAAAAATACTTTACAATTAGGTATCTGGAACATCAGAAAAATAAACAAGATCTGGTAACAGGATGGAAGTGGTCTCAATCCCGCTGAATGTGGTACGTTTCACGGGACTCAAGTCAAGGTAGCCTTTGTACTTTATACTGGGTGAAACGCGTTAACGTACCACATTCAGCGGGATTGAGACCACATTCATCCTGTTACCAGATAGTATTTATTTTTCTGCTGTTCCAAATACCTAAGTTGTAAAGTCATTTAATTTGTTTCCACAATAAATTTGTATATGTGATACTTATCCACCACATATTCTCTCATCATTTGGAGGCAATTCGCAAAGTTCAAACCCAGAGAAAAGAACCGAAAAATACTTTTTTTTGTCTGCTTCACACTCGTGGAATATTACGAGTGTAAAATTCTTATCATACATTAAACTCCACTGTCATATGAACACACTCTTGCACATAATATATATTCATTTTTTTTAGTGCATGCCCCCATTAGTGTTTCAAAAAAGTAATCTGATTTAATGACACACATTATATGAACCCACAAAAGAGTGACAAGAAATGCAGCCTACAAGGGTTTAAATAGACCTACAGGACATTCACACGTAGCCCATGCTCTCCAACAGAGGTACATTAAATGGATCAGTATCGCTATTTAACATTATTTTAATTCTACAGAATAGCAGTGACATAATATTATACAGCCACAGGTTTGGGTATGTGCTGTAGTGCAGACACTCACCCAACCAAGATGCGTACATGTTATTTATTGGGAGCTACGCATAACCCTTTTATTTCTTAATGGGTCCTTGTTTCATTGTTCATCCAAGTCACACAAAAAGGGGTTGAGGTATTAACCTTTAAGTGATGTTGCATCTCGTAGCCTGAGGCACAAGGAGATAAAGTGCCATGGCTAATATCACCGAAAGAAAAATGTGCTCCCCTCCGGGCCCTCACCAAATTATTTACTTCCTCTCACAAATCAAGGCAAGGACAGCGCATGTGGGCTGTCAGGTTGGTGGAATCTCAGTAATGCATAGTAGCACAGCACGCAGCATTATATATGCATAGAATATACAAGTAGCAAAAAAACAAAAACAAAAAAAATCTATAATCCCGCTTACCTTTTATGATGTTTATCAACATCAGACTGAAACTGTTGATCCGCATCACCACCCAGATCTCGAGTGAATAAGAGATGTAACATGTTTTAACCATCTATCAATCACTTAAAAAGGACAAACATGTCTGACATTTAATATTCCTATAATCCTATAATCACTCTAACCTTTGTACGCATCGGGAGATGCCAATCCCAACTTTGATGATCATTCCCATGTACTAGCATCTAAATAAACATAACCCAGCACATATCCTGATATATTATTATACGTAGATTGTATAGCTACAGGAAGCTGCTATTTATCTCTGTTTTGTAGAGCTGTTATCACTTTAAGTGGGACAACCCCAGATTTGAGGCAGTTTCCCGCTGTCGGGATTGAGGTAGAGGGGCAGTAGGATTCAGGACAGAAAACCTGCAGTTCCGTTCACATTCTACATTGTCTAAGACACTATAGAATGCCTGCAGGACTGTCAGAGTGACTGACAGTGCCACCGCGCATGTGTAGTAGCGTGGACACTTGACCTAACATTTTCTGCCTCACAGCACCCCAATTCCCTGGGGACAGGAGTTTGGATTTATTTATAATGGGTATAACATTCCCTTCAGAATCCCATGAAATGCCCCTTTCATATTGAATGTCCATTATTTTTGTTATTGACAAGGGGTTTTCAAACTCAATTCTAAAGTAGCTGAATGAGAGAATTTTTTCCAACATGGCTACTTTGGATTTCAGTTTGAAATTCCCTTCATAATTCCTTAAAATTCCCTTTAATTTCGTCTTTTGTGAGTAAAGCCCATTATTTGTATTACTAAATTATTTTTTTGTTATTATGTTTTGGGGATTATGTATAAAGGAGGTGCACACATGGAGAGCTCCTAATGGTGGTGCTGTAGCCATATATAAGAAATTTATAACAAATGTTGGGAGTTTGCTCTGTGTTGGCCAATCCAGAATTTCATGGTTTCCCCCTGACTCACTAAGTGCAGGGGCTTAAATGCATTTATAAAGAATCAGGTCCTAAAACCATTTGATAAGTATTGGATTACCTCCGTCAAACTCTGCGTGGTGGAGGTGGCGTAACTACTCATGAATGTGTCAGGATGTATTAAATTCATCAAGCATAACAAACAGTGATTACGCCTTTTTTATCTTCCCAATTTAAAAAAAAGAATAAACATGTTTCACATTATAATTATTTGTTTGATGATTTTATATAAAAAGTATTTTTATATAACAACTGGGCAGACTAGATGGACCGAATGGTTCTTATCTGACGACACATTCTATGTTTCTATGTTTATCTTCCTGAATTGACATATTTTCTTTGTTTAAAGATTTGAGCTAAACCCAATGGTTTTCAATACTTGGAAAGGGTCTTAAAATAATTAATATTTATAAAATGATAGCTGTTCAGTTGAACGAAACTGAGTATTTTCTTGTGTAAAATGATCCGCACATAAGATTGAGGTTCATGCTCGCGCAGCAGTATGCATCACTTCTGAGAATATTATTATTAGTAGCATTAAACCTTTACCATAACTATGTGTTCTTACACCTTGGGAAAAATAGGTAATTGTGGCCATTGTAATATAATGCCCCACAGACCCATTTGTTGCTCCACAAGCCACTGACTGTGTTAGGGCCTTTACCGGGTCAGGTAGGAGTTTCAGTGCATTGGCAGAGGAGGTGTCTGATTGCATGTTTTTTTATTGTTCAGGGTGAGAACAGATAAAGAAACAAAGAACTAGGTATTGGAATAAGGACTGAAGGAGAGACAAAAGGGAACCTTAGCAAAGAACTGCATAATAGGAAAAGGGTTTGATTAGGAACTGTAGTATGAACAAAAAGCTATAACAGGGACTGTAGACAAAGCAGAGATAGGGTAGAAAGAGATACACAAGAGGTGAGGCCTTAGGTAAAGGTAAGTAAGAAGGGACACCCTAGAGAAGGTGAGTCTGAGAAGGGTAACTAAACAGGAACACCTGAGAAATGGTGAGGTCTGAGAAGGGTAGCTAAAAGGGAACACCTGAGAAGGGGGTGACTAAGGAGGAACACCCTAGAGAGGGTGAGGACTGAGCAGGAGTGACTTTAAGGGAGCAACTTAGCTGAAGTAATCTTGCTGCAGCCAGAGGGTCTGAGGAGATGCTGAAAAAACATCCCCCTGGCTGGTTGAGCCACCCAGGTTCAGTTTCCCAGTTCTTGGACAGGGTCACAATTCAAATGAACTTTAAGCAGAGGATCAGGGACTGAAGCATCAGCTCTCAGAAGTCAGGCATCCAACTTCAATGCAAAAATAGCACTGTTTGCACTGTTGCAAAAGTAAACAAGCCCACCTGACACCAAACAGAGGTGAAGCAAACACAGGTAGAGAGGTTTCTATAAGAAGAAGGAGGTATATAAGCACACCATTTAGGATTTTGAAATACATGAGTGAGAAGGTTAGAGTAGAACCCTGACAAACTGTCTCTAAATCCTCTCAACTGCCAATGGTGCCATTCACCATTCCGCAGTCAACTCAATTCCTATTGCTACAGTGAACTGTATACTGTATGTACTGTATATACTCTTTCTCTGAGCCCCTGGAAAATGAGGAAGCAGGGAGCTATGTGATATATGGAAAGCCTCTGCGTGAAATATTCCGCAGATTATCAGAAGGCTGGGAAATCTTCCCTTAAAATAAAAGCCAAAAAGGGGTCCCTTTAATAAAATACATACACTACAATGAATTGCGTTTAAAATATTTTCTATATATTCACACAAAAGTCCATATCATGAAGTGTGCTGATAACTCATCCTAGCTCAAACCCTTCAATAAATAAATAATAAAATGCTAACTAAAAGGTGAAACAATTCGAGCAGATACAGAAAGTTCCACATGCAGGAAATTGAATTTCTTTGAAGTTGGGAAAACCATTCGATGTCATTTCACACTTTTTTTTTTTTTAAATAAATCACATTCTTGATGTCAGCGCGTTTGATATTATTGAGCAGTGGACATGGGTTGAATTACAATTTAGATTACTATACAAATTAATATTCATGTAAGTAAGCAAGGACA
Source organism: Pelodytes ibericus (assembly GCA_036172795.1). Taxonomy (NCBI): domain Eukaryota; kingdom Metazoa; phylum Chordata; class Amphibia; order Anura; family Pelodytidae; genus Pelodytes; species Pelodytes ibericus. The sequence continues at coordinate 14,896,127 of CM069859.1, forward strand.
AATAAAATAAAAAATATGGCAAATTGAAAAAAAAAAGCAGCTTCTCAATTTTCCTAAATGAAAAATGTCCGCAAAGCATTACAATTATTATTTTTTTCACCTCAGGCATTTTCATTTGGTCCGATACTTCTTGTCTGAGAAGATATTAGTAATTAGATTTCTGAAACGTAAAATCCTGTTTTTTTTTTTTTTTAAAGTATTGTTTTATCTCTATTTTTCCATAAGTCTTGTGTACAATACAAAAAATGTCTAATGTCTCTTAAAATAATATTCCCATTTGTTATCATGTTAAGTCAATGAATACATATTCATATGAGTTATTACTTAAATAACTATCAGGTTTAGTAAGTGTAGACATTTAAAATAGAATTGCTATAATGAAAAAATACAAAGAAAGTGACCTAAAATTCCGAACAACATGGCTGCCCCTCAGCAGAGCTATAAAACCTCTATACCATCATTCAATCATGTCTACACTTGATGGGCACTTTCAAGCTACCATACTTTAAAGAGACGGTATCACCCAAACATTGTTTTTACTGTGCAGGTAGAGAATAAAAAAATCATTGAACAGGATCCATACATTGTGTTAACAAAATTGCAAGCAAATTCCTAAATTAGGAGAAAAATGTTTGAAATGTGTCTGTTTATGACATTGCCAGTGGCCTAATATGCAAATTACACAACCGGTTAATTTTCATATTAGGCCACAGGTGATGTCATAAGCAGGAGAGTCCAAAGCTTCCTGAACACAATGTATCCTTTTAAATCAGTAAAAACTTTTTTTTAGAAGATACAGTCCCTAGGCCTACAGCTCCCTAGGCCTAGCTCCTAGAGTTAATTTAATGTTGCATTGATATTATAGCTAATGTACATTTTTAACTATTGATAAATACAAATTTAGCCTTAGATCTGATCTGCTGAAATATATTTGCACAATAGAACAAGTTTTTAAAGGGACAGTCTAGTCCCCAAACTCACTACTTGTATAGGGCACAGACTTTTTTTTTCCAGTGTGATTTGATGCAGGCATTCTGCATAAGTCACATTTTTAATATTTGACTCATCTACTCCCCCAGTGATTATTTTTCATGTGTAGACAGGTCTAAACTATCCATATATTGTGTTTCCCTTTTTTTCGAGAGCACTTGTCGATAAATATTGGTGTTTCCCTGGTACTAGCCCGTGCTCCATCTTGAGTTGGAAAGTAATTTGAGATCTAAGTAACTGCCACTCAGAGACTTTTTTTTTTTTTTTACAATTCCTACTGATCAGAATCTTGGCGGTCAATAGAACGTGTATCGCCAGGAAAAAAATCAATCGAGTTTAAACTTGAAATTTGATCCCATTTTATGTCTTCTTAAAGATGTGGTGGGTCCTGAAGTAAAAGATGAGTAGCAGAACTGTTACATACACATTTAAAATGTATTCCGTGTGCTAGAGCTCATAAAAGCCAATTATTTTAGATCATTTCAAACCCATTAAATTGTCCTGGTAAGAAAAGAAAAAAAAAAATAACTTTAGAAAAAAGAAAAACTAAACCCTAAGAATTTAAGCAAATGATGATATGGAATTAATTTTAATGAATCAAGAAAATGTTCTCCATTATGATTGAAAATAATTTACATACATGGATCTACATATTCAATGTACCACACACTTTATATTACATTGTATAGCAGATCTTTTGTGCTCCTTTCAGACAAAGAAATGAAAAATACAACGACTGTATAAAATGATAACCTGCACCTATATTGCCAGGAATCAGATTTCCATAAGCTTGCTCTCACCTCCTTTCATCTCTTCTAAATTACAAGAAAAGAAATTGAATTGGATTTAGCAAAAAAATAGATTTCACTTTCTCAGACTTAAAGGGATAGTAAGGCCTTGACTAGTAAGCCTTCTATTAAATGGACACTGCATGCATCCAACCAGCTTTGATGTATCTGGTAGTGATTAACTGCTACGTTGTGCTTTTTATTTTTTGCACACATTTGCATGAGAGGAAACCTCTGGAGCGTCAGACAACGTTTCCTTTTATAACCCACTTTTGTTGACTTAGCAAGAGGATCTGTACAGAATAACAGGATTCTCTGAAAGCGAGGAGTTAGATTCATATGGAAAATATGTATTTTTAGAGAAAATACATACATTTCTAGGAAAATACATTTCAAGGAGAATTTATTTGGAAGCCACGGTGACAAATAGTTTTTGCAGTAATTTTCAGGAATAAACGTATATTTTACTATCCTGCATCAAATCACACTGGAAAAAAAAGTCTGTGCCCTATACAAGTAGTGAGTTTGGGGACTAGACTGTCCCTTTAAAAACTTGTTCTATTGTACATGTTTCACATGGATAATGCTTCAACAATTGCAGTTGCCCTTATGTAGTCGATGCTGCATTTTTAGATTACTGGGCTTATTTTAATTGGCCTTGCATGTTCATTTCAGGTGTTTTTTTTTTATTTTTTTTTATCTTTCCTAGCCAATAGCCTAGGAATGAATTGTTTGCATTCCTGTCTTTAATATTAATTTGGGGAACTCCTGATCTGGAAAATAAATACTATTGCCCGTGAAAGGGTATACTAAAAAGGGGGATATTATTTCTTGTGAGGGGGATAAAGAGTTAATTTAATTTATTTATTGTGTTTCCTTTTAATTTGGGGAACTCTTGATCTGGAAAATAAATATTATTGCCTGTGAAAGGGGATACTACTTCCTGTGAGGTGGAATATAAACAGTATTTAAAAATACTTAAATCTTGTCAAATAAAAAAGTTCAAACAAAATATGAAAGCTTTATCTATGAAGGCATGGAAGGGTTTAGAGGGGACAACTCATGGACAAATTCTAGGGCAGAATGCCATTATTCCCTTTCCCGAGATTGTACAAAAATTTCAGTTACCAGACTCGGAACTTTTTACATACATACGTATTAAGCATTTTTTTTAGAAAATAGTCTGTGATGGAAAAATGGCATCTCTAAACAAATGTCGAAAATATTTTCTAGTAAGAGAGTTAATAAGATAAACTCCTCTTTCAACTTGGGTATATTACCAGCTATAGGAGCTTGGGAAAGGGAATTGGAAATGCAAATCTCATCTACAGACTGGATTGAAGGTCATCCACTGGTGGAGTCTCAATATAAGTTGAACAATAGGTAGTACTAGATGCCAAAAAAAAGTGAGTAAGATGTATCCGAGCCAAGGCAACAACGTCTGGCGTTGTGGTGACCCGGTAGGGTCCTATCGACATATATGGTGGAAATGTAGATAAGTAGCACCCATTTGGCGGTTTGTCTCGGAGTGGGTGTTTCGGACGACTGTGACTAACATCCGATTGGGGGAAGGAATGGCTTTATTACATTTAGGATTAAGCAAATTTGAGAAAGATATAAGAGTAGTTACGATACATGGATTAATGGTAGCTAAAAAAACTATTTGTAAGAAACTGGAAATCCAGCCTACCATTTCAATATGTCCATTTATTTAATGAATTGAGTTATCAGTTGACAATGGAGCGAGACCTGAGTTGGAATTTTGATATGTCTGGGAAAAAAAATATTATCAGTACCAAAGATGGTTAGACTCCTTATATGCCACGACTAGTCCCAGGGACGTTCAATACAAATGTGTGGAACAGAGAAGAGTTTCAGGTATGTGAATGTCTCCTTTCTCCTGACCACTCCGATGGCTCCCTCGGTCTAAATGTGAAATGTAATTGTAAATATATGTGCAAATGGTCCCGGTCTTACAAATTCAGATTTTTCGGTTCCTGTTGAAAACCCACCAGTCGATTGTGAATTTAGACTAACTAGTGAAGATCATCAACTCAGACTTGGATCACCACATGTTTTTATGTGTATGCTGCATTAACTATGTATGTGTATATGTAATGTATTTTTGTACTTTGTTAAAACAAAACTTATATAAATAAATAAATTGGGGAAGGGGATACTACTCCCTGTGAGGTGGAATATAAAAAATAGATAATTGAATCTATCTTTTGTCTTTAATTTTAATTTGTGTAATTATTGCTCTGGAAAATAAATACCACTGCCTGTGAAAGTGGATATTAAAAGGGGGGATACTACTTCTTGTGCGGGGGGATATAAAAAGAGTTAATTTACGGTAGGTATTGTCTTTAATTTGAATGTGGGGATCTCTTGCCCTGGAAAATAAAAACTACTGCCTGTGAGGGGGGGAATTAATTATGCGCTATTTATACACTACCATTTGGGGTCACTAAGTTTGAAAGTTTGGGGTCACTTGGTTTGAAAGAAAAGCTAATTTTGCCAATTAAAACAACATCAAATGGATCACAATTATAGTATAGACATTGTTAATGTTTTAAGTAAATAAGATATTACACAGCACTAAAATATACAAAAATAAGTCAATACAATAGTGATATCATCACCACCAAACAATAAAAATCTAAATACAAACCCCAAATTGGTCAGATTAAAAAAGCACGTATAGGTGAGCCAAGCTGTGCTTCTCAGGATAGGTGTTATTGTTAAGTGTTGGTCTTAATAAAACAAAACTGTAGTGAAACCCCCACTGCAGAGAAAAAAAAGAGTCAAAACATAAAGAAATAAAAAGGTAGACAGTGCAGCTTGGATATTAATAAAATCACCCGACAAATAACCATAAAATGTATACATTTATTGTACATATATAATAATAAAATACAGAGAGGAAAAAAAGATGATCTAAGTATAAAATAAAAAATATACAAAAAGGAAAAATACTTTACATAATCTCTCTGAATAATGCACTTAGATGATTACTGGCTACCTTTTCCCATTTGCCCTTTACAGAAATAAGCAGGGTATACAAGAGTTAAAATAGGGGGTAATAACCCTAGTTATAGGCAATCTCAACAACCACTACTTATAAAAACACATATAGATATATCAAAAGATTGTATTAATCGGTACAAACTTCCTTCCTTCCTGGATTGAAACCTGGCCAGGTACAAATGCCAAAAAACACAAAGGGGCTGCTAAATACCAGATAGGGGCGCTTTTCAAATACTTATTCAGGCGGTATTGGCATCCGAATGAGCAATTGGAGTTTTGGTGATTTTATGTATACCTAATATTGTTGTCTACGTTTTTATGTATACTTGTTAATGTTTTAAATGGCTATTGTAAGCCGGAAACTGAACGGAAGATGTGGTTGGGGCTTCAAATCACGCCACATGGTAGTGATAAACAGGAGAAGCGCATTTAAGACACACTTGTCTCTTCATTCATGCGTTTGAGTCAAATTCTGCTAATACAATATAGAGGTCATTATTTGTATTACCTATAATCCCAACACGAAGTAAAGGTGTGATGACTAAGTCTCTTTAACTCCAAGCCCAAGGTATCATTCCAAACGAGCTTGTTTGGCCAACCTTGCCATAACCATGTGTGAATCAGAACTTGCGTACCGTCTCCAAAATACACACTGAGATAAAACATGATTTGTGGGCTAAGGCAATAACCTAATAAGAGCATTATGCATTTTTTTATTTTTTTTTGCTGGAGCCATCTGGTCCATTTGAATAAACTAAGTGGACTCTTGACAGGGAGTAGAAGACTATAAATGTCACAGTTAACATCCTATCACTTTTCAATTATCATTAGCCCGGAGTTTGATTAACTGCAAGGTGTGTGAAAGGCATAGTATTTAAAAAAAAAATAAAAAAACTTAATAGATGAGTTTTGAACTTCGGCGAGCATTGATCTTCATTATGCTAATAAGCACTATGGGTTCTGTGTTTGTTTATATTTCACCTAAATTAAGGAATATTTTGGCAGGAGCCTGGTGCCTTTTAGAAGTCATATGCTGATGATTAATCACATATAATGGGCAGACAGCATGTGCGGTAAAGTAATTTCATACCAATCATAACTCATTATTTAAGATTGCTTTGACAGCCTGTCGTGTCCTTCTCATCACAGCCGCTGACTGGAAAAATATAATTTAAATAAAGAGCCCCCTTTAATGCATTCAAACGGCTCACAAAGACAGGATTACTTCACCTGATGCCGCACAATCGCCTGTGTTTAAATATAGCTTGCTTTTTCCCAGTAGGGATTCAGCGGGTATGGGAGAATTTAAATAATAATAAATTGATTGACCAGGAAATGTAAAGGACAACTGTCAGCAGAAAAAAAAAAAATGAAGTTCTGTTTAACTGAAAAATTGTATCAAGTGCAGGCATTTTAAAAAGAAATGCCTTAATGAAAACATTCAAATAAGGTTCCTTATCGAGCCCTCTTTGCTCTGTATAGCTCTATCAGTGGGTGGACAAGTTTAGAATCTTTGGTTAAGTCTCCCTTTATCCTAGGTGTGACTGAAGGAAAACCTGACTCAAAATTCTAAACAACATGTCTGTCACCTGATGAAAAACCCTGCAACACAAAATCACCCTTTTTGCAGTTTTTTGTCCATAAAGAGAAAGACAAACCCATCATTAGGCATGAAGGTGTTAAATAATGATTTATAAACACATCTAGTTCAATTGATTGTTTTGTGTATTTGGCATACACGATCTGTGTGTAATACAATTTACTCCAATTTAACCCCTTCACGAACTTATGACGAGTTAACTTGTTATGCTGCTAAGCCAGCGTTGCGCACAGATCTGGTGTGAAAATGGGTCCAGGGCAATGTTCCGTTTCCTGAAAGAAAAAAAAAGTTAACCCTTTCCATCCTTTGCTGATTACAGTTTGTTACTTAAGGTTTTCTCATTATTATTATTATTATTATTATTTTTTTTGCAATTTTAAAGATGTTTCCCCTAGTTATATTCATTTGATTATTTGAATATATTAATTTAATTATAGTTAACCCCTGCATGCTCGTGCTGTGGTTCTGATTGCTCTGACCAGTATATTGTACTGGTCGGATATCTTTTCTCTTTTGGGGGGGGGGGGGGGTCTGGGAACTGGTTAGTTGGGATACGTGTTAGTGTTGTGCTACTTTTATTCAATATTATTGGGGAAAATAGTGAATTTCCCCCCTTTTCTATGCATTTTTGAATAATAATTGGTATTATTATTTATATTTATATTTGTTGGGTATCCAAAGAAAGTTCTAACTTTCCTTTAAAAAAAACACATATATCATGTATGGGTGTGTTAAATGACAGAGAGGAAAATTATGTTTCAACAGCCACATATCAAAATGGGAAAACTGGCTCTGGTCATTGGCCCAGGAAAATCCCTGGCCCTGAAAGGGTTAATACATGTATCTATTTATTTACTAACTCACAATAACGCCCCCCGCCCAATGATATTATATTAATGTATCCCTCCTTTAAACACTGCATTTACTCTGCACAGGGTTTAGGTAGTTTTATTTTACAATAATTACTGTTTTGGTGCAAACTAAAAATGAACAAATAAATTTATATCTGAACTGTGAACAGTTGTAAAGTAAACGTGTTTTCTTAATTTAATGCAGTCAGCCTTCCACCTGTGATCTCAACAAGTTCATAGTTAAATGCTTAAATGGATTCTGATTATACCAACAGAAATAAGTATCAGAGTACATGGCAATCAAATTTGCACCCCATAGTCATTTGCAAAATCAAATATTAGGACAAAAAATGGTTTATTGTCGGCAGAGAAGGTCTATATAGAACAATGATACAAAAGAAGATTTATCAGGAAGCCCCTTGGAGTCCAACATTGTTTCAATAATTATTATTATTATTATTTCATACATAGCAACTGTCTTTTGGTCCAGATTTGTTAATCCAGTGACCCAGCTCTTTAGGACACTGGATAAATATATCCTGTGTACGTACAGTTTTATATTCACAGGCCTAAACAGCGTGCCAATACAACCATGGCAATGTGGCAAAACCTTATGGGTATGGGTAATCGTGGCAAGTAAATTGGGGAAATAGGGTACAGTGGGTACAAAATGCTTTGGGGGATTGTGGAAAGGAATTTGTGAGGGAATACAGCATTGTGTCAAATTATTTGGGGCAATATGGTATTGTGGCAAATTATTTGGGGCAATATGGCATTGTGGCAAATTATTTGGGGGACTATTACACTATAGAAAATGATTTGAGGGTCTACTAAATAAAGAGAGAATTACAGTGATTGAGATGGGAATTTCAACGTTGGGCCAGCGTAGCTGAATTACAAAAAATCTCTTATGCAGCTGAATGGAATAATTTTTTCAACTTGGCTATTTTGACTTTACGTTTGACATTCCCATCTCAATTCCCTGCAATTCTCTCTTTATTGAATATAACCTTTTTGGTGTAATACAGCCAACAGGGATGAGTCCTCCACCAAGCAGAAACCTGAAAGGGAGGCTCACGTGAACTACAATTCTCATGATGCTCAGTCAGCATCATGTTAGCTCTTTGACTGGCTGAGCCTCATGGGGACTGTAATAAACGTATAATTGCTGTGATAAGTTATCACAGCAATCATATGACCCGAACTCTCCAAGCAGGCTACCAGAGGACTTCCTCATTTCAAGTCATGTTCCAGGACCTGGCAAGTCCACCTACTTCTCAAATTGTCAGGCCATATTTATCAATGCCTTTTCTTCTTCAGGGTCTGCAAGTATCATTCAATTTTCAGCGTATTTATACATCCTTTTGCAGGATCAGCTTATCTCAACTGTACAAAAAATCCACTCATGTATTAACCTCTTCGTGACCAATGACATTCCTGGACCGTCATGGGGAAAAACTCCCTTGGTGACCGTTGACGATGCAGGATCATCATGCAGATCCGATCGTGGTATGCATGCTGGCATCTCGCTATCACGATAAAAATTACATGGTTAAGTGTCTTGATACTGAGACACTTCAGCCATGTAGGCTGAGGCCCCCCAGAAACAGCCATTCACAGCATTCAGAGCAATAGTGTCTCCTGCTCCATGGCAATATTGGGGCAGGGAAAGACTAAATTTAGTGCTGCAAGTCTCCCCCTGGTCCCCCCAAGCTCCCTCAGCACCCCAATGATTTTTTAATTTAAAAAAAACTTTTTTTTAATTTTTTTATTATGCTAATCAAGAGTTCATCAAAACATTAGTCCTAGAGTTAGAATTAGGGTTTGTAATACCCCAAACCCTAGGGTTAATGTTAGATTTGAATAAAACAAAATAAAAAAATGAAATATAATGAATTAATTAATTAAATAATAATGTGAAAAATAAATCAATAATAAATTATATAAAAATAACAAGTTATTCCATAGAGAACCAGTGACATGTTATGTCTGTCGGTGGTCCTCTAGGGATTTTTTTTTAAAGACTGCTAGTGGATATATAATTCATGCAGCCACAGGATAGCAAGGATAGCAACAATTCTACTATAGACTACATTTCCCAAAATGCTAAGGTAGCTTTTGACTGGCTGAGCATCAGTGGCGTCCCCACAATATTACTGGGCTCTGACTGGCACACTATTACTGGGCACTGACTGGCACAATATTACTGGGCACTGACTGGCACACTATTACTAGGCTCTGACTGGCACACTATTACTGGGCACTGACTGGCACAATATTACTGGGCACTGACTGGCACACTATTACTGGGCACTGACTGGCACAATATTACTGGGCACTGACTGGCACAATATTACTGGGTTCTGACTGTCACACTATTACTGGGCACTGGCAGGCACAATATTCCTGGTATCTGACTGGCACAATATTACTGGGCACTGACTGGCACACTATTACTGGACACTGACTGGCACAATATTACTGAGCTCTGACTGGCACACTATTACTGGGCACTGACTGGCACAATATTACTGGGCACTGATTGGCACAATATTACTGGGTTCTGACTGGCACAATATTACTGGGCACTGACTGGCACAATATTACTGTGTTCTAACTGGCAATATATTACTGGGTTATGACTGGCACACTATTACTGGGCTCTGAGTGGCACACTATTACTGGGCTCCGAATGACACAATATTCCTGGTATCTCACTGGCACAATATTACTGGGCTCTGAGTGGCACAATATTAATGGTATCTGACTGGCACAATATTACTGGTATCTGACTGGCACAATATTACTGGGCTCTGAATGCACAATATTCCGTGTATCTGAATGGCACAATATTACTGGGCTCTGAATGGCACAATATTCCGGGTATCTAACTGGCACACTATTACTGGGCTCTGAGTGGCACACTATTACTGGGCACTGTCTGGCACACTATTACTGGGCACTGACTGGCACAATATTAATGGGCACTGACTGGCACACTATTACTGGGCACTGACTGGCACAATATTACTGGGCACTGACTGGCACAATATTACTGGGCACTGACTGGCACAATATTACTGGGCTCTGAATGGCACACTTTTACTGGGCACTGACTGGCACAATATTACTGGGCACTGACTGGAACACTATTACTGGGCTCTGACTGGCACACTATTACTGGGCACTGACTGGCACAATATTACTGGGCACGGACTGGCACACTATTACTGGGCACTGACTGGCACAATATTACTGGGTTCTGACTGTCACACTATTACTGGGCACTGACTGGCACAATATTCCTGGTATCTGACTGGCACACTATTACTGGGCACTGACTGGCACACTATTACTGGGCACTGACTGGCACAATATTACTGGGTTCTGACTGTCACACTATTACTGGGCACTGACTGGCACACTATTCCTGGCATCTGACTGGCACTCTATTACTGGGCACTGACTGGCACACTACTACTGGGCACTGACTGGCACAATATTACTGGGCTCTGACTGGCACACTATTACTGGGCACTGACTGGCACAATATTACTGGGCACTGACTGGCACACTATTACTGGGCTCTGACTGGCACACTATTACTGGCACTGACTCGCACAACATTACTGGGTTCTGAGTGTCACACTATTACTGGGCACTGACTGGCACAATATTCCTGGTATCTGACTGGAACACTATTACTGGGCACTGACTGGCACAATATTACTGGGTTCCGACTGTCACACTATTACTGGGCACTGACTGGCACAATATTCCTGGTATCTGACTGGCACAATATTACTGGGCACGACTGGCACACTATTACTGGACACTGACTGGCACAATATTACTGGGCTCTGACTGGCATACTATTACTGGGTACTGACTGGCACAATATTACTGGGCACTGACTGGCACAATATTACTGGGCACTGACTGGCACAATATTACTGGGTTCTGACTGGCACAATATTACTGGGTTCTGACTGGCACAATATTACTGGGTTCTGACTGGCAATATATTACTGGGTTATGACTGGCACACTATTACTGGGCTCCTAATGACACAATATTCCTGGTATCTGACTGGCACAATATTACTGGGCTCTGAGTGGCACAATATTAATGGTATCTGACTGGCACAATATTACTGGTATCTGACTGGCACAATATTACTGGGCTCTGAATGCACAATATTCTGGGTATCTGACTGGCACAATATTACTGGGCTCTGAATGGCACAATATTCCAGGTATCTGACTGGCACACTATTACTGGGCTCTGAGTGGCACACTATTACTGGGCACTGACTGGCACACTATTACTGGGCTCTGACTGGCACACTATTACTGGGCACTGACTGGCACAATATTACTGGGCTCTGACTGGCACACTATTACTGGGCTCTGACTGGCACACTATTACTGGGCACTGACTGGCACAACATTACTGGGTTCTGACTGTCACACTATTACTGGGCACTGACTGGCACAATATTCCTGGTATCTGACTGGAACACTATTACTGGGCACTGACTGGCACACTATTACTGGGCACTGACTGGCACAATATTACTGGGTTCTGACTGTCACACTATTACTGGGCACTGACTGGCACAATATTCCTGGTATCTGACTGGCACACTATTACTGGGCACTGACTGGCACACTATTACTGGACACTGACTGGCACAATATTACTGGGCTCTGACTGGCACACTATTACTGGGCACTGACTGGCACAATATTACTGGGCAATGATTGGCACACTATTACTGGGCACTGACTGGCACAATATTACTGGGCTCTGACTGGCACAATATTACTGGGTTCTGACTGGCACACTATTACTGGGCTCTGACTGGCACAATATTACTGGGTTATGACTGGCACACTATTACTGGGCTCTGAGTGGCACACTATTACTGGGCTCTGAATGACACAATATTCCTGGTATCTGACTGGCACAATATTACTGGGCTCTGAGTGGCACAATATCACTGGTATCTGACTGGCACAATTTTACTGGTATCTGACTGGCACAATATTACTGGGCTCTGAATGCACAATATTCCGGGTATCTGACTGGCACAATATTACTGGGCTCTGAATGGCACAATATTCCGGGTATCTGACTGGCACATTATTACTGGGCTCTGAGTGGCACACTATTACTGGTATCTGAATGGCACAATATTACTGGTATCTGACTGGCACAATATTACTGGGCTCTGAGTGGCACAATATTCCTGGTATCTATAATTGTACAATTGTCACTTCGTGGCGCTCTTGTTTGTTGCATAATTATTGGTGGTTCCATGTGTGCATAATTAAGGGACTCTTTTGTGTGGCATAATTAAGGGACTCTTTTGTGTGGAATAATTAAGGGGCACCTTTGTGTGGCATAATTATGGGGCACCTGTGTGTGTGGCATAATTAATTGGGCAGAGGTGAAGCATAAATAGTGGGGCTCTGGTGTAGCATAATTTATGGGGCTCTGGTGTGGCATAATTTATGGGGCTCCTGTGTGTGGCATAATTTATGGGGCTCCTGTGTGTGGAGGAAATCCAGGGCGGTGACACCATAAGTTTCCGCACCAGGTGACACCAACCCTAGTGACACCTCTTCTGAGCATGATAGGACATGTAGTCTGCAAGCATTACATAAAAAATACACATTATAAAGCTGCAATGACTGAATCGTACATTTGGCCCTTTACCTGCCACATAAACCTAGTAAACCTATACATGTGGAGTACTGCCATAATCAGGGGAAGTTGCTGAACATATATTGAGGTTTTGTTTGGCAATAAAATAGAACAACCTCTTCAAATTAATATCTAAAGTTCGAAGTGTGTGGAAATAAAACACACACAAAATTACTATGCCAAAACTTATCAAAGATTGTTGGTAAAATGCCTTAATGAAAAGTGTAAAAATACCCCAAGCTTAATACCCTGGGATGTCTACTTTAAAGAAATGTGTACATGTGGGGGGTTATTCAGGGTTCCTGACAGATATTGGTGTTCAAATGTCACTAACACTAATCTTTTTTTTTTTTTTTTTTAAATGGTTTTGAAACAGCTATGTGCTACTTGTTTTTATCAACCTATAACATGCAAAAAAAAAAAGCAAAAACATTTAAACATTGGGTATTTCTAAACTCAGGACCAATGTTAGAATCGATGTAGCAGGTTTTTTCATTAGCTTTTGGAGCTTAGTAAAAGATTTTACAAATAAAATTAAGAAAAAGTTAAAATTTCACCATATTTCACTATTTTTTTCATAATGCAATAAATGATATGAAGAAAATAATGGCATAAAAAAGCCCTTATTATCCTGAAAATAAATATATATATATATATATATATATATATAATTTGTGTGGGTACAGCACATGACAAAGAAGCAAATTAAAGCTTAACACAAACACCTCAGAAGAGCTAAAACAGCCTTACGCACAACATACAGTCTGGTCATGAAGTGGTAACATCTTCTATTACTGCTGAACAGCTATTCTACACTATACCACCCTCATCATTGATCATTCTGTGCTATGAAATCATTCTGTGCTATGAAATCATTGATTTCTGTGCTATGAAACTGCTGACCCCTACTTTAGACATCATTTATAACTTTGTGTGTGTATGCATTCTAAACTGCAGTGTGGGTCTATGGTAATTTCCCAATGAATTTATTAACCTGACATGACAGCTGCATGCCTACCTTCATGGGCAACCCCCTTGGAAGAGTCACCCCCCAATTAGAATCCCCCAGGTACAGGGGAAGTATTAGAATCACACTTGCCATGTGTCTTGCCATGTGTCGAGTGTTAAGGGTGCATGGAATAGCAACGCAATCATCCAGCTGTCAACCAGGAATGTTGCCCCCCCCCCCCCCCCCCCTCCCTTTCGTTCATCTCTGTGGTATGATTTATTTTTCAACCTAACTTAACAATATTCTTAGACTGATTCTATTAAGGCAGCACCAAAAAATTGTATATTCCTTAAGATAGTATTTATTTTTAAATTAACTACACAAGTGCAAATGTGAGAAATATCAAGGCATTAAAATAGCTACTAATAAGCTGTTTAGATTTGCTCTGCACGAAAATGTGACCTTGTCCACCAAAGTGACGATATTTGTATGTTCGCTCTAACACTGTGTGCGCAATTAAACTCCATGTAAAGGAAAAAAATATCCTTGGTGTTTTTCAAAATAACACCCATACAGCATGTAGTCCTATTTTAATTGTTTTGTCAAACTGAGCCGTTACTTAATGAACTACACATTTTCTAATGGAATCCATTATATTTTTAATGCATGTTAGGTCATTTGTTAAAAAATATCCTATTGCATAAAAGCCAGATGTCCAGGCACAACCTTGACCAATCGCTTTTTACTTGAATGACATCATCCATGTCGGTTCCGTTGCAGCAGGGCTATAAAAGTGATCTCACTATGATATTTATATCGGAATGACATAGAGGTATTTTGGGAAGATGAGGGCACAACATACAGAGTATCCATTGTCTATGTCCTCACAATTGTTTCTATAATCATAAAAAATAGAAGCCATGTTTGGAACTAATGCCACATTCCAAGAGTCGTTGATAGATCTTTCTGTAACCGTGGCAAGAGTAGACAATTGTGTCACACTCCCTCCATGTAGTTTTATACCAGTTAGAACAGGCCTAGTTTCCATCAGCGTATGTGTACCTAGGCGTCCTTCTCACTGTGTGGTTCATTTCCTTTTTTGTACCAGCCTGTTCTACTTAAGTATTAAACTCTGGCTTATTTTCACATACCTGCTTTGATTGTGAGCTCCCTCCGCAAACCGTTTTTGCTTCTTTCTTTTTCTCATATGTGTACCTAGCCTGTCAATAAATGTAGATTCAATATTAATGGCAAGAGGCATGTATATTGGTCAAGACACAACTGATGACACAGAATAGGCGGAACCACTCAGTAGCAACACACACCACCTACAGAACACGTTCAGACCCTTGGGTTGAAAGTGTTTGTACTTTGTGAAATTCAAAAAGTTTTTCATCATTTCCAACACAGTATATTCCTTTACTTAGAGTTTAAATAAAAAAAAGAGAGTGAAATAATAAGGTGTACAAATTGAGAGAAATAGGTTTGGGGGCAAATGTGTGTATGTGGATTGAAAATTGGCTAAAAGATAGAACACAAAGGGTTGCTGTAAATGGAAAATTCTCAAATTGGACAAGGGTATTAAGCGGAGTACCTCAGGGGTCTGTTTTGGGCCCTCTTCTTTTTAATTTGTTTATTAACCCCTTAAGGACAGAGCCTTTGAAACATTTTTGTCCTTTCTGGACAATGGCTATTTTAACATTTCTGTGCTGTTTGTGTTTAGCAGTAATTTTCTTCTTCGTCATTTGCTGTACCCACACATATTATATATTGTTTTTATCGGGACAAAAAGGGCTTTCTATGGATGCCATATTTTTGATCATATCTTATCATATTATTAAAAAAAAATAATAAAATATGGTAAAAAAAAAAAAATACACAAATTTCTTTGTTTTTATTTGAAACAACTTCTCCTCATCGACAATAGCGAACGAAAAAACATGCTAAATAGATTCTACTATTTCTCCTGAGTACAGGGATACCACCCATGCATAGGTTTGTTGGGTTGTTTGGGGGCTAAAATGCCAAATTTGTGAGGTGCAGTTTTTTGTTTTCCAACTTGAAATTTTTACATGCAGACAGCCTGCACCCATGTCCCATTTGGGACATATTTGAAACCAGCCAGTGTATTTTACCCCATCAACCCATATATTTTTTAAAAGTAGACACCCTAGGCTATCTCAAATGGTGGTATTTTAACACTTTCCATGCACTATTTCTACCACCAGCCTTTGTCAAAGTTTGTGGTAGTAATTTTTTTGTGTTTTTTTTTCACAAACCTTGTACTTCAGACATAAATTTACAGATTTTGGTATGTGTCACTGCCAAATAACACCCCAATAAGTGTTCAGAAACATCTCTTGAGTACAGGGATACCCCCCATGCATAGGTTTGTTGGATTGTTTGGGGGGTAAAAGGCCAAATTTGGGAGGTGAAGTTTTTGGTTTTCCAATTTGAAATTTTGACATGCAGACAGCCTGCACCCATGTCCCATTTGGGACATATTTGAAACCAGCCAGTGTATTTTACCACATCAACCCATATATTTTTTTAAAGTAGACACCCTAGGCTATCTCAAATGGTGGTATTTTTACACTTTCCATGCACTAATTCTACCACCAGCCTTTGTCAAAGTTTGTGGTAGTCATTTTTTTGTGTTTTTTTTTCACAAACCTTGTACTTCAGACATGAATTTACAGATTTTGGTATGTGTCACTGCCAAATAACACCCCAATAAGTGTTCAGCAACATCTCTTGAGTACAGGGATACCACCCATGCATAGGTTTGTTGGGTTGTTTGGGGGCTAAAAGGGCCACATTGTGAAGGTGCGCATTTTCAACTTGGAATATTGACGTGTAGCCAGCCTGAGCCCATCTTTCATTTGGGACTTTTTTTTAAAGTAGGACAGTGTATTTTACCCCAAAAAGTATATATTTTGTAAAAGTAGACACCCTAGGCTATTTTAAATGGTGTTATTTTAACACTTTCCATGCACCAATTCTACCACCAGCCTTTGTCAAAGTTTGTGGTAGTCATTTTATTGTGTATTTTTTCCCACATACATTGTACTTTAGACACAAATTCACATATTTCGGTATGTGTCACTGACAAACAATACCACAATATATGTTCAGCAACATCTCCCGAGCACAGGGATACCACCCATGCATAGCTTTGTCAGCTTTGTTGGGTGTTGAAAGGCTACATTTGAGAGGTGCGCTTTTTGATTTTCAAACTTGGAATTTGAACATGTAGAGCAAGGAAGGGGTTAATAGCTCTTATAAGAGCCTTTGTAGTACTGTACAAAAAAATTAACCCCTAAAAATGCACAGACAAGAAAAAAATTTCTGCTGTGCAGTGATCAGTGGCAGGGAAGGGGTTAATACACTACACTATACAAAGGGTATGGCTTTTATAAAAGCCCTTGGGACTCACAATTTTTTTAACATTTTATTTAATTTATTACAATTAAAAAATTATGTTATACAGATCTGTCTCTTTCCCTCACTAAAACTCAAGTGAGGAGAGGGAGGCAGATCCATATGGGTCAGAACAATATTTACCAATATTGATCGAACCAGACGAATGGTGATGCTCATCTGAGAAATCACCAAACCACCTTTGCCACTGATCGGCTGTTACTGATCGCTATACACGTGTTCAGACAGCTTCAAAAGGAATACACGTAATCCCCTAGTGGGTATAATTAACCCCTAGCGAGTCTGACAAAAAAAATGCTGATAGCAAAAAAAAAATCCTTCTGCGACTAGATTGCTCCATATGCGCTGCTTAGGCAGTGACCATATGCACTGCTTAGGCAGTGACCATATGTGCTGCTTAGGAAGTGATATACGGCAAGGAAGGGGTTAATAGCTCTTATTTAAAAAAAAAATTACGTTAAACGTAGTCCCCTAGCGGGTATAATTAACACGTGACGGGTGTAATAAAAAAGTTTTAAAAAAATTAAAAATGCTTCTGCAGCAAGATTGCTGCATTTGCGTCAGATCTCTGCTTAGGCAGTGATCTACAGCAAGAAAGGGGTTAATCTCTCTTAAAAGAGCTTTTTTTTATACTGTAATGAATTACAGTAAAAAAAATTAACCCCTAAAAAATGCACAGACAGCAAAAAATGTGCTGCTGTGTATGATCACTGCGTACACAGCGATCAATGGCAGGGAAGGGGTTAAATGGCTTTTATAAAAGCCCTTGGTGTTTAAAATTTTATTAAATATTTGTTTTATTATTTTATTTTATTTTTTTACTTTATCTGATCTGTCTCTCTCCCTTACTATAACTAGTAAGGTGAGGGAGGCAGATCAATACTTGTCAAAGGCAATATTTGCTAATATTGCCTTTGACAGTATGATAAGTGCTCATCAGAGCACTTATCATACATGCCTGCACACAGATCACATAGATCTGTTGTGCCGGCATCGATTGGCTCCCCCTAGAGCATCGGAAGTGAAATACTTTCACTTCCGATGCTCTTGCCATTAGAAGGGAAGCGCTGCCTGTATAGGCAGCGTTCCCTTCTACTGAGCCGATGGGGTCGCTCAGGAGAGCGACCACCATCGGCTCTGGGGAGCATCAAGGTGTTACTAAGTGCCTCGCTAGCGAGGCACTTTAGAAACACCGCAGATGCTTAGAAAGCGAACGATCGTTCGCTTTCTAAGCACATGTGTGCAGTGGGCGCAGCCATTTTTAAATGGCTGCTACGATCACTCCGTGGAGTGATCGTAGCGCGCCCCTGCACTTTTGGGGGGTGTTGCACAATGCCTCTACCTAGAGGCATTGTAGCAACACCGTTAGAGTAAAGAAAGCGACCGCTGGTCGCTTTCTTTACTCAGTTTAGTGCATGACGTGCCAGGCACGTCAGCTGTCGGCAAGTCCTCGATTTGCCGTGACGTGCCTGGCACGTCATCTGTCGTTAAGGGGTTAATGATCTGCCACATTGTGCTGAGAGCCATGTCTCCGTGTTTGCGGACGACACTAAATTAGGTAAGGCAATAAAGACTAATCTTGATGTTTTTTCTTTACAGGAAGATTTGGACAGAGTGGGGGACTGGGCAGTAAAGTGGCAAATGAGGTTCAATATAGACAAATGTAAAGTTATGCATTATGGGAAAAATAATAACAAAGCAACATATATACGTTAAATGGTTTTTCCCTGGGAAAAACTACTAACGAAAAGGATTTAGGAATCATTATAGACAACAAACTTGGCAACAGTGCCCAATGCCAGTCAGCAGCTGCAAGGGCCAATAAGATATTGGCATGTATAAAACGAGGTATAGATTCACGGGAGGAGGATATCATCTTGCCTCTTTACAAATCAATGGTAAGAACTCACCTTGAATATGCAGTACAGTTCTGGGCACCAGTCCTTAAAAAGGATATTAAGGAACTAGAAAAAGTGCAAAGGAGAGCTACAAAATTAATAAGGGGTTTGGAGGATCTTAGTTATGAAGAGAGACTTAAAAAATTGAATTTATATACGTTAGAAAAAAGGCGTCTCAGAGGGGATATGATAACATTATATAAATATTTGCAGGGCCAATATAAAGAGCTCTCCAGTGACCTGTTCATTAACAGAAAGGTACAAAGAACAAGAGGTCACCCCCTCAGACTGGAAGAGCAAAGATTTCATAGACAGCAAAGGAAGGGATTCTTTACGGTTAGGACAATAAAGTTATGGAACTCACTGCCAAGAGAGGTAGTGCTAGCAACCACAATAGATGCATTTAAAAATGGTTTGGATGTTTTTTTAGGAAAGCAGAACATACAGGGCTATTAATAATAGAATAAGCATTAATAAAAGAGCTTATTGATCCAAGGAGAAATCTGATTGCCTCTTGGAGTCAAGAAGGAATTTTTTCCCCCAGGAGGCAAAATTCGAAATAGCTTCCTTAGGGGTTTTTTGCCTTCTTTTGGATCAAAAGCTGTAATGATAGGTAGAAGGGTTGAACTTGATGGACTTGTGTCTTTTTTCAACCTAAATTACTATGTTACTATGTTACTATGTTAAAATACCCGCTAATAAGCCTGTCTGGTCCAGGCTTTGATATCTCCATGGATTGTGAAAGAAGAGATGGAAAAGGAAAGAGTTTCTGGAAAGGGGTAGCATTATGGCCAGTGCTCCTGAAGCAGGATGCAGATTGTGTATCTCTCCTCAAGTTAAGCTCTGTATAATAAACAGACATCCATGATAGTATTGTACTTCAAGCGCCTGTAATTACTTATGAGGCATGTCAAATGCAATATTCCTTAATTATTAATTCCCCAGACCTTTAAAACAGGCTTCTAAAGGTGTTTATTTCCATAATAATCATCTACAACCATCAGTAAAAGTTAAATTAGCAAGAAATGCTTTAAGGAAAGAGTAAAAATACTTTACTACATATAGCTCTATCAGGGTCAGAATCTTGGGTTAGATCATCATCTGACCCAAGATGTCCACCCGCCGATACAGCTATAAACAGCAAAGAGTACTTCATTTGTATTATTTCATTAAATAATTTATATTTAAAATGCTCACACTTAGTGCAATCTTTCAATTAAACATGACATTTTTTTTTTACTAACAGTTGTCCTTCAATCAGTCTCAAACACCTCCTGCCCATGTAGATGTCCCACGTATGGACACAAACCTTCTGAGAAGAACTGTAGAATATGGGATAACTCAATGCAGACCATCCAGCAACAACACCTGTATGAATAAATGCTAATACGTACTGGAACACTCTGCTATTACCCACTATCTCCTTATTCCATTGCTTTTTCAAGAACTCAGTGATATCACTGGTTTCTTTTCTAAATTCAGAAGGCACTTACAAATATCCTTGGTGTACACAGTCCATTTCACAGCGACACCATGATCATGAACCAAAAGCACAACGCTGGAAGAAAAAGAAAAACGGCATCAAAGGCTAAATACGATATCTAAAATGCATTACCTTTCCACCTCATTACCACTTTATATTACAACTCCCACATACATAGAGAAATAGGCAATCCGTAAAATTCTGATGTGACTTGTAAAATTTGATTGGCTTAACACAAGATTAATGCTTTCCTTTTAACCTTCATTACGTTCATTTTCCTCTGTAAGAGGACACTTCCTTTGTCTTAACCCGCTACTATTAATGAAATGGAATGAACAGCGCACATAATTGCGTAGGTTTTTTTGACATTTGGGATCTTTTTTTTTTTTTTTTTTAAGGAAAATAATCAAAATATCCATGGAGAAAAAAGCATAAACCTAAATGTATTTCTTTATTTATTTTTTTGCCTATTGACATCATGAATGTTGTTTTTAATAATTATTTTAAGAGCGATATATGTAAGTTAAAAACATAAAAGTCAGGGCTAAGTAATTTATGTTTCTCTAGTATTTTAATGAGTCATCTAGATTGTGTGTAATAAATAAAAGCCTGGGAGATATCTGACTCAATTAAACTCTTAAATGCCGAGCTGTAAAGAGCTCATCAATTTATTTAATTCTTTGTAATTAGTTTTTAGATAAATAACCCAGCCCTACCTCCAAAAATCAAATAAAAAAATATTGAAAAATGAGGGTTTAACACTGTTAAAGTTTTAGATGTATAGGACACAATCTTTTAATTTAAGAAAATGCATTGATATTCTTTTATACTACAAGCATAACAATAATAGCAAATTTGAAAATGTAGCAATTATTGGGAATAGAGTACATTGGTTTTATGGTGTTTTAAAAAGAAAGATACATCTTTAATCTACGGTTAATTAATACTTTGTTTTAAAAAATGCTTTACATATGCCTATTATTATGCATCATAGCCTATTAATCCCAGATTAATCCCTATTAATTGGCAGACTAGATGGACCGAATGGTTCTTATCTGCCGACACATTCTATGTTTCCATGTTTCTATGTTTCTATCCCTGATGAAGTAGTCTAGATGAGTCATTCTCAAACCAGTCCTCACTCCTGCCTCCCCAGTGGTCGAGGATTTAGGGATAACCCAGTTGTGTTTAAATAAAAAAAAACAATGGCATGGTGTTGCACCTTGCGAACTGGTTAGGGATCCTATTCTTTTTTTAAACACTAGGTAGCCCCTAAAACCTGGACTTTTAGAGGGGCTTCAAAGACTGGTTTGAGAAAGGTGGGTCTACAGCCCTACGAAACTAGTGGGAATCATTCCTCCTTACTTGCATCTTCTGTTCGGTACTTTTAATATTGTGCCCTTCATTGTTTAAGTTTGTGTTAAATTAGTGTAATATGATTTTTACCCATAATTATCATAATACGGGTAATCTGGACCAACTAGTTCCCACCATCCACCGGCTGGCAGTGTTCATCTTTGTAGAGTCTCCGGTCAGAACTGACCAAAGGTGGAAGCAGGCTGCACTCCTATGTTTTGTTGAATCTTAGGTCAGAAATGACCAAAGGTGGAGGCAGGCTGCACTTCTATGCTTTGCAGAATCTTAGGTCAGAACTGACCAAAGATGGAAGCAGGCTGCACTTCTATGTTTTGTAGTATCTTTGGTCAGAACTGACCAAAGGTGGAGGCAGGTTGCACTGCTATGCTTTGCAGAATCTTCAGTCAGAACTGACCAAAGGTGGAGGCAGGCTGCACTTCTATGTTTTGTAGAATCTTCTGTCAGAACTGACCAATGGTGAAGGCAGGCTGCACTTCTATGTTTTGTAAAATCTTCGGTCAGAACTGACCAAACGTGGAGACAGGCTACACTTTTATGTGGATCATCACCACACAAAATGTCACACATAAGCGCCACATTGATCTTGCCCATATTCTGTTATGCAATCTTCTACAAGGGGACAGATTTATTGAGGCAAAACAAATGCTATTTTAAGAAAAGGGTGATAAATTTGGAGAAAACTGCCATAGTTATCCATTATTTTCCATGGTTACTACAACTATTTTAGCACTTTTTCTTGAAATACCACCAGTTTTGTCTTGATACATATACCAAGATAAGATAGCATTTGCACACAGTTTTGGCAGTGGGAACATGCCTGTTCTACTTTGAAATTCCCAACTCAAGTGCCTGCAGTTCTCTCTTGAGTACTCGTTAATTCAAAATGGCAGATTGGTATGGGTCCCACCATTACGCTGAATTTTAAAAAATGACAACTTTAGCATCCCTTGGTCTTGTTGACTGAGACTGACCTGCACATTCAATGTATCTATGTTCAATATTAATATAAGTATTGTAATTACTATATATTGCTAAATAGAATTGGAATTACTATACAAATAGTGAATAACATTTTAAATTATTACACACCAAGTAATTTGCTTTAAGCATGCATATTGTTACTTTCTTATACTTCTCTCCTACCACTATAGCACTTTTATACAAGATTCGGAAAGACAGAGCAGACCATCTTGTCCCCATATATCAGCCATGCGCATCCTAACACATTAAGCCAATCATCTTAGTTCAGCATCGCACTCTCTCTAGCAGAACCCTACACACCATTATATGAATTATCTCTTTTGCGTCTCTAGAGATAATGTGCACAGATACACAAGCACAACCCTCGTATATACCGATGGCTTTGGTGGTGACATAATTCATCAACACTGTTTTTCTTTAGCTATTGTTTGCCCAGAAGGGATCATAGATAAAGGAAGATCTATAAATAATTATCTGATAAGAATGAATTGCCCAGGCATTGTATAAATAAACACAGGGTGATAGCAATAAAGGCCAAATGAATGAAGTCTGAGAGGTGATTAGATGAAAGCTGCGTGCATCCCAAATTCTCGAATATTTCTGTAGTGAATATATAGTCCAAATAACAGTTACCTTAAAGGAGCAGTTCAACCTACTGTTGAAGTTGTTATTTATATATTTATATTGTTATTTAACCATTATTTTTTTTTTGTCTGCCTCTCTCTTTTGAATTCAGCTGTTTCAAGTGCTTAGAATGCAGAAGGGTGTGACTTTAGCCAGCTATATGTGCTGTGTTAGTATAGGAACATCAATAGCCAAGGAAGGGGCTGGCAACTTTTGGCCCAGAGAGGCAAAAAAAACTATTTAGAGGTCCATAGTGCAACTTAATTTAGCCCATCCATTATCAGAGCGGAACATAATAAGGGATAGACAACGTATGACAAGTACAGAGAGAAAGGAAATATGTTTGAGGAATAGTAGAGACATAAGCTGTTTAGTAAGTAAACAGGCTCCAGACTAAGCTACGGCTGTAATGTATGGTTAAATCCAGGGAATGAAATACAGCCATATGAAAAATATCCAAGGGGCTCACCCACCCGGTGAACCAAGCTATCGCCTACCTTTAATAAAGATAATAAAGTACAGAGACTGAGCGACAGACAAGACAGTTGTACAGAAATATAGGGTATTTCTAAGCAAAAGGTCTTGCCCCAGCAGCTTTATCCAAATTAGGGGGCAACAGGACCTCTACCCTTTCACCAGCCCTACTCCACATTTCCCATTGAAAAGCCATTCATTTGCATATCAGGGCACAGATGATGAGACACCCCGATACATAGAAAGCATATTTTTCTCTTCTACATTTGCTTGCAATTCTGCTATGTATAGAACACTTTGTATCTTTTTGTTATTCTGTTATTCTATTTTGTTAAACAATATTTTAGGTGACCTTTTTAAATGCATCACTGAACAAGAAAAAGAAAATAGTTGATTAAATACAGATTTATTTAGTTTTAAAAATTCCTCATGCCATCACATGTATATCATGCACTACTTTGGTTAGTATATAGTATTTACTATGCAGTTAGGAAATTGTTTGGAAAATTACTTCAAATGGATCTCCTGCAGTGATAATCCTGGAGAACTACACTGAAATATAAAATAACAGAAAAACACAATTAAAGGGGGATATATTTTCCAAACTGAGAATAATTATATAACATTGTAAACATAGCTTTTCATTAGGAAGTGAGATTTACTATTTGATGTAGGTGCCAATTTATATAAAAACATCTATATTTTCCATTGTTTTACACATAAATGGTATTCTCCATGTGACTGAGTTTAATGTGTTTATCTCCACAGTCCTCCATATTAAATATCTTTACAGGGTTATTGTGATGTACCACAAGCAATACACAATAGCTTTCTAATTATCCACACAATAATTCTGATTTGCTAATAATCTATTTATCCCCAGGTTTCTTGGACTAACTCATTTCCCTCCCATGAATATGGGATATCATTAAATATATCGCTTCAAATTGTATTACTTACAACATGAACAACAACAAAAAAAATAATTCGGCTCCAAAATCAAGAATTTAAAGAACAACTAAAAGAAATACTTCAATAAAAAATACAAATAAAGTACCTTACTGAGCCCCCTTTACTAAATAGAGTGCTATCAGGGGTGGTCATGTGGATTTGGAATACTGTTAATGCAAAGTCATTGTACAAGTACATTACAAGATTCAGGTACGTCCCCCCCATTTGCATGGTCATACTCCCCTGCATCATGGATTAATTCCTCGCGAAGTTGGGAGGTATGGATACAGTTACACTGAGTACTTTATTCATGAAAAAGGTATTTCAGGCAATCGTCAAGGGTACTGCAAACGTAAAGCTCTCCAATTCTCTATCTCTCTGTCTAAATTATCCAATTCAGCTATACTTAAGACGCTTCTGGCATTTTTACCACTCGGCTACTTTGGTCTTACGTTTGACATTTCCCCATCAATTCCCTCCTTCATGAATAATGCACTTGAATAATGCCAAGTAAACAAAAGACCCAAATGCATGTCCATGAAGTTTGATAATGAGACAAAATCAACAGTTAAGGAGTGCTGCATTCATATCTCTGAGCACTATGTCCATATTTTGGAGCGATACATCCATATCTCGGAGCTATACATCCATATATCGGAGCACCACATCCATATCTCTGAGCTATACATGCTATACATCCATATATCTGAGCTATACATCCATATCTCTGAACTATACATCCATATCTCTGAGCTATACATTCATATCTCTGAGCACCACATTCATATCTCTGAGGGATACATACATATCTCTGAGTGATACATTCATATCTCTGAGCGATACATCCATATCTCTGAGCGATACATCCATATCTCTGAGCGATACATCCATATCTCTGAGTGATACATCCATATCTCTGAGCTATACATCCATATCTCTGAGCGATACATCCATATCTCTGAGCTATACATTCATATCTCTGAGTGATACATCCATATCTCTGAGTGATACATCCATATCTCTGAGTGATACATTCATATCTCTGAGCGATACATCCATATCTCTGAGCGATACATCCATATCTCTGAGCGATACATCCATATCTCTGAGTGATACATCCATATCTCTGAGCTATACATCCATATCTCTGAGCGATACATCCATATCTCTGAGCTATACATTCATATCTCTGAGTGATACATCCATATCTCTGAGTGATACATCCATATCTCTGAGTGATACATTCATATCTCTGAGTGATACATCCATATCTCTGAGTGATACATTCATATCTCTGAGTGATACATTCATATCTCTGAGCGATACATCCATATCTCTGAGCGATACATCCATATCTCTGAGCGATACATCCATATCTCTGAGCACCACATTCATATCTCTGAGATATACATCTATATCTCTGAGCACCACATCCATATCTCTGAGTGATACATCCATATCTCTGAGTGATACATTCATATCTCTGAGTGATACATCCATATCTCTGAGTGATACATCCATATCTCTGAGTGATACATTCATATCTCTGAGTGATACATTCATACCTCTGAGCTATACATCCATATCTCTGAGTGATACATCCATATCTCTGAGCTATACATCCATATCTCTGAGTGATACATTCATATCTCTGAGTGATACATCCATATCTCTGAGTGATACATCCATATCTCTGAGTGATACATTCATATCTCTGAGTGATACATTCATATCTCTGAGTGATACATTCATATCTCTGAGCGATACATCCATATCTCTGAGCGATACATCCATATCTCTGAGCGATACATCCATATCTCTGAGTGATACATCCATATCTCTGAGCGATACATTCTATACATCCATATCTCTGAGCTATACATTCATATCTCTGAGCTATACATTCATATCTCTGAGCTATATATCCATATCTCTGAGCGATACATCCTTATCTCTGAGCTATATATCCATATCTCTGAGCTATACATTCATATCTCTGAGTGATACATCCATATCTCTGAGCTATACATTCATATCTCTGAGCTATACATCCATATCTCTGAGCGATACATCCATATCTCTGAGCGATACATTCATATCTCTGAGTGATACATCCATATCTCTGAGCGATACATGCTATACATCCATATCTCTGAGCTATACATTCATATCTCTGAGCTATACATTCATATCTCTGAGCTATATATCCATATCTCTGAGCGATACATCCTTATCTCTGAGCTATATATCCATATCTCTGAGCTATACATTCATATCTCTGAGTGATACATCCATATCTCTGAGCTATACATTCATATCTCTGAGCGATACATCCATATCTCTGAGATATACATTCATATCTCTGAGATATACTTTCATATCTCTGAGTGATACATCCATATCTCTGAGCTATACATTCATATCTCTGAGTGATACATCCATATCTCTGAGCTATACATTCATATCTCTGAGCGATACATCCATATCTCTGAGCTATACATTCATATCTCTGAGTGATACATTCATATCTCTGAGTGATACATTCATATCTCTGAGTGATACATCTATATCTCTGAGTGATACATACATATCTCTGAGCTATACATCCATATCTCTGAGCGATACATCCATATCTCTGAGCGATACATCCATATCTCTGAGCGATACATCCATATCTCTGAGCTATACATTCATATCTCTGAGCTATACATCCATATCTCTGAGTGAAACATCCATATCTCTGAGTGAAACATCCATATCTCTGAGCGATGCATTCATATCTCTGAGTGATACATCCATATCTCTGAGCGATACATCCATATCTCTGAGCGATACATCCATATCACTGAGCACCACATCCATATCTCTGAGCTATACATCCATATCTCTGAGCTGTACATCCATATCTCTGAGCGATACATTCATATCTCTGAGTGATACATCCATATCTCTGAGCAATACATTCATATCTCTGAGTGATACATCCATATCTCTGAGCTATACATTCATATCTCTGAGCGATACATTCATATCTCTGAGCGATACATCCATATCTCTGAGTGATACATCCATATCTCTGAGCGATACATCCATATCTCTGAGCGCTACAACCATATCTCTGAGTGATACATCCATATCTCTGAGTGATACATCCATATCTCTAAATGATACATCCATATCTCTGAGTGATACATTCATATCTCTGAGCGATACATCCATATCTCTGAGCTATACATCTATATCTCTGAGCGATACATCCATATCTCTGAGTGAAACATCCATATCTCTGAGCTATACATCCATATCTCTGAGCTATACATTCATATCTCTGAGCGATACATCCATATCTCTGAGCGATACATCCATATCTCTGAGCGATACATCCATATCTCTGAGCTATACATCCATATCTCTGAGCTATACATTCATATCTCTGAGCAATACATCCATATCTCTGAGCTATACATCCATATCTCTGAGTGATACATCCATATCTCTGAGCACCACATCCATATCTCTGAGTGATACATCATATCTCTGAGCTATACATCCATATCTCTGAGTGATACATCTATATCTCTGAGTGATACATCCATATCTCTGAGCCATACATTCATATCTCTGAGCACCACATCCATATCTCTGAGCTATACATCCATATCTCTGAGCTATACATTCATATCTCTGAGCACCACATTCATATCTCTGAGCTATACATCCATATCTCTGAGTGATTCATCCATATCTCTGAGCGATACATCTAAATCTCTGAGCTATACATCCATATCTCTGAGCTATACATTCATATCTCTGAGCACCACATCCATATCTCTGAGCTATACATTCATATCTCTGAGCACCACATCCATATCTCTTAGCTATACATTCATATCTCTGAGCGATACATCCAAATCTCTGAGCGATACATTCATATCTCTGAGCACCACATCCATATCTCTGAGCTTCACATTCATATCTCTGAGCACCACATCCATATCTCTGAGCTATACATTCATATCTCTGAGCGATACATCCATATCTCTGAGTGATACATCCATATCTCTGAGAACCACATTCATATCTCTGAGCACCACATTCATATCTCTGAGTGATACATTCATATCTCTGAGCGATACATCCATATCTCTGAGCGATACATCCATATCTCTGAGCAATACATTCATATCTCTGAGCTATGCATCCATATCTCTGAGCAATACATTCATATCTCTGAGCGCTACATCCATATCTCTGAGTGATACATCCATATCTCTGAGCGATACATCCATATCTCTGAGCGCTACAACCATATCTCTGTTTGATACATCCATATCTCTGAGTGATACATCCATATCTCTAAATGATACATCCATATCTCTGAGTGATACATTCATATCTCTGAGCGATACATCCATATCTCTGAGCTATACATCTATATCTCTGAGCTATACATTCATATCTCTGAGCACCACATCCATATCTCTGAGCTATACATCCATATCTCTGAGCTATACATTCATATCTCTGAGCGATACATCCATATCTCTGAGCGATACATCCATATCTCTGAGCGATACATCCATATCTCTGAGCTATACATCCATATCTCTGAGCTATACATTCATATCTCTGAGCAATACATCCATATCTCTGAGCTATACATCCATATCTCTGAGTGATACATCCATATCTCTGAGCGATACATCCATATCTCTGAGCGCTACAACCATATCTCTGAGTGATACATCCATATCTCTGAGTGATACATCCATATCTCTAAATGATACATCCATATCTCTGAGTGATACATTCATATCTCTGAGCGATACATCCATATCTCTGAGCTATACATCTATATCTCTGAGCGATACATCCATATCTCTGAGTGAAACATCCATATCTCTGAGCTATACATCCATATCTCTGAGCTATACATTCATATCTCTGAGCGATACATCCATATCTCTGAGCGATACATCCATATCTCTGAGCGATACATCCATATCTCTGAGCTATACATCCATATCTCTGAGCTATACATTCATATCTCTGAGCAATACATCCATATCTCTGAGCTATACATCCATATCTCTGAGTGATACATCCATATCTCTGAGCACCACATCCATATCTCTGAGTGATACATCATATCTCTGAGCTATACATCCATATCTCTGAGTGATACATCTATATCTCTGAGTGATACATCCATATCTCTGAGCCATACATTCATATCTCTGAGCACCACATCCATATCTCTGAGCTATACATCCATATCTCTGAGCTATACATTCATATCTCTGAGCACCACATTCATATCTCTGAGCTATACATCCATATCTCTGAGTGATTCATCCATATCTCTGAGCGATACATCTAAATCTCTGAGCTATACATCCATATCTCTGAGCTATACATTCATATCTCTGAGCACCACATCCATATCTCTGAGCTATACATTCATATCTCTGAGCACCACATCCATATCTCTTAGCTATACATTCATATCTCTGAGCGATACATCCAAATCTCTGAGCGATACATTCATATCTCTGAGCACCACATCCATATCTCTGAGCTTCACATTCATATCTCTGAGCACCACATCCATATCTCTGAGCTATACATTCATATCTCTGAGCGATACATCCATATCTCTGAGTGATACATCCATATCTCTGAGAACCACATTCATATCTCTGAGCGCTACATCCATATCTCTGAGTGATACATCCATATCTCTGAGCGATACATCCATATCTCTGAGCGCTACAACCATATCTCTGAGTGATACATCCATATCTCTGAGTGATACATCCATATCTCTGAGCTATACATCCATATCTCTGAGCGATACATCCATATCACTGAGCACCACATCCATATCTCTGAGTGATACATCCAAATCTCTGAGCGATACATTCATATCTCTGAGCACCACATCCATATCTCTGAGCTTCACATTCATATCTCTGAGCACCACATCCATATCTCTGAGCTATACATTCATATCTCTGAGCGATACATCCATATCTCTGAGTGATACATCCATATCTCTGAGAACCACATTCATATCTCTGAGCACCACATTCATATCTCTGA
Organism: Pelodytes ibericus; assembly: GCA_036172795.1. NCBI lineage: Eukaryota > Metazoa > Chordata > Amphibia > Anura > Pelodytidae > Pelodytes > Pelodytes ibericus. The sequence goes on from CM069859.1 coordinate 14,927,372, forward strand.
GTGATACATTCATATCTCTGAGCGATACATCCATATCTCTGAGCGATACATCCATATCTCTGAGCAATACATTCATATCTCTGAGCTATGCATCCATATCTCTGAGCAATACATTCATATCTCTGAGCGCTACATCCATATCTCTGAGTGATACATCCATATCTCTGAGCGATACATCCATATCTCTGAGCGCTACAACCATATCTCTGAGTGATACATCCATATCTCTGAGTGATACATCCATATCTCTAAATGATACATCCATATCTCTGAGTGATACATTCATATCTCTGAGCGATACATCCATATCTCTGAGCTATACATCTATATCTCTGAGCGATACATCCATATCTCTGAGTGAAACATCCATATCTCTGAGCTATACATTCATATCTCTGAGCACCACATCCATATCTCTGAGCTATACATCCATATCTCTGAGCTATACATTCATATCTCTGAGCGATACATCCATATCTCTGAGCGATACATCCATATCTCTGAGCGATACATCCATATCTCTGAGCTATACATCCATATCTCTGAGCTATACATTCATATCTCTGAGCAATACATCCATATCTCTGAGCTATACATCCATATCTCTGAGTGATACATCCATATCTCTGAGCACCACATCCATATCTCTGAGTGATACATCCATATCTCTGAGCTATACATCCATATCTCTGAGCTATACATCCATATCTCTGAGCTATACATTCATATCTCTGAGCGATACATCCATATCTCTGAGCGATACATCCATATCTCTGAGTGAAACATCCATATCTCTGAGCGATACATCCATATCTCTGAGTGAAACATCCATATCTCTGAGCGATACATTCATATCTCTGAGCACCACATTCATATCTCTGAGCGATACATACATATCTCTGAGTGATACATTCATATCTCTGAGCGATACATCCATATCTCTGAGCGATACATACATACAGGTGAGCACCACATTCATATCTCTGAGTGAAACATCCATATCTCTGAGCAATACATCCATATCTCTGAGCCATACATCCATATCTCTGAGCGATACATCCATATCTCTGAGCGATACATCCATATCTCTGAGTGATACATCAATATCTCTGAGCTATACATCCATATCTCTGAGCGATACATCCATATCTCTGAGCTATACATTCATATCTCTGAGTGATACATCCATATCTCTGAGATATACATCTATATCTCTGAGTGATACATCTATATCTCTGAGTGATACATCCATATCTCTGAGTGATACATCCATATCTCTGAGTGATATATTCATATCTCTGAGTGATACATTCATATCTCTGAGCTATACATCCATATCTCTGAGCGATACATCCATATATCTGAGCGATACATCCATATCTCTGGGCTATGCATCCATATCTCAGCTATACATCCATATCTCTGAGCTATACATCCATATCTCTGAGCTATACATTCATATCTCTGAGCGATACATCCATATCTCTGAGCTATACATCCATATCTCTGATTGATACATCCATATATCTGAGCACCACATCCATATCTCTGAGTGATACATCCATATCTCTGAGCTATACATCTATATCTCTGAGCGATACATCCATATCTCTGAGTGATACATTCATATCTCTGAGCTATACATTCATATCTCTGAGCAATACATCCATATCTCTGAGCTATACATCCATATCTCTGAGCTATACATCCATATCTCTGAGCTATACATTCATATCTCTGAGCTATACATCCATATCTCTGAGCTATACATCCAAATCTCTGAGCTATACATCCATATCTCTGAGCGATACATCCATATCTCTGGGCTATACATTTATATCTCTGAGCGATACATCCATATCTCTGAGCAATACATCCATATCTCTGAGCGATACATCCATATCTCTGAGCTATACATCCATATCTCTGAGCTATACATCCATATCTCTGAGCTATACATTCATATCTCTGAGCGATACATCCATATCTCTGAGTGATACATTCATATCTCTGAACTATACATCCAAATCTCTGAGCTCTACATTCATATCTCTGAGCGATACATCCATATCTCTGAGCGATACATCCATATCTCTGAGTGAAACATCCATATCTCTGAGCTATACATCCATATCTCTGAGCACCACATTCATATCTCTGAGGGATACATACATATCTCAGAGTGATACATCCATATATCTGAGCTATACATCCATATCTCTGAGCACCACATTCATATCTCTGAGGGATACATACATATCTCTGAGTGATACATTCATATCTCTGAGGGATACATACATATCTCTGAGTGATACATTCATATCTCTGAGCGATACATCCATATCTCTGAGCGATACATACATACAGATGAGCACCACATTCATATCTCTGAGTGAAACATCCATATCTCTGAGCAATACATCCATATCTCTGAGCCATACATCCATATCTCTGAGCGATACATCCATATCTCTGAGCGATACATCCATATCTCTGAGTGATACATCCATATCTCTGAGTGATACATCCATATCTCTGAGCTATACATCCATATCTCTGAGCGATACATCCATATCTCTGAGCTATACATTCATATCTCTGAGTGATACATCCATATCTCTGAGATATACATCTATATCTCTGAGTGATACATCTATATCTCTAAATGATACATCCATATCTCTGAGTGAAACATCCATATCTCTGAGCGATACATTCATATCTCTGAGCACCACATTCATATCTCTGAGGGATACATACATATCTCTGAGTGATACATTCATATTTCTGAGCGATACATCCATATCTCTGAGCGATACATCCATATCTCTGAGCGATACATCCATATCTCTGAGTGATACATCCATATCTCTGAGCTATACATCCATATCTCTGAGCGATACATCCATATCTCTGAGCTATACATTCATATCTCTGAGTGATACATCCATATCTCTGAGTGATACATCCATATCTCTGAGTGATACATTCATATCTCTGAGTGATACATCCATATCTCTGAGTGATACATTCATATCTCTGAGTGATACATTCATATCTCTGAGCTATACATCCATATCTCTGAGCGATACATCCATATCTCTGAGCGATACATCCATATCTCTGAGCGATACATCCATATCTCTGAGCACCACATTCATATCTCTGAGATATACATCTATATCTCTGAGCACCACATCCATATCTCTGAGTGATACATCCATATCTCTGAGTGATACATTCATATCTCTGAACTATACATCCATATCTCTGAGTGATACATCCATATCTCTGAGTGATACATTCATATCTCTGAGTGATACATTCATACCTCTGAGCTATACATCCATATCTCTGAGTGATACATCCATATCTCTGAGCTATACATCCATATCTCTGAGTGATACATTCATATCTCTGAGTGATACATCCATATCTCTGAGTGATACATCCATATCTCTGAGTGATACATTCATATCTCTGAGTGATACATTCATATCTCTGAGCGATACATTCATATCTCTGAGCGATACATCCATATCTCTGAGCGATACATCCATATCTCTGAGTGATACATCCATATCTCTGAGCTATACATCCATATCTCTGAGCGATACATCCATATCTCTGAGCGATACATTCATATCTCTGAGTGATACATCGATATCTCTGAGCGATACATGCTATACATCCATATCTCTGAGCTATACATTCATATCTCTGAGCTATACATTCATATCTCTGAGCTATATATCCATATCTCTGAGCGATACATCCTTATCTCTGAGCTATATATCCATATCTCTGAGCTATACATTCATATCTCTGAGTGATACATCCATATCTCTGAGCTATACATTCATATCTCTGAGCGATACATCCATATCTCTGAGATATACATTCATATCTCTGAGATATACTTTCATATCTCTGAGTGATACATCCATATCTCTGAGCTATACATTCATATATCTGAGTGATACATCCATATCTCTGAGCTATACATTCATATCTCTGAGCGATACATCCATATCTCTGAGCGATACATCCATATCTCTGAGCTATACATTCATATCTCTGAGTGATACATTCATATCTCTGAGTGGTACATCTATATCTCTGAGTGATACATACATATCTCTGAGCTATACATCCATATCTCTGAGCGATACATCCATATCTCTGAGCTATACATTCATATCTCTGAGCTATACATTCATATCTCTGAGCGATACATCCATATCTCTGAGCTATACATTCATATCTCTGAGCTATACATCCATATCTCTGAGTGAAACATCCATATCTCTGAGTGAAACATCCCTATCTCTGAGCGATGCATTCATATCTCTGAGTGATACATCCATATCTCTGAGCGATACATCCATATCTCTGAGCGATACATCCATATCACTGAGCACCACATCCATATCTCTGAGCTATACATCCATATCTCTGAGCTGTACATCCATATCTCTGAGCGATACATTCATATCTCTGAGTGATACATCCATATCTCTGAGCAATACATTCATATCTCTGAGTGATACATCCATATCTCTGAGCTATACATTCATATCTCTGAGCGATACATCCATATCTCTGAGTGATACATCCATATATCTGAGATATACTTTCATATCTCTGAGCGATACATCGATATTTCTGAGCTGTACATCCATATCTCTGAGCGATACATCCATATCTCTGAGCGATACATCCATATCTCTGAGTGATACATCCATATCTCTGAGCAATCAATCATATCTTTGAGCGATACATCCATATCTCTGAGTGATACATCATATCTCTGAGCTATACATCCATATCTCTGAGTGATACATCTATATCTCTGAGTGATACATCCATATCTCTGAGCCATACATTCATATCTCTGAGCACCACATCCATATCTCTGAGCTATACATCCATATCTCTGAGCTATACATTCATATCTCTGAGCACCACATTCATATCTCTGAGCTATACATCCATATCTCTGAGTGATTCATCCATATCTCTGAGCGATACATCTAAATCTCTGAGCTATACATCTATATCTCTGAGCTATACATTCATATCTCTGAGCACCACATCCATATCTCTGAGCTATACATTCATATCTCTGAGCACCACATCCATATCTCTTAGCTATACATTCATATCTCTGAGCGATACATCCAAATCTCTGAGCGATACATTCATATCTCTGAGCACCACATCCATATCTCTGAGCTTCACATTCATATCTCTGAGCACCACATCCATATCTCTGAGCTATACATTCATATCTCTGAGCGATACATCCATATCTCTGAGTGATACATCCATATCTCTGAGAACCACATTCATATCTCTGAGCACCACATTCATATCTCTGAGTGATACATTCATATCTCTGAGCGATACATCCATATCTCTGAGCGATACATCCATATCTCTGAGCAATACATTCATATCTCTGAGCTATACATCCATATCTCTGAGCAATACATTCATATCTCTGAGCGCTACATCCATATCTCTGAGTGATACATCCATATCTCTGAGCGATACATCCATATCTCTGAGCGCTACATCCATATCTCTGAGCGCTACAACCATATCTCTGAGTGATACATCCATATCTCTGAGTGATACATCCATATCTCTAAATGATACATCCTTATCTCTGAGTGATACATTCATATCTCTGAGCGATACATCCATATCTCTGAGCTATACATCTATATCTCTGAGCGATACATCCATATCTCTGAGTGAAACATCCATATCTCTGAGCTATACATTCATATCTCTGAGCACCACATCCATATCTCTGAGCTATACATCCATATCTCTGAGCTATACATTCATATCTCTGAGCGATACATCCATATCTCTGAGCGATACATCCATATCTCTGAGCGATACATCCATATCTCTGAGCTATACATCCATTTCTCTGAGCGATACATTCATATCTCTGAGCAATACATCCATATCTCTGAGCTATACATCCATATCTCTGAGTGATACATCCATATCTCTGAGCACCACATCCATATCTCTGAGTGATACATCCATATCTCTGAGCTATACATCCATATCTCTGAGCTATACATCCATATCTCTGAGCTATACATTCATATCTCTGAGCGATACATCCATATCTCTGAGTGAAACATCCATATCTCTGAGCGATACATTCATATCTCTGAGCACCACATTCATATCTCTGAGCGATACATACATATCTCTGAGTGATACATTCATATCTCTGAGCGATACATCCATATCTCTGAGCGATACATACATACAGGTGAGCACCACATTCATATCTCTGAGTGAAACATCCATATCTCTGAGCAATACATCCATATCTCTGAGCCATACATCCATATCTCTGAGCGATACATCCATATCTCTGAGCGATACATCCATATCTCTGAGCACCACATTCATATCTCTGAGACAGTGGCGTAGCGTGGGTTGTCAGCACCCGGGGCAAGGCAAGTAATTTGCGTTTCCTAACCCGTGGATTTTAGCACTCGAGTCTCTTCTACTAGATTAGTTAAAGAAACCCTTACCCCCCAAGCACATGTATTGTTTGTTATGAAAATACTTATGTAATTAAAGTAAAATGCATCTAAATAAAAGTTTATTTTCCAACACTTTATTGAGTGCGAACATGCATTACACACATTCTCCACATTTTCAGCAGGTCTATGAATACAAATATACACATGTAGTAACCTAGCATGGGCCATGCTATTATATGTCGTCTCACAACCATCGTAAACGACAAACAATATCAAGAACAAAAACTAAACATCAAAATGGAACCATACCCTGGAGATGATCCAAGACTGGGCTAGATGGAGCCAACTTCCTCAATCCTGTACCTCTAATGTTACCCCCCCCACCCCACACACACACACACACACATATGCCATAATTGTTGTGCCATTCAGATGCCAGTAATATTGTAACTTTCGGATGCCAGTAATATTGTGCCAGTCAGAGCCCAGTAATATTGTGCCAGTCAGAGCCTAGTAATATTGTGCCAGTCAGATGCCTGCAATATTGTGCCAGTCAGATGCCTGCAATATTGTGCGAGTCAGAGCATAGTAATAATGTGCCAGTCAGATACAAGTAATATTGTGCCAGTCAGATACCAATAATATTGTGCCAGTCAGATACCAGGAATATTGTGCCTGTCAGAGCCCAGGAATATTGTGCCTGTCAGAGCCCAGGAATATGGTGCCTGTCAGATGCCTGTAATATTATGCCAGTCAGATTCCTGTAATAGTGTGCAGTCAGAGGCCAGGAATATTGTGCCAGTCAGATGCCTGTAATATTGTGCCAGTCAGATGCCTGTAATATTATGCCAGTCAGATGCCTGTAATATTATGCCAGTCAGATGCTTGTAATAGTGTGCCAGTCAGATGCCTGTAATATTGTGCCAGTCAGAGGCCTGTAATATTGTGCCAGTCAGATGCCTGTAATATTATGCCAGTCAGATGCCTGTAATATTGTGGCAGTCAGAGCCCAGTAATATAGTGCCAGCCAGATGCCTGTAATATTATGCCAGCCAGATGCCCAGTATTATTGTGCCAGCCAGATGCCCAGTAATATAGTGCCAGTCAGATGCCCAGTATTATTGTGCCAGCCAGATGCCCAGTAATATAGTGCCAGTCAGATGCCCAGTATTATTGTGCCAGTCAGATGCCCAGTATTATTGTGCCAGCCAGATGCCCAGTAATATAGTGCCAGTCAGATGCCCAGTAATATAGTGCCAATCAGATGCCAAGTAATATAGTGCCAATCAGATACCCAGTAATATAGTGCCAATCAGATGCCCAGTAATATAGTGTCAATCAGATGCCAAGTAATATAGTGCCAATCAGATACCCAGTAATATAGTGCCAATCAGATGCCCAGTAATATAGTGCCAATCAGATGCCAAGTAATATAGTGCCAATCAGATGCCCAGTAATATTGTGCCAATCAGATACCCAGTAATATAGTGCCATTCAGATACCCAGTAATATAGTGCCAATCAGATACCCAGTAATATTGTGCCAATCAGATACCCAGTAATATAGTGCCAATCAGATACCCAGTAATATTGTGCCAATCAGATAACCAGTAATATAGTGCCAGTCAGATACCCAGTAATATTGTGCCAATCAGATGCCCAGTAATATAGTGACATTCAGATACCCAGTAATATTGTGCCACTCAGATACCCAGTAATATAGTGCCAGTCAGATACCCAGTAATATTGTGCCAATCAGATACCTGTAATATTATGCCAGTCAGATGCCTGTAATATTATGCCAGTCAGATGCCTGTAATATTGTGCCAGTCAGAGCCCAGTAATATAGTGCCAGCCAGATGCCTGTAATATTATGCCAGCCAGATGCCCAGTATTATTGTGCCAGCCAGATGCCCAGTAATATAGTGCCAGTCAGATGCCCAGTATTATTGTGCCAGCCAGATGCCCAGTAATATAGTGCCAGTCAGATGCCCAGTATTATTGTGCCAGTCAGATGCCCAGTATTATTGTGCCAGCCAGATGCCCAGTAATATAGTGCCAGTCAGATGCCCAGTAATATAGTGCCAATCAGATGCCAAGTAATATAGTGCCAATCAGATACCCAGTAATATAGTGCCAATCAGATGCCCAGTAATATAGTGCCAATCAGATGCCAAGTAATATAGTGCCAATCAGATACCCAGTAATATAGTGCCAATCAGATGCCCAGTAATATAGTGCCAATCAGATGCCAAGTAATATAGTGCCAATCAGATGCCCAGTAATATTGTGCCAATCAGATACCCAGTAATATAGTGCCATTCAGATACCCAGTAATACAGTGCCAATCAGATGCCCAGTAATATTGTGCCAATCAGATACCCAGTAATATAGTGCCATTCAGATACCCAGTAATATAGTGCCAATCAGATACCCAGTAATATTGTGCCAATCAGATACCCAGTAATATAGTGCCAGTCAGATACCCAGTAATATTGTGCCAATCAGATGCCCAGTAATATAGTGCCATTCAGATACCCAGTAATATTGTGCCAATCAGATACCCAGTAATATTGTGCCAATCAGATGCCCAGTAATATTGTGCCAATCAGATACCCAGTAATATAGTGCCAATCAGATACCCAGTAATATTGTGCCAATCAGATACCCAGTAATATAGTGCCAGTCAGATACCCAGTAATATTGTGCCAATCAGATGCCCAGTAATATAGTGCCATTCAGATACCCAGTAATATTGTGCCAATCAGATACCCAGTAATATAGTGCCAGTCAGATACCCAGTAATATTGTGCCAATCAGATACCCAGTAATATAGTGCCAGTCAGATACCCAGTAATATTGTGCCAATCAGATGCCCAGTAATATTGTGCCAATCAGATACCCAGTAATATAGTGCCAGTCATATACCCAGTAATATTGTGCCAATCAGATGCCCAGTAATATTGTGCCAATCAGATACCCAGTAATATAGTGCCATTCAGATACCCAGTAATATTGTGCCAATCAGATACCCAGTAATATAGTGCCAGTCAGATACCCAGTAATATTGTGCCAATCAGATGCCCAGTAATATTGTGCCAATCAGATACCCAGTAATATAGTGCCATTCAGATACCCAGTAATATAGTGCCAATCAGATACCCAGTAATATTGTGCCAATCAGATACCCAGTAATATTGTGCCAATCAGATACCCAGTAATATAGTGCCATTCAGATACCCAGTAATATAGTGCCAATCAGATGCCCAGTAATATTGTGCCAATCAGATACCCAGTAATATAGTGCCATTCAGATACCCAGTAATATAGTGCCAATCAGATACCCAGTAATATTGTGCCAATCAGATACCCAGTAATATAGTGCCAATCAGATACCCAGTAATATAGTGCCAGTCAGATACCCAGTAATATTGTGCCAATCAGATGCCCAGTAATATAGTGCCATTCAGATACCCAGTAATATTGTGCCAATCAGATACCCAGTAATATTGTGCCAATCAGATGCCCAGTAATATTGTGCCAATCAGATACCCAGTAATATAGTGCCAGTCAGATACCCAGTAATATTGTGCCAATCAGATGCCCAGTAATATAGTGCCATTCAGATACAAAGTAATATTGTGCCAATCAGATACCCAGTAATATAGTGCCAGTCAGATACCCAGTAATATTGTGCCAATCAGATGCCCAGTAATATTGTGCCAATCAGATACCCAGTAATATAGTGCCAGTCAGATACCCAGTAATATTGTGCCAATCAGATGCCCAGTAATATTGTGCCAATCAGATACCCAGTAATATAGTGCCATTCAGATACCCAGTAATATTGTGCCAATCAGATACCCAGTAATATAGTGCCAGTCAGATACCCAGTAATATTGTGCCAATCAGATGCCCAGTAATATTGTGCCAATCAGATACCCAGTAATATAGTGCCATTCATATACCCAGTAATATAGTGCCAATCAGATACCCAGTAATATTGTGCCAATCAGATACCCAGTAATATAGTGCCAATCAGATACCCAGTAATATTGTGCCAATCAGATACCCAGTAATATAGTGCCAGTCAGATACCCAGTAATATTGTGCCAATCAGATGCCCAGTAATATTGTGCCAATCAGATACCCAGTAATATAGTGCCATTCAGATACCCAGTAATATAGTGCCAATCAGATACCCAGTAATATTGTGCCAATCAGATACCCAGTAATATAGTGCCAATCAGATACCCAGTAATATAGTGCCAATCAGATACCCAGTAATATTGTGCCAATCAGATGCCCAGTAATATAGTGCCAGTCAGATACCAGGAATATTGTGCCAGCCAGCCCCCCCCCCCCCCCGTACTTACATGAAGCGGCTCCGTGTCCCCCGCCGGATGTCTCCTTCGTGCAGTCTTCCCTCTTGCACGGAGGAGGGAAGCAGACACCGGATGTGACGCGACGTCACATCCGGCGTCAGTTTTATTTATTTATTTTTTCGGCCGTCGCATCCATCGGATGCGGCTTGCCGGAAAAAAGCGTTCACAAGCGCAATGCGCTGTGAACGCGGCAGCAGGGGCTGGGGGCCCACGGGACAGCTGCCTTGGGGCCCCCCCAGGAGTAAATGGGCCCAGGGCAGCTGCCCCGTTTGCCCCGCGTTAAAGACGGCCCCCCCAGATATTGCGCCCGGTGCGGCCGGCCCCCCCTGCACCCCCCACGCTACGCCACTGCTCTGAGATATACATCTATATCTCTGAGATATACATCTATATCTCTGAGATATACATCTATATCTCTGAGATATACATCTATATCTCTGAGATATACATCTATATCTCTGAGATATACATCTATATCTCTGAGATATACATCTATATCTCTGAGATATACATATATATCTCTGAGATATACATCTATATCTCTGAGCACCACATCCATATCTCTGAGTGATACATTCATATCTCTGAGTGATACATCCATATCTCTGAGTGATTCATCCATATCTCTGAGCGATACATCTAAATCTCTGAGCTATACATCCATATCTCTGAGCTGTACATTCATATCTCTGAGCACCACATTCATATCTCTGAGCACCACATCCATATCTCTGAGTGAAACATCCATATCTCTGAGTGATTCATCCATATCTCTGAGCGATACATCTAAATCTCTGAGCTATACATCCATATCTCTGAGCTGTACATTCATATCTCTGAGCACCACATTCATATCTCTGAGCACCACATCCATATCTCTGAGTGAAACATCCATATCTCTGAGTGAAACATCCATATCTCTGAGCTATACATCCATATCTCTGAGCGATACATCCATATCTCTGAGAGATACATCCATATCACTGAGCACCACATCCATATCTCTGAGTGATACATCCATATCTCTGAGTGAAACATCCATATCTCTGAGCTATACATTCATATCTCTGGCTATACATTCATATCTCTGAGCTATACATCCATATCTCTGAGCTATACATCCATATCTCTGAGCTGTACATCCATATCTCTGAGCGATACATTAATATCTCTGAGTGATACATCCATATCTCTGAGCAATACATTCATATCTCTGAGTGATACATCCATATCTCTGAGCTATACATTCATATCTCTGAGCACCACATCCATATCTCTGAGAGATACATCCATATCTCTGAGATATACTTTCATATCTCTGAGCAATCAATCATATCTTTGAGCGATACATCCATATCTCTGAGCGGTACATCCATATCTCTGAGCGATACATCCATATCTCTGAGCGATACATCCATATCTTTGAGTGATACATCCATATCTCTGAGTGATACATCCATATCTCTGAGCAATCAATCATAGCTTTGAGGGATACATCCATATCTCTGAGCTATACATTCATATCTCTGAGCGATACATCCATATCTCTGAGCTATACATCCATATCTCTGATTGATACATCCATATCTCTGAGCTATACATCCATATCTCTGAGTGATACATCTATATCTCTGAGTGATACATCCATATCTCTGAGCCATACATTCATATCTCTGAGCTCCACATCTATATCTCTGAGCTATACATCCATATCTCTGATTGATACATCCATATCTCTTAGCTATACATCCATATCTCTGAGTGATACATCTATATCTCTGAGTGATACATCCATATCTCTGAGCCATACATTCATATCTCTGAGCTCCACATCCATATCTCTGAGCTATACATCCATATCTCTGAGCTATACATTCATATCTCTGAGCTATACATTCATATCTCTGAGCACCACATTCATATCTCTGAGCTATACATCCATATCTCTGAGTGATACATCCATATCTCTGAGTGATTCATCCATATCTCTGAGCGATACATCCAAATCTCTGAGCTATACATCCATATCTCTGAGCTATACATTCATATCTCTGAGCACCACATCCATATCTCTGAGCTATACATTCATATCTCTGAGTGATTCATCCATATCTCTGAGCGATACATCCAAATCTCTGAGCTATACATCCATATCTCTGAGTGATACATCCATATCTCTGAGAACCACATTCATATCTCTGAGCGATACATCCATATCTCTGAGCTATACATCCATATCTCTGAGCAATACATTCATATCTCTAAAGGAGACATCCATATCTCTGAGCGCTACAACCATATCGCTGAGTGATACATCCATATCTCTGAGTGATACATCCATATCTCTAAATGAGACATCCATATCTCAGAGCGATACATCCATATCTCTAATTGTTACATTCATATCTCTGAGCTATACATCCATATCTCTGAGTGATACATCCATATCTCTGAGAACCACATTCATATCTCTGAGCGATACATCCATATCTCTGAGCGATACATCCATATCTCTGAGCTATACATCCATATCTCTGAGCAATACATTCATATCTCTAAAGGAGACATCCATATCTCTGAGCGCTACAACCATATCGCTGAGTGATACATCCATATCTCTGAGTGATACATCCATATCTCTAAATGAGACATCCATATCTCAGAGCGATACATCCATATCTCTAATTGTTACATTCATATCTCTGAGTGTTACATCGATATCACTAAGAGCAACATCCATATCTCTGGGCACTATATCTGTATCTCTGAGTGCTACATCCAGATCACTGAGCACCACATTTATCTCTCTGAGCACCACATCCATATCTCTTGTGGCTATGTCTGTATCTCTGAGCTATACATCTATATCTCTGAGCACCACATTCATATCTCTGAGCACCACATCCATATCTCTGAGCGATACATCCATATCTCTGAGTGATACATCCATATTTCTGAGCACCACATCCATATATCTGAGTGATACATCCATATCTCTGAGCGATTCATCCATATCTCTGAGTGATACATTCATATCTCTGAGTGATTCATCCATATCTCTGAGCACCACATTCATATCTCTGAGTGATACATCCATATCTCAGAGCATCACATTCATATCTCTAATTTTTACATCCATATCTCTGAGCACCACATCCATATCTCTGGGCACTATGTCTGTATCTCTGAGTGCTACATCTAGATCACTGAGCACCACATTCATCTCTCTGAGCACCACATCCATATCTCTGGGTGCTATGTCTGTATCTCTGAGCGCTACATCCATATTTCTGAGTGATACATCCACATCGCTGGTGCAAACATCAGCTATTTTCTCTATACACCTTTTCTTCTCAGATTTCTTTGATATTAATACCTCTCCACATTTCACTGCATGGCAGAGCGTACCAACAGCTCTACCGCACATGCGCAAACATCTGTCCATGTGTGAAATTCATTCGCCAATGTCTCGGACGCCAGGGAATGAGAATCAGGTGCATGGGAAAGCAGTCTCTAAACTGGCGCTGTCCTACTTAAAAAAATATCCATGGAGATGTCCTCCTGATCTTGTTAAACACATTATTATTACCATCCACTAAACCAGCTACTAGATTACAAACAGAGAATGCAAAACCTGTGTCTGATCCACACATCACAGAAAGCTGTTCTTTTCAAGGGTTTTGAAGAGACTTGTTTTTCTCTTCTGTCAGGAAGAGGTTTGACCTCTACAAACAGGAAAGAGATAATGAATCCTATAACTACATTTTTCAATCATCTTTTGGCTGTATTGACTTTATAATTCCCGATTAGAGTCTGTGTATCTTTTTTATACTATAATTGGCTTAGCTTCTTGTGAATACAGTTACTTTACATTACATGACCATTTATTTATATAGCGCCAACAATTTATGCAGATCTTGGGCGAGAGAGTTAGAAACAAAAATTAGAAAAAAAACATAATCCAACCACAAGATGAGGTAGAGGACCTTGTTTACAAGCTTACATTCTACTCAATGCCAGGTTCTCAACCCCATGCAAACTATGAGTAAGTACAAGCCCCTCCACCATATATGTCTTGGTGTGGAACTTTCCTTTTTTTTTTATAATCAGATTTTTAGTGAAACAAATCTTAATAGGGGCACTCCAGGTACCATACTAACAATGGTGCAGCTGATATTGTACTGTGGACAGGTAATTTTCTGCATCCAAATTAATGTAGGACTACATTAAGAATTCCTATGAATAGAATGTCATCTAGATCCCCCTCCAGTGTTGATAACATGCAGGAGGACCAGATCATCCGAACTGGTCCTCTTGTAATAAAAGTTAACGATGTTCTTCATCTAGTAATTTCATTATGTTTGATCACTTTGTAGACCTCATTTTCCAAACATGTTATGGCACAGGCAACATGGATAAAATAGCGCAATTCACTAACGCACCCTTTGTAGAAGCTGTTTAACCCTCCGGCCATGTGGGTTCCATTCCTGTGATGGGTAAACGTTATTCTTCAGGTAAAAACAATTAGTACCATTACATTGGGTATTGGTATGCCAGCGAGATAGCTCTGTTGTTAAATGCCCTGACTGCAGAGCTATTCAAAATTCAAGGTCTTAAATTGTGTAGCATGAATTGGGTGATAATAACACCTATTATTCAGCTGCCGATTTGGGTAATTGCAAGTCCCACTGGGAGAAAAGGGCTATATAAATATTAGTTGTTATTATTAGCAGCATCCCCTGTATGTTGGTGAAAAGTAACATCCCTAGAACATACCTGAAAACCAGAGAATGTATGAATGTACCCTTCCTGGTTAAACACTTTGATATTATTATTATTTTATACCACATTATTATTATGCTTTATTATTATTATTATTATTATTATTATTATTATTTTGTATCTACAAAATAACATCTTTCATTTTATTTTAATTTTTGAATAGTTAGAGAGTCAAACCCAACAATAACTCAATTATTGATTCCGCTCACTAAAATAATAACGAGCAAACGAAAATAACATTGTTTTCAATTATAAGTATTTATTTTCGCTGTATTGGCAGCAAATTAAATTAGCACTGAGAGGTTGAAATAAAAAGGTATCCACTTTTATTGAAAAACAATCTAATGTGTTGTGCATTTGCATATGCTTTCCCTATTATTTTCCTAATTAAGCTCTAAAACTACATTTGAAAATCCTTTAGTCTCACGGTTTCCTTTTTATTTTGCAATCTGTCGTGAAAAAGGAGCAAAATATTAATTCAATGAAAGATTGAAAGAGATTTTTCAGGATTAAATCCGTACAACATCTTCAGATATGAAATTTAAAAAAAAAGGACAAATTTTTTTATTGTCGTTTAAAAAATAAAATAAACGAGTTGTATATTGTGGCAGGAAAACCCAATGATTTTTGTGATTTCAGTCAAAATTTGTTATACCAAAAATAAAAGGAATTGTTGTTCAAACAACACAAGGCTTGTGCCCAAATCCCTATTGTAAATGGTGGATGCCATCAGTAAATCAGGGAACACAAAATTGCCATTGTTACTGAGTGAAAAATGGGATATTTGCTAAGAGGACAACCATGTCTCAATCATACTAATCAGTAGCAATTTATATTACTTCTTTGTCAGGCGAAATGCGTAAGGCTTGTTACTACTTAATTTAGTGGCTTTGGGCCATGGATCCCAAGTTAGTCGCATATTGGTGTTTAATTATTTTCAAATGTTAAAACAAATTTTCTGCAACTTTTCAAAAGATGCAGCTTGCAACGTTAGGTTAGTACTCATTACAGATGGGAAAGGATGTGTTCACCAGAACATATTGCAATACTTCTTCAGTATATTAAGTGACTGCAGTTCAATCAACAGTTGAACTTAATACAGCATCAGGAATTCTTTATTTGTTGAAGCAGAAACCTCCAAACCATCAATGTGGTCAATTGACCATAATATCGAAGAGGAAAGAGAAGACAGTAAAATGGATATCAGACAACCTAGGGGTGGTGCAGCCACTTGAATCTAAATGGTCCCACTAAAGCTCCTAATTGAGGCAAGCCATGTGTGTAAAGGGGGCTAAATCCACAGGGGGGGGTCACATGTATTTTTTTGTTCATGGTACCCGAAAATCTAGACCTACTCCAAGGAGGCATCTATATACCTATCCCTACATGACTGCATGAAACTTAGCTGAAAAACACACTAACTGATCTCTAATCCCCACAGCTAAGCATCCATTTAATAGGTCACTCTCGATCTCTATCTTCTCTCTCTATTGGGGCTATTGACTAAAAGGTGAGTTGAGGTGAGTAACAGGTGAGTTAAAGTGAACAGCAGGTGTGCTGAGGTGAGATGAACATGTCATCTCACCAATTCAGCTATACATTGTGCTATACAAGTGAACTCATCAGGGTTGTTCCTGCACAATGTATAGCTGAACTGGTGTAATTCAATGTTCACTTCACCTCAGCTCAGCAGCTTTTAACTTCAACTTCATCTCACCTACTACTCACTCACCATTTAGTGAATATCCCCATCTGTGATTCAGAACGGCTTGCATTCAGTTTAGAATGTAGAAGCAATATCACAGATCATGCTTTAGAGTTAACTAAGGAATGGGGGGGAATTCACCCTCAAATTGCTTGGGGCAGGGGGGTGGTGCTTCATTTAAATGGGTCTAGGACTCTTCTTCGCCTCATCTTCATCGCTGACAGTTCAGCGCGGCAGTTAGAACGCTGTACTGTCAGCAATGAAGTATAACGCGGCCGTTTCACCGCGGCTGCAGCTATGTAAGAGCTGACAGTTCAGCGCTGAACTGTCAGCTCTTACAAATCTAAAAGTAAAACTAAAATAACCCCCCCTAATAAATGATTCCCCCCCAATAGTAACACTAAACACTAAACCCTAATACGAACACTAAAATGAACCCCAATACTAAAATGAACCCCCTAAACCCTACTACTAACCCCCGACCCCTAATACTAAAATTAACCCCCTAAACCCTAATACTAACCCCAATACTAACCCTAATACTAACCCCCGACCCCTAATACTAACCCCAATACTAACCCTAATACTAACCCCCGACCCCTAATAGTAAAATTAACCCCTAACACTAAACACTAAACCTAATTCTAACCCCCTAAACCCTAATTGTAAACAAACTAAAATTGGTAAAATACTTACCTTTGGTGATGAAATGTCCCGCGATGAAATCTCCAGCGACGATCTGTCTTGTGCTGTAGAGTCGGCGGTGAAGCGGCTGCGAGGAAGCAGCCGCGATGAAGAGTCCCATCCCCCATTTAAATCCCTTTTTATTTTTTAATTTTAAGCAAAGACAGGGCCTCTAAATGTATGTGTTTAAACACATCAGTAACAAAGGTGCATTGACATGCTTGGTTGATAAAGCCAATTAGCTTTGTCACCTGGACCAATGATGACTGTCACTGGTGATCATTGTGATCATATGTCAGGAGGAGCCAGCTCCTTAAGCAGTTTGCAAAGCACAGCCCTATTACAGGATGAGGTGAGCCCGCTGTTCTTTTAGATCGGGCAGATACATACATCCACTTGGTCCACAAGGATCATGGTTTATCACATTATGTAATGTGTATACAGGTATCCGTCGCTCAGTGTCCACAATGCATCTCGTTACACAGGACATTAAGCAAATCGGACGTTAAATGACCACCCTATAACTGATAATGAACAGTCCACTCGCCAAGTAGTAAATGAATAAAGTGCTTTACTGCTTTCAAAAAATCCAAACAAACAGGGTAAGGTACAATCCACGGATGATAAAGTGAAAAGGGAAGGCCACCTAACGCGTTTCGCATGTCACCACGCTTTGTCATGACTTAATGCTTAATTGTTGTGCCTAATCAGCACTGTGGAGCACCCACCCACCTCCTGCACTTTTATTCCTGTGACTAGAACGAGCCGGGCGAGTGTGAATGAGCCGCCACATAGGTTTTGGGATAGGATGTATATCTGATTGGACACTGTCCATTCAGACGCTGTGCAGCAGTTATCTGTATATACTTACGATTGGGCAAAGGGGTTAAAGGTGCAGGCTAGTCCCCAAACTCACTTTGGTGCAAGATATTTTTTTCCAGTGTTATTTGATGCAGGCATTCTGCAAAAATCAAATTTTTTTAATTTGACTCAAGCCCTCCCGAGTGATTACTCTGCATGTTTACTTTAGGTGCAGCAGCACTGATTATAAAGATACTGAGGATATAATATTTTGTGACATTTAGCCCTTCCTGTGCTCTTTCAATTGAATACATTATGTGGACTCCGAGTGACCTTGGTCTTGTACACAGCAGGGTATTTTAAGAGTGCAACACATTGTCTGATAATATCACTAGAGAAACAGGATATTCCATTCATTTTAATGAAATTATTCTCATTGGTTCCTGCAGCAAAAAAAAGGGAAATTACTTTCACACAGCTAGTGTGGGACGTCCTGGTTTCTTGTAAACTGCTGTAATTTAACAATTTCATCTAACTAAGTGTTTTAAATATGAAGCAATGGCAAATGTAAAACATGCATTTTAAAGTACTTTGGAAGCACATTAATATACATTAATATTTGGAAGATGCATTATGGGCACTAGACAGCCCTTTTACACTAGGGATATTCGGTAAGGGATAGAGAACCATAGAAATGGGCAGGCTCCCCCTGCATTATTTATTGTCCTACGGGAAAGTGATGTCATTTGCCATGAGTGCCTGGCTTCTTACTAAAATACAAACAACTTAAGACACAGGTAAAATAAATGACAGTTTCTATATTACAAACTCAGACATAACTTTATAAAATAACAAATGGGTAATTATGAGAGACATGAAATATAATACTGCATAATATTGTCTAACACAATACCTGAGGAGGTGGGCATGGCCACAGCTGAAAAAAAAAAAACAGTGGTCCGTCCTCATCATCGTTTAGCTTTTTGTGCACAATAAACATTATCTACGTACAAAATAATAACATCAGAATACGTTCTCCATAAAACCTTTTACCACAACACCAGCTACGTGATGTGTGTGTGTGTCTATGCCTGCCTTTGGTAGCCCCTATCTGGCAATATTTATTTGTAGGACCCTTAAATAGATTCGAAAGAGAGAAAAAAAATGAGTATGTAATGTGACTGTCCCTTTAAACACTTCCACTTCTCTGTCTGTTACATGTACTCTTTTCACTGTTTTATTTATTGCAATTGACTTTTGAAAGCATTACCGTAGACTGTTCTATACATTTCTATTGTACTATATAGACTTCACGCTTTTTTAACATAATATATGTTGTAATTTCCATGATTTCTAACCTGTAATTTCTATATATAAACCTTTGATCAGAAACATTATATACAATATATTTATATAATGCACACCTATGTTAAAAGTTGATCTAATTTGCATACGTTCAATAGACATCCCACTCCTCAAAACGAATCCAACGTAAGTGTGGGGGCGAAATGTCTAAAGTGAAACCAAATCAATCAGATCTATCTATGTAACAGATCAATGGAAGAACCCAATTCCACTTAGTAAAAATAAAACCCTAAATCCGACATTGAGTCATTTAAATTATGCCAAACTATTCTTGTCGAGTTTGAATAAATACGTTGATTTGTGCGTCCAATCATACGGTGCTGACTATGCTCCATTACATTGTTCCACGGAGGTAGGTAACTTAATGATGCAACGTAAAAAAAAAATACCTAAAGATTGGTAGAAGTTCTTACAACACTTCTGTAAATCCTTGCAGATGACTCACTAAGGCATAATTTATAGCATAGAGCAGTGGCCGCGTTAGAAATACATCTTCGGAAATTTAGTCCTACTTAATATCTTGTAACAAAGATTAATGACAATGTGTTAAGGGGTGGTTGGAATATAACTTATATAAATTGAGCAAAATGCATTTGTTTTATGAACTCTCAGTTTTCCCTTCATGATATGATTGGTGGGACGTAAAGATTAAATGTAACGGAAAATGTTGAATTATGGACTCTCGGTTGATGTAGAGCGTTATCGGGGATATTAGTTAGATGTACGCCTTACATGCATTTTTTTTTTTTTTTTACGGCTCACATTCTGTAAATTGTTGAAATGTGGGCTGAGTCGCTGTCAAATAGGAGCCATAGAAGTGAGGTTATGGCAGAAATCAGCTGTAAATAAAGCAGATAGCTAGTTATTGTCGGGAATGGATTGCATGCCACCTGGGTGGTTATTAAAATGCAAGGCAATGAGCACCAAGGTCTTACAAAACGTCCATTGTGTTGAGCTGGGACAGCTGAGCTTACAGAAAAGAAATAGACAGTTTTCCTTTCTTAACCCGTGAGTCTATGCTTGACGGCATGGAACGTCCTCAGTGAAAAAAAAAAAAAAACAATTGCGAACATGTTCTTACGCTCTAGTCTAAACTGGTCACTGTTGCTGAGTGCCGAGCCAGTCCCAGTAGCATCCAATCACTGGACCTTAACCGGGTCTGCCTCCACCCCCACTGATCCCATGCAGTAGCAGAGAAAGCCCCCGCTGTGACTGGCTGAACCAATGTATTCTCCAGTATTTTCTATAAAAATATGTCAGATGTTTTATTTCCCTTTCTAACTGATACAGTCGGGTTTACTCAGGACAAGCAGGACACTTTTAACCCGTGCAAGGATTGTCCTTTAAAGTCACACCTATATAAGGAAAGTGTAACTGTCCCTTTAATGTTTATATGTGCCAGGAAAACAAGTCAAACCAGCTATATATACATGTGGATTTTTGTGGATGTAGAAAATTTATTTTTTTTAGCTCTGCGAATCAATGATGATCTTAGTAATACCCCAAATAAGCCAACATATTAAACAAGCTCCTCTATGACAAGTTGAAATGTCCAAATGCTCAATTTCTTGACACTATAATTATATGCATCATGCCTTGCAATATATAAGACATTCATATAATTCCTATAAAACATATGGGGATCTATTCAATAAAATTGGGGTTGAGATACACAGTCTATCTCACTCAATTCATGTTGCTGAGACCAACCCAGTTCCTCCTGGGAAGTATACGATGTTTAATGATCTAACTGTGCATTATCCATGCCAAGTTGACCTCTTCAAGCAGGAGAAGCCCACCAAGTTCAGCCCTAAAGGCTATATATTTTTTTTTTTTAAATGATAACTTTTTTTGTCAATAGCCACCCCCCCCCCCCCCCCCCAATGCCCTATGTATTTCCTTTTTTAAAGAATCAAACAATTTAGGGATTGTTTTATAAGCTCTTCGTCAATCTGTCTCTTCCTTACAAAATAAATGGAAATGGAAAATAAAACGGTAGCGCATGCAGTGATGATTGTGTGGGGTCTAATCTTCTTGAGATGTCAAAAGCACTGGTGATCAAATTATTCAGTATTTTGTCATGAAACAAGGCTGCAGTCAGTTTAAGTTCCTACTGTTCAACAGGAGAGATAGACATTATTACAGAGTAATCTTGCAGTACATATTGGTTAAGCCACTTGCCGCTGTGTAACCGTATTCCAACTGGGAGACTGTGGGTATTTATTTGGAGAAAGTGAGCAAGATAATGAAAAACCCGGGGGGGGGGGGGGGGGTAAATAAATTCCGACCAGTGAAGATTTGCTGAATTTCATGTTATTTATATGAAATGACAAAAAAAAAAAAGAGCATTTTCTCCCTTTGCAAAAAATGTAACAAAAACAATAGTGATTGATAACATTTAACCCTCAATCATTTAATGTGACCATCTCTTGAAACATACCTTGGCTCCCGTACATGATCAGATCAAAAGGGAAAAATTAAAAAGATTATTTTATGTGTTAATACATGTGAAGTGCGTTTATCGATATTTTAAAACAATTTAAAGTTCTCCTGTAGTTTTAAATTGAAAATCATTTTTGCCGGGGCTTCTAAATTCAGTGGGATCCAATAAAGGAGGGGCTTGGAGAGATGGGCGGGGCTTCTAAATTCAGTGGGATCCAATAAAGGAGGGGCTTGGAGAGATGGGCGGGGCTGTTATTGTAGCATTAACACTATTACACAGAATTTTTATTTTGTAGGCGATAGAAAGTGTCGAGGAAAAAGCTGATAAAACAGAGCACTTTTTCTTCACATTATTTGATGCAGCAATTCTGAAAATATATATTTTTGGGGACATGTAGGAAGAAAGCAAATATCTTATGATCAAGCCAGAAAAAAAAAACAAAAACAGTTTTCTGTGATATGGACCTGTAACTGTTTTTTTTTTTTCTCTCTTCTTGCTGCTATTAATTATTTATCTGATTCTGCTGATAAAGCAGTGTCTTCAGTGGACTGTATCGCCTAAACATGGCTTTTTCTGTGCAGGTAGCGAATAAAAAAATGATTGAAAATGATCTGTACATTTTGTTGGCAGAATTGCAAGCAAATGCCTAAATTAGGACAAAAAATGTGTTTTGAAAGATTGCATTAGTTATAAGAATGTAAAATGAATTAATAAAATACTGAAAATAAATTATCTTACTGAGCCCTCCTTCTCTGTATAGCTCTAACCGTTGTTCAGATTCCTGGATTCTTCATTTAACCTACGATAAGTCTGCCTCTTGATAGAGCTATACAATCAAAGAGGGCTCAATAGCGTGCATTTTTTGTATTTCTGTGTTCTTTTCATTAAACAATTTCTATATACAATGCCTACATTTCATAAAATCTTTCAACTGTTTCCCAGTAGACTTGTCAATCTTTCTCTCGACTTGTCAGTGCATTCCTAGACTTTCCTATCTGCCCCCAGACATGCCAAGGTATCTCATACTTCCCAATCTGCCCTCAGTATGAAGGAGGTCATGATAGCAGACGTGCCCACTGAGCTAACAGCCGGCTGGTGGTCTGCATCAGGTTTAAAATGCAGGTGCCAGGATAGAATGGATAAGGGAGCAGGGGACCACCCTAGGGACCTTAGTTTAAAAGGCTAGTTTTTTTTAGCTTATGTATTGATTGGCAAGGACTAGGAGTGACTGTATTTGTGTATGTTGGATGTTTTAAGTTATATACATCTTAAGTTATAACACAATAAGAGAAAACTGAGGTAATTATGGCCTATTTAAACTCCATACATGACTGACGTATTTTATTGGGGGGTATGGGGTTGTTGCATACTGAAATAAGGAAGATTCCCCTTTACTGCCAAACGTGTCGGTGCATCCTCAAACTTGCCAATCTGCCCTCAGACTTGCCAATGCATCCCAAGACTTGGCAGTTTGCCTTCAATCTTCCCCCTAGGACTGTCAATGCACCTACAGACCTCCTCCATGTCTAGTGGCACTTATGATTAAGCGTTCCTCAATGCGAAACGCATAAAGTGTGTCCCTTCCTTGTTTTTTTCCATGCACAAATAAACATCTCTTTATCATGGGAGAATTCTGGAGTGCCTACTACCTCTAATTCTACATGTATTACTGCCCTGCTCCGGCAGCAGTCGGAGCACCTGGCTTTGTTCCCACCAGCGAGCTATATGTTACTTTGCCAACAAGTAGAAGCCCGGTTTGCCTCATGTGAGCTTTTTTCTTGCAGCTTATGATGTCTGTTTGCTGGATAATGTGCCCAGACATCCCCCAATGCTACCCAATGCTTCCCCCAGGACGTCTGTGACAGAATAGAGGTCACTAGGCCCATCGTTTCCTCATAGAAGACCCGGCGGAAGTGTCGGAGTGTGCACTGCTATTTGATATCTGATTATAAGATGAACTTGAATATAAGCATTCACTCTGAAAAAACACCTTGTCTTATATTCAAACAAATACGGTATTAGAAATCATCATTGTTTTTTTATGAAAAACAGATCTTTGGGCTGAGGCAGTTAGGCTAAGCAGAGTGATAGCAAAAAAGAGCACAGGGTGAAATAAAAATCTTTAGCAGAGCTGGGACAAGGAACATAGGTAAGAAACAAAAGAAGAGTTCTAGAGAAAAAGCAGAACTGAAATCAAGAGCAGGGCAAAGCAGTAACCAAACTGAGAACAAGAAATGCATAGCACTAGGACTAAAGACATACATCTAGGGCAGAAACAGAAAGGGTACAGACAAAGGGCATAGGATACAAAGAAAATGCAGGAGTGAGCATAAATCACAAACAAGAAAGAAAGGCAAAAATGCAAACAGAAATGACTGTATATAGCCTGGATGAGCCTGCACACGGGTTGTAGCATAACCAAAAGGTATTCTACATACCTTGACAGAAATAGTCTCGGAGATACATGTATGTATTTTGTATTGATAATTTAATAAATTAATAATTTGTTAAAAGGTAGAATGCAGAGAGTTATTGTAAATGGGAAATTCACAAACTGGAAGAAAGTATTAGGTAGAGAATGACAGGAGTCTATCCTGGGTCCTCTTCTTTTTGTTGTTTATAATGATCTCCAAAGTTGTGTTGAGAACTATGTCCGCACCAAGAAGAAGTCCCATTGGACGAAACGCGTTGTGTGACGTCAGGGGGCGTATCTGGAAGTTTTGTGTGTTGCAGCTGAGAGTATCTCCGTACACCATACTGGTTCCAAGGGGACTTTTTTTCTGGCGATGATCTTATTTCCCATGTCTACACGCAAGTTTTACTTATTGTGATTTTAATATTTTTTTTATCCTATAAGCCTAACCGTTGTGGGGGCTATTAAAATTGTATTCTATTTTTGGTACACTATGGTCCGTCTCTTGTCCTGACCTATAGATCTTGCGTGTTTTTTAACATCACACATTACCATCTGAGGAGAACATATTACACCATCTGAGGATATTAGGAATTGTAGTACCACTACGCCTCTACATTAGAGCCAGTATAAGGGCTCTAGTAAATGTGAGTGAATCTCCTTTGGGGGCATATATCACCATTGCAAATTGTTACAGTGTCACACATTGTATTTATTTGTTTTTTCATTTTATGTATGCACTGACTATATTACGCAACACGTTTTTGTATATGTCTCACTGTTTGTTCATGACACAACATTAGGTAGGGTAATACAGTCTAAACTTTTTTAGACTGTTTCTCTATACTATTATTTTCAGGAGGATTTAGAAAAATTAGGGCACTGGGAATTCAAGTAGCAAAGGAGGTTCAGTGTATAGACAAATATAAAGTTATGCAT
This sequence comes from Pelodytes ibericus, assembly GCA_036172795.1. Lineage (NCBI taxonomy): Eukaryota > Metazoa > Chordata > Amphibia > Anura > Pelodytidae > Pelodytes > Pelodytes ibericus. The sequence continues at coordinate 14,953,409 of CM069859.1, forward strand.
TTTGGGATAAATAATAAATATTAAACATTTTTAAAATATAATTTCCTGGAAAAAAAACTACTCATTTAGGAATAATTGTAAACAACAGACATAGCAACAGTGTGTAATGCCAGTCAGCAGCTGAAAAGGCCAATAAGACATTGCCATGTATAAAAAGGGGTATTGATTTACCGGAGGAAGATATAATCTTATCTCTGTACAAGTCAGTGGCAAGACCTGACCTTGAATATGTGGTACAGTTCTAGGCACCAGTCCTTGAAGAGGATGTTATGAAACTAAATGTGGCAAAATTTGAAATAGCTTAATTATGTTTTTTTTTCTTTTGGATCAACCAACCTAACTATTTTACTATATAATTAAAAATAACTTCATTTTTTTGCCATCCGTTGTCCTGTAATGAGCAAAATAGCAATCTAGCATGTTATTATTCAAAATGTTCCCCAGCCATGCCTTGGTTATTTGATAAAGCTTTACTGGCTTAAAGAAAAGTGTTGATGAGTGTGATATGAACTTGTCTTGTGAATGTAATCATTGGGACTTGGATTAGCACTTAATTATCAGAGGTATGAATTCTATTTATAATCTTTGTATTTATAATGAAGCAGTGAGGTTCTCTATCTCATACACACAAAAAGATGTAAAAGTCATTCAGATAAACATAAAATGCTTTAAGAGAATTTATTTATTTTTAAAATAATTATTTCCACCTACAGTATCTGAAAAAACAACAACATTTTTAAAGGTAAGTATTGCCTCATGTACAATAAAGAAAAAGAAAGACCTGCCTTATCAGTTTTTCTTCAATACGTTTTATCGTCTAAAAATGGCATAAATATAGTGTAATAGATTTGTTATTGTTGCTATAGCAACTGTCTAGTTTATATCCTCTAACCCACATTCTTTTGTTACATTATAACACACAGAACTGTGCTTCATCATTCCAATCAGTTGAAACAGCTGAGTTCAACAGAGAGAGGCTTATTCCGCAATATTTGCCAATGATAGCATTTTCTTAAGAAGAGCGTGATAACTGCCTCTCACTTTTTTTAGAGCCCCCTGTTATATTATATTCACTATAAACCTACATGAAGAGATGCAGTTTACTTTAAAGTAAAAATAAGTGCAGTTTACATAAATTAAAATGTATAAATACTTTAGCTTCAATTGCCCCATTACATGCAACTGGAAAAGAAGAGAACCACTTTTTGTGCACTTTTGTAGATAATTGGTGTTTTATTTCACATGTTAAAATATAATAAAACTAGCAGCAGCTATCTTGTGGTGCCTCCAGCCAATGTGTAAGCCTTGCCAGAGGAATAAAAAGTAATTTGGATTAAATTTATATGACATTTCCAAAATTCAGATTTTAAAAATATATTTGTATTTGCTTCTTTAAAAAAAAGGGAAAACGTAGTTTTTAAATGTTTATCACTTCTTTGTAAGTGTCTGGATCTTTAAATTACAAATATGTAACTAACCTTGTTCTTTTGAGCATATATATTTGTGGAAAATGTGTTAAATATATTTAAAGTTGTTAAAAAAATAAATAAAAAAATAAAACGATGTGCACTTGTTACCTAATAAAGTTGTACAAAACGTAATATAATTGACCGATTTTGATTACATGGATTGGATAGAGACTAATTAAGCTCGCCCATAAAGTAGGGAGAAAAATCAGTCTGTACTGGTATCAAAGTAATTGTAATTTGTTGGAGGAGGCACAATTTACCCAAGAATAGCAAGGCTTAATTGGACCTATTCATATTGGTCTATTTACTAAAATTCGAGAATAGTTTGAGGAGGTCGACGTTGGAGGTTGACTTTCATTTTGAGTCCCAGGTTCGAATCTTCCCCATTGAAACTGATAGGAGGTGAAATGATCAAAGCTATATTTGCGGCTAAGTCAAATTTGGATCATTTCACCTTCCGTTACTTTCAACGGGGGAAAAATTCGAACCAGGGTTTTTTTCTAAGTCAAAAATCGGGTGCCAAATTTGATTTAGTCTCAAAATGAACGTCAAAATCCAAAGTGGACCTCCTAGATATATTCTCAAATTTTACTGACTAGATCCATAAGATATTGAGAGGGTTGGTAGCAGTATAAAATGGTTTGTGTGCCTAGTATATAGTTGGTGAGGTTAGGGTCTCACCCTATTGAGAGTGTGCCTTGATGTGATGGGTAAGCTTAATTATGCTTTGACCAATTCATGCAACCAAAAAGTTTATTATCTTTGTGCAATTATTGCCAACTTTCTATGTGAGCAGCATGGGCAGATATGCACTGTACAGCTGTTTAGTAAGCATCATATTATACAAGCTAAGTGCACCAACATTGTTATTTTCTCCACTTAACAATTAGCATTCCCCCTGCCTTCTAATTGTGCATTTGGTTGATTGCACTAAACCCATTGCATCTTCTGCTAATCTGTACTTGATGATTTGAATATTAGATGTATATCTCAATGTATTTTCCTTGCTAAAAAATATATAGATAAATATTTAATAGCATTGTGAAAGCAATTGTACTGTGCAAAGAAATTATTTTAGGATGAATAATCTTCATATGTCTGTTTAAATATTGTGCCGGTGGAAAGCCCCAACAGTAATTATTGTAACAATACACAATTAAAAGTAAAATCTGGCTCCGAAAATTAATTTGTTGTAATTAAATCGGAACAATACAAGTGTACAATGACTTCTCATAAACAAATAGGAAAATAAACTGGCTTGTAATTAAAGTTTAAAACGAGTACTGTGTATTCACCAGATATAACTGTGCTCTTAATTTCTAGGTTTCAGCAGAAGAGGTCTTCTACTGGCTGAGGTCTCTACAATCCAGGAGACCTCAGTGGTGGCTACACAGTCTAACGGACATCTCACTGACGGTGGTAAAATTTAAATGATCTCTCTCTCATTGGTGGCTTTGCAGTCAGGAAAACGCTACACTGAAATATATACAGTCTAGAAGATCTTTCAGTAGTGGCTATACAGTCCAGAAGTTCTCTCACTTGGAGCTGGAACTAGTACTTTCTGCATCTTAGGCAAAAATCTAAATTTGCATGCCCCCAAAATACTTGAACAGGGACAGAAAAAGTCATAAAATGAATGCTTAATTGATCATTTATAGCTCCTGTCAGTTGGGCAGACAATTTTGGTGAGATTTCAAGATGAATACATTTTAGAGAGACACAACAATTTAATAGTACATTGATGTGGTGCAACCAGTGGTGTATGCTCTCTGTATACTAGGTGTGGGCCACACACCTATCCATAATCCCGCGCAGTATTTTGGGGGTTTGTGTGCTCCTAACAGACAGCACACAAACCCCTAAAACATATGAAATATAACCGAGAGGCCGTCGGCCACATGAATTCGCCATCAGAGTCACTCACTCTGTTGTCGATTTTATCAGCACAAAAAAGTTTCTTTCATTTACTTTTCTTGCTGGTTTCATAGTTTTAAAAAGTTGTGGGAAGTTCGGACACAGAGATGGATGACTCAAGAGCGGTAGAATGTGGGAACAAGATTGAAATACCATCTAGACTTATGGGAGGGCTGTTTAAATGGGGAACTGTTGGTTCTTTTAAAGTCAACAGGGAAAGACAAAATGCATTGAACTCTGAGGAATTTAAACTACCACTGTGGTATCTACAGCACTAATCATATTTTATTTGTGGGAGCGTCTGAGAGTGATATTCCCAGGAATTTCCCCCCTTCCACATTTTTTTTTATCTCTGTAAGTCAGTTAATAATAGCTTTTTTAAAAATCTATAACTGTCAGGCGTGATCACAGAGACCGCACTTACCACCAACGATGGTCACCCAGTCTGTCTCAAGCCCCAGGTATCCCAGTCTTGAGTGTGCTGTCCCCATCCAGTGCCACGCCAGGTGGATGTGCTGGATTGAGCTCCTCAATCTCCAGATGCGGGAGGGTATCTGTTCTTGCTCATTATAGGAATAGGGGCCAGTGTTCCAGGCTGTTATGGGGGAGGTTCATCAGGCTGTTCCAGACCATTATGGGGAGCTTTATTTATGCAATATTTACAAGCACCTAAAACTGACAACCCTATAAAGCCTGTTTAACCCTATAAAATCCTCTTCTGCACTTCAGTCAGTGCTCAGTTGTTCTCTAACTGGCTTAGAACGTACACTATGTGTCCCTACATTCCTTATTGTGTTTATTCTCATTTTGTATTGCTGCCACCCGGTATCCGACCTCGGCCCATTTCACCTACTTTTCTCGTCCTCTGCCTGCCCTGACCCCTGGTTCTTACTTGTTTACTTGTCCTGTTTGATTGTCACCTGCCACTGACCTTTGAACCTCCTGACTTCGGCTAACCTCACCCCTTTTGTTCCGTGACTTGGAATCGGCCCTCGTGCCTCTATTTCTACCTCTATTTCAGTGGGTTCTGCCTCTGTTTCAGTGTGTTTGTTCTCTACCAAACCTTCTGGGTCAGTAACAATTGCAAGGGGTTATCTCCCTGCATCGAGTTCCCCTACTGTGTGCCTGACAAAAACATCTGGACTATGAACTGCTTTATATAGGCCAAGATACATGCACATGTCTGTAAATTTATCATTTAAACCTAGCACCCTGGAACCCTGAATAAAAGTCTAACACTATTGTTTATTTTTTTTAACTAGGTTTTCTTTTCAGTTACTTTAATAATATATAATATTTCTGCGTTGTTTGAATTTTTTGTGGCAGGTGCATATTAATAATTGTTGTAACTGTGTCGGTCACAATGTATTAGAGACTGTAATTCTCTGTATGGGAAGTGATGATAGTGTAAAGGATATTCAAAATGCTGATGACAATTATCCCAGTTCAGGCTTCAAAAATTATACACCTTACCCGTTAAGTATTCCCATCCCAGTATGAAACCCACCTACACTTTCCCTCTCCCCAAAAAAACATGATAAAATAAAATAAACAGTTGACACCAGATGACTTAGTGAGCTTGGAGGCACACTAATCTCCCCCTCCTAACCAGGATAAACTTTTTATGTTATGTCATACTGTTATTTCCAATGGTTTTTATGATGTAAACATGTTATTGCTACTGTATTTCTGTTATCATGTCCACCCTTCATTTTGTTCTTTGTACCCATTTCTATACGACAAAAATTGGATTTCTCCACAAGTTGCAAATTCCACACACACCTGTCAGAGTAATACAATGACACGCGTGCAGACCTGACACGCCAAAGGCAGGTTCCCAGCTATGCCTCACATCACAGATACAACGTATTAAAAGTGTGTTATTTGCTCTCTACAGTATCTACATTGATGTTTTTGACTGTATTTCATGAATGCTGAGAGGTTTTCAGATATATCTTATTGACGAAAATGAACCCTAGTCCGAATTGCCGTCCCTTATCCAAAAGCATTTTGGATAAAGGATGCTCCACCTGTATATATCTGAAATTACACTTACTTGTTAAACATTTAATTATATATATATAAATATATATAGCATTCTATTAATACTGACACACACACAAAAGATTAATAAAATAAGAGATCTCGAAGCACTGCTGTTTTCTGTCCTATTCTCTTGGGTGTCGACAAGAAATAAGGCAGTTTCCTGAAGAATTTGTACTCAACAGATTAGTTATACACACTGCTTTTTCTTATGAATCACTGAATAATTTAAATGGAAGATAATGATATATGCTCCAATAAAAATGCATTTGGTATAATTACAATTTTATTTACAGGCCACTAAACTCATGCTCACTGAAGCCTCTTACTCTAAATTGCTAGTGACTTTTCCGCCTATAAAAATGTTTAATTATTTTGTCTGAACCTGTTTTTTTTTAATTCTTAATATAAGACTAAGTTCATTTTTAATGTCCAGTATATTCTCTGGGAGATGATAATTACACTCGCAGGAGGTTTTTTTAAATCAACACAATGTAAAGTGAATAGTATGTAAATTTAAATGATTTATCACCACGTTAAACAAGATGTTTTAATGCAGAACGATTTCTTATATATTCATTAGCCTTTAGTCGTTGATGAGTCTGTAACCCATGTTCACAAATGGACACTCAAGGTTATTTTGTTGGGCCCCTAGCTTTTTTAGAATCTCCTGTTTCAAAATCCTTACTAATATTGGTTTACATTCAAGAGCGTGTGCCATAGTGGGCACTCATCTGAATACTTTCTATATTTCAGAGCTAATTTTTTTATACTCATCTATGCTATGCATTATTTTAAAACTCTTTTCTGGAGCAAAGTTCTACTCTTCATGGTTACTAGACCTCTTTTAGAGCTTTGTTCCACAAACAGACTTTTAGAACCCCAATGTTTTCATTTATTGATTAATGTAAATCATATTTTTAAGTGATCCGTTTTGTGTCTACTGTTGGGTCTTAAAATTGGATGTGTTCCCAGACATTTAGAGTAAAATTCGACCAACCAACTCAACCTCCTTGAGGTATACACTAAAGAAAACATGGCATCCGAATTGACCCCAGTTCGACACCCCTCATCAAAGTAAAAGTTGACCTCTCATCTTGCCATCAAATTCCACAGAAAGCATAAAAATTGGTATTCACTAAAAAGTTCTGGAGGTCGAGTTGGGAGGGCAAATTTGATTTTGAAACAAAAATAACTTCTCTCAACTTGCCTATTCTGAAGGTGGTGTCCCATAATTTCCTTTGGGAGGAAATGACACTATTATTTTCAAATTCAACCCCCTCTGCTAAAGGTAAATTCAGCATCCGAGATTTCAACTCATCGGGACCTCATAAAAAATAGTTAGTGAATGCCAGTTTGTGAGGTCTTGATGAGCCATCTGAGGGATGGTCAAGTCTTTCAGTAGTTGAAGGATCTCGACGTTTGCTGAATAAACCTCATGATGTTTCCATTGTTCTCCAAAAAAATCTAGCAATCTCGTGTAATACGGAATTCAGTACCCAAGTCACCAATCAAGGGTAGACATTGCTCATATACTGTACTTTGCAATGGGCAACTTAATGTGGTTCTATAGATCATTCACAGACCTTGTCATGGATAATGGTGTCCTTGTACAGACACTTTGTTTTTTCCCATCAACTGCACTTTTAAAATGTGACCATGTATCTCCTACTTAGTAATGGGTAGAAATGATGTCCCAAAAAAGTAAAGACTGAAACCTCCATCCTGTTCTATGTATGGAAGACTATCTTAAACAGAATACTTATGGTCAAAGTGATCTGTGTGTAATGTGGATAATAGACAAAGAGGACAATCATGGTTGGCCTTCTTTCCATATCTTTAAAAATCCTTTGGGTTGGTCATAGCAGGTGAAAAACTTCCTGACTTCTGCTTGAGACATGTAGATATGTTGAACAATTATTTACTGACTTTAATGAATCTTACAGTGGCTGGGTTCCCTGTTTGTCTTACCTCACCCTTTCTGATTTTGTGTTTGACTGAAAAACCAAAATATGTCATAAAGTATGCATACTGGACCAATGTGAACATTTCTGAAAAAAAGGTGGATACATTTTTATTATACAATAGCCTCTTTATGTTGATTCTTTGGACCCAGTACAGTTAACACCAGAATAAAACTTTGCAGATTTTGTTTTCAGTAGTATTGGAGCAAATCCACAATTTTTAAATATTCTAGTCATTTATTGTGCACATAAATCAACATTTACACTAAATGTGCATGTTTGTACTTTTGCAAATACTTTGCAATTTCTTAGTCAATGAGGTACTTTATTTGGTGTATATATGTCAAAACAGAACTAGTAGATCTGGTTAAATTTGCTAAATGCATACTTCAGTTTGTTGAATATTATTCAGTGTAGGATTTAGGTCGAGGGGTAAGGCTAACGCCAAGCCAAACAGAATGTGTCGGCAGTAAAATTGTGTCTGTGAATTATTCATACTCCACAGCATAGGTGATTCTTCAAGCATTTTGAATTAAATAGAATTGATTTCTCACTTCTTAGGCTCACCCGTACAAGCTTTTTGTACTTTTACTTCTCCTTAACAAATAAAATATTGATCGAGTTACATTGAACATATGTTTTATTTAAACTATGACCTTTGTCAAGTTTTTATGCCGCTGCCTGAGCATGCTAGAGAATTCTTTGACTCCGGCTAAGTTGTGTTCTGATCTTGAAGGTGAGATTAAATCAAAATCTTAGATGTGGCAGCCTGCTTTGTAGAGAAATGAAAATAAAATATTAACACATAAACATACTAGATATTGATATAATAATATAATAATAATATACATATAATAATAACATAAATAATATACATTTATATATGTTTATATATTTGTTTTATATATTGTTTAAATATATATATATATACTGTACAATAAATATTTACATATATATTTTTTTTAATCCCTAATAATGTAAACAAATGGGTGTGCTTATTTGTTATTCTCTACATACATAAAAAAAATCTACAAACATTTTAATATTTGAAATTATATATTTAAAATGTTTTAAATATTTTGTAATTTTTATTTTTTCTTTATGTTTAAATTTGCCGATTGATGTCTAAACTTTTTATTTCATTTTACAGTACAGCGAAATTATTACACAATGGCTTCAAATGTTTTATTTCTAACAATACCAGGATTAGCCAACAATAACAGTACTTTGTGGTTAGAGTACAGCATGTTCAGGTTATAAAAATGCATGGATACAATACTGGTGACTTTCCTACATTACTCCTATAAATGTCTGTCAGTTGTTTTTAAGGATGTCTCTAAAGCTATACTGACATTAAATAAATTCAGCCATGCCTTGGTATTATCGCCTGTTCTGAATTGAAGCATTATGTGAATAATGTATATTAGGTTCTGTCTGTTTGGGTTATTTTCAAATAAATTTGATGTCTGAATTCAGGACATAGTCCCCTGTTCATTTCGCATTGTTTCCAGGAATACGATTGTAACTACATTATAGGAAGTCACAGGGTTTAATGGTGTTTTACTGTAGAATAGTGTATGTTACCATAGTTTCCTTTATTAAAGAATCATTATTGACACATGTTTGTAAGTATTGATTTAAATTGTATTTATTAATTTATTTTTCTGCTAAAAATATTCACATTCCAAACTGGCACACAGTCCAGTGGTTCAAGTCACTAAGTGTCCAAAAGACCTAACTTTTTTTTATATAATATATGAAGCTTTTTTTAAAAACAGAAAATAAAATCGAGCATCCTTGTTACAGTATAGTTAATGGGTCAGTTATCCAAAGCTTAAATTCTGAATCTTGTATATATTTTTATTACATATTAAAATAACTTATTTATACTTACAAAAATGTTTTTACAGGTCTCTTGTAGTTTAAAATTAAAAAATAAATGTAACCAGGTCCTCTAAAATCAGTGACATCAGTGAGAAGGAATACACAGGAGAAGAACTTCAGCTGTCCATGAGAGGTTACATGGCTCTCCACCTCTGTCCTGAGCTATGTTTAAAGGCTGTCTTCTACAGCTGGAATTTGCTCCAAGGGGTCCATGTATATAGTAGACATGTGCATTAGTTTTCGGACGAATGCATTTTCGTCCGAAAATAGCATTTTCGTCCATTCGTCCGAAAAACAAATAACGAAAATGCTAAGCTAACGAAAGCCGAATGAACGAATGATTAATAAAGGAAAATCATTCGTTCATTCGTCCATTCGTAGTACTATTGCATTCTGTAAGCCGAAATAGAGTCGGTTTATAGAATACAATAGCATTTCACTACACGGAGACAAAGTCTCCATTCATAAATTTATGAATGGAAACTCTGTCTCCGTGTAGTTAAATGCCGACAGCCTATAAACCGAACGTTCGGTTTATAGGCGGTCGGCTTATGTAATACATGTAATCCTATGGCTATTCTATAAACCGAACGTTCGGTTTATAGACTTTCGGCTTATAGAAAACATGTAGTACTATTGCCTTTCTATGAACCGAACGAGAGCCCCATTCATAAGAATTTCTTATGAATGGGGCTCTCGTTCGGTTTATAGAAAGCCAATAGTATTACATGTATTCTATAAAACGAACGAATAAAAATTAACGAAACGAAAATAATGAACGAATTTCGTCTGAAACGAATGCAGTAATGAACGGAATTCGTTTTAGACGAAATAAATAACATTTTCGTCCGAATGGACGAAAACGAAACGAAAATTTTAGTTTTGCACATGTCTAGTATAAAGTGCAAAAAAGTGATCATTGCTATCATTGTTTGCATATGCCAACCCAGAGTAGAATGGAGGGAAAATTAAGCTTATCTTCTGTGTGTTGAACTACCCCAAGAAAAATGTCTTAAACAAAATGCTATTTTTCACATATTAAGAATGACTTCATATATATAGTGTTCGTTCAGGTGGATTTTTGCATGAAATAAGTGATATACAAGCAAATCATTTCAAATAGAGTATTGGTTTTCAGCTCCTTGTGGACAAGGAAAAAAAAAAACACAGTTTTGTAATGACTTCCAGTCTACAGGAGACGGATCCAAATATTATCTTGCACTTGCGGAGGACGCACAGAATATATATTCCATGAAAAAAAAAATGCTTCCTATCTGCAAGGATCCTCAATTTTAAAAGTATATGCTTTCAAGTCATAAAAGTTCAATTTTCTGCAATGTAATAGCCTATGTATGCCACAGACTGTAAACAAATAAAACTAATAACTGACAAAGACTGCCGGTCCCTTGGTGAGTGGCAAAGAGAAGTCGCGTTTGTTCTACGAGAGGACGAAGGAGACGGAAAGGAACAGAAAGGCGTCCATTTTTCCCCCTGCAGATTCAAACAAATGTTCTGCTCCTTTGTCTATGTTTACTAAGTTATATTATCAAATACCAGAAAACGATAAATTATTCACTTTTATTATAACTTTGTGAAGTAAACAATCTTCCGTAGATTGTATGGATTTTAACTTTTTATTTTTACTATATTTGTATGCGTTCAACATTGTATTGTATCATAGTTCTCAACGACATACTTCAAAAATAAATATTCCATTCAGCTTGCTGCCTAATATGTAGATTTGTATGGTATGTAACATTTCCGATGGGCCAACTCTGGAGGACATAGCCCACTATAGAACTCTTTTGTAGGTTTATCTCAGATCTCTTCTATTATAAATTGTGATGATTTCCCATAAATGCTCATTGTACATTAAATATTAAACACATTATATGAAACATACTCTTGGGAACTGCAGCCCATTTTTTACACATTACATTTTCTCCATTTGATATGACTTTGTCTAACTTCCTTTGCCTAAACGTATGTGTTGGGTTAATCTTTTCTATCTGGGAATTTGGAATGTGGACACTACCTTCCTCAGACAGATTTTGGGTACAATGGTTTAATGTTTAGTGAAAAGGTCACATTGTGTTCATTATCTGGGATCCCCCAGTGTCCCTTTATCATCTTGACAGGGATAGACAAAGTACCAGTACAGATTGAATATTCTTTATTCAAAATGCTTGGGACCAGATGTATTTTGGATAGAGGGTCATTGTGTATAATGGATCCTTTCCACCAATAAGATATATTAAAGCCTCTCAGCCTCTCAGCACTGTGTTGTAGCTGTGATGTGAGGCATTGTTGAGAACCTGCCGTTGGGGTGTCAGGCCTGCACATGTGCCATGTATTACCCTTTGTGGGGGAATCTGATTGTGCATGGAAAGGCTATATCACAGCATAAGGGGTCTGGCTACTAAACTGTTGTGTGCTTGTATTGTGACAGATGTGTTCGGAAATTGCAACTAGTGGCAAAATCTGAAAAAATGTTTGGGGAATAGATCATTTTGGAAATGGGATTTATGGATAAGGGATACTCATCCTGTATAAGAATGCTAATGTCAAACGCAAGGATCTGTGAAGGTCCATAGAATGCCACTTCCACCATGAACCTAAAGTCCAGTTGATGTCCACCCAGTGACAGATCCAGGGGGGGCAATGGGGCAATTGACCCCCCTAAGCAGAGCCGGAGTGAGGGGGTGGACCCACTGGATGCAGAGGTGAAGGTCCGCCCCCTCCCTGTAGAGCAGTGCAGGGCAGGTCAGATCACTCTGTGGGGAGACGCAGGCAGCATTGACTCTGTGTGTGTTAAACACACTGAGAGCTCAATCAGTGCTGCCTTGAGCTCCCCGCACATAGCAATGGTTCAGAGCATCGGAAATACAATGTTCTGCATCATCACTACGTGCGGGGAGTCTGAGGCAGCACTGATTGAGCTCTCAGTTTGTGTAACACACACAGAGTCAATGCTGCATGCGTCTCCCCACAGAGGGATCCAACCTGCAATGAGTCAGGTAGGAGGGGGGAGGAGGGGGAGGACGGGGAAGAGGAGAGAACACGAGGGGAGGGGGGAGAGAGGTGAGAACACAATGGGAGGGGGAGAGAGAAGAGAACACGAGGGGAGGGGTAGGAGAGAATATGGTGGGAGAACTGGGGAAAGGAGAGTGCATGAGAGGAGGGGGTAGAGAGGCAAAAACACAATGGGAGAGAGGATAGAACATGAGGGGACGAGGGAGGAAAGAACACGGGAGAGAGAACGGGGGGAGAGGAGAGAACAGGGTGGAGAGAGAGGAGAGAACAGGGGGAGAGAGAGGAGAGAACAGGGAGGAAGAGGAGAGAGACGACCATGAGGAAGAAGAGAGAAATACATGGGTAGAGGGACAAAGATAGAGTCATAGGAGGTAGAGAAGAAAGAAATGCATGGGAAGGGAGAGGAGAGAGACAGATTTGGGAAAGAAGAGATGAGACAGAAATGGGAAGGAAGAGGAGAGACAGACATGGGAAGGGAGAGGAGAGGCAGAAAGACATGGGAAGGGAGAGGAGAGACAGACAGACATGGGAAGGGAGAGGAGAGACAGACAGACATGGGAAGGGAGAGGAGAGACAGACAGGCATGGGAATGGAGAGGAGAAAAAGACTGACATGGGAAGCTATGGGAGAGAGACAGACATGGGAAAGAATAGGATACAAAGAAAGACATGGGAAGGAAGAGGAGTGCGAGAGACATGGGAAGGGAGAGGAGAGAGACAGGCGGACATGGGAAGGGAGAGGAGAGAGACAGGCGGAAATGGGAAGGGAGAGGAGAGTGACATAAGGACATGCAGGGGAGGAAAAGATAGATGGACATGTGTCCCTCCCGAGATCATACTCTGGATCTGCCCCTGTGCCCCCCTCTATTATATTAATCATTACGTCTGCTTTTTGACTGTATTTACTTTACATTTTTATTATTTTAAAATACCTCCAAAACATGCACTATAGTCCTTTACACCATTTTATTGTACTTTGTTCCATTTTGAAGTGACTGAACTATTACAAAGTTATCCTCTTTTTAGATTACGCTTTACCTATTACTTCATAAGTTCTACTCAATGATATTGAGTTATCACTGTTTTAGACTTTATAACTCAGGTCATGGAACAGAGTACAATGATGTTTTTCTAGTAAATAATTGTTACATTCTAACTTCTAGATTTTTTTTTCCCCAGATTCGTTATTCAGACTTTGTCAAGTAAATTGCCCAAATGTTCTTTAACTTCTACAAAAAAAAAATACAATTTATTATTGTACTCTAACAGACTAAGTACGAATTTTTGCATTGCGAGCAAGGAATCAGAACCCCCACTGAGCTATTAATTTTATAGCTTCTTAGACCTTGATCTCGGCAGTTCTTCTCCCTACTTAATGCATAAAAGCTTAGTGAGATTATTTGTCTTTTATGCTAGATTGCTGCATTAGATCTTGTGCTCATTCAGCAGTAGTGCATTGCCTGCGTGCATACATTAAAAACGGTAGTTTCTCACACAATTTACTTAATTGGAGCCATAAATCAGATTTGTGACGCTTCTTCCCCAATTACTATTTCATTTTAGTTTTATAAATGTTCGTTATTCCAATAAACATCACGTCAGATAAGACTGCTATCATTAAAGCTGGCTGAAGAAGCAAATGGCAGAAAAGGCTGCTTCAGCAAGGATTCTCGGTAACGGTTAGTTTAGATATTGGTGTCAGAAATGGTGGGTTGTTTTACTTGGAGTTCTTCAAACTATGAGAAAGGTGAGTTGCAGGTGAGATGAGGAGAGTTGGGGTGAGATGAACTTTGCATTTCACCACTTTAGCGATACATACTGCAGGGACAAACCTGGTGAGTTTGCGAAGAAAGAGAAGCTCCATAGGTTTGCCCCTGCACAATGTATAGCTAAATTAACTTTAAATGTTCATTTCACCTCAACTCCCCTCAACTCCCCTCATCTCACCTCAACTCACCTTTCAGTGAATAGACTCCTGAGAGAACAGCTTGTGCAATACACGTTCAAAGGCCCCTTGTGCGAATGATAAGTAAAATCATATTTTTAATAGATTTTTATTGTTTATAGTTTTATTAATTGTGTGTTTTTTTGTTTCTTACTAAACTGCTTTTCGCCTGGAAATGATAAATGAATCTAATTGTCGAATCGAAATTTCCTTTTTCATTCTATCTTTTATGTTACACTTCATTAGTAATTCAGACAGTTTATTCGACACAGGATAAAAAAAAAAAAAAAAATTAAATTGTTCCATATTTCTAGATTCGTCAGTAAAGAGCTCATCTAGAAACACTTTGGCAAGAAGAATATAATTCCACAATATATCTTGCCATTAAAATAAATGTCCGTTCTATTTAAATAAAAACATTTAAATGACTTGGAATAAAATGTATCATTCATTTTACGACGGAGTTCCTTATGAAATGATTTGCTGGCCATGCCACATCGAGTTCAACCAAATGTCTTTTGGTTTGCACAAAGATTGTTGGGAAAAGAAATAGATGAAACTACATTTTTTTTTTTTTTTTATTTATTACTAGCTTCCAGAGCTTTTGTTTTTCCTTAGAATCATACAATTTATAATACTTAAGTAGTTATATGTATTAGACTCAAGAGTACATTACCGCATGCATCCCATTATATGTTTATTTAAAATAAAAAAATGTAAAAAAAACATGTTTAATGAATGATTGCGACATGTAAATGCATTATACATAGAAATGATTTAATGAAAGGATCCAGTACATCTCCTTGTCCCATATATATGTTATCAGGGGGCGGCCATCTTGGTCAGATGAAGGAAGATCTGAACATAGATTCTAAGCAACCCCCTGATAGAGCTATATAAGCAATGATGACTCAAAATTATATTCTTTCAAGAAAGCATTTCTATTTAAAATGTCTACCCCTGTTGAAATATTTCAATCAAACACAACTTTATTGTTTGTTGACTGTTGCCCTTTAAAGCATTATGCATGATAAGAGGGCTGCAGATATTGACATGAAATGGATGGGGGATGCTTTATACATGCATATTAATTGGTAATTCACAACATACTGGTCCATCTGTGCTTTCAGAGCATAGTCATTTACGGGTTGCCAAATTTGACTTAGTCTCAAAATGAAAGTCATTCTCAAAGTCAAGCTATTCTTGAATTTTTGTGAATAGACCCATCTGTGTATTTCCTTTTGTTTTTGTATCCATTTGTCTCTTTAACCCCTTAGTGACATGACCTTTTGACTTTGTCTTTCCCTTGGTGACATGGGCTGATTTGACATTTCTGGGGTGTTTGTGTTTAGCTGTAACTTTCTTCTTTCTCACATACTGTCCCCACACAAATTATATGTTGTTTTCATATAGTTTACTACAAAAAAATATCATAAAATATGATTAAAATTTAAAAAAAAACCACTTTTTCTAACTTTGACCTAAAAAAATTATTTACACAACTACAATCATTAAAAAGTCCCCATCCAAATAGTTTCTAAATTTTGTCCCTAGCTTAGAAATATGTTTTTCCATGTTTTTATGCAGTTGTTTGTGAGTTATGTGGCAATATTATTTATCACCATTTTCACCTACAGTGATCTTTTGACACCAACCCAAACCCTATATCTAACCCTAACTCCAACCCTTATGCTAACCCTTAATTTTTTCTGATTTTATGCTAACCCTAATTTAATTGTAACCCTAACCCTAGATGTTTAGCTGATTAAGTCTAGATTTTTTCATTGCAATGTTGATGACTGCCTCTAGGAGCAGTCTAGCAACAGCATCAGAGCAATAGATTTTACAATTTACTTTACCAGTGTGTTCAAGGTCAATACACTGACCTTTTTTTAGGGGATCTTTTTCAAAATAGAACTTTCCAGGGAAATCCTTTACGATTAGAAGAAAGGAGCCATCCTCTTGATCACCAAAAAGGGTTTTTTTTTTCTGTAAGGGCAGTTAAATTGTGTAATACAATTCAATCAATTTGTTTGAAAAAAAAAATAGCTTTGGGATGTGAATCCTGAGGGAATGTTACTACCTTTGGAGTCAGTATGGATATGTTTCCATTTGGGATAGAATTTGAAGTTTCACTTTGGGTTTTAATCTTTAGCCAAAGAATATGACTGTGTGGAAATGTTGAACTTGATGGATTATATGGCGTTTTCATCCTAATTAACCATGCCATGACTGATTTTTGCGAGATCCTTGTCAGTTAAGTCCAGTTCACTCTTTCGTAAATACACAGTATTGGGTCAAATAAATCTAAAAAAATCAGCCCAAAATAACTTAACTGGGAAGTTTGTCCAACTCAACAGTGTTGGCCTGATTTTTCTTGTTTAGTGGATAGATCCCAATGATCTTTTTTTTTTCCCTCTCCCAACGTCTCCTGGAGCTTTCCAAGCTCTGAATATTTGCCAAGATTTTATGTCACCCATTACTACATTGCCTTGGGTGGTATTTTTTTTTTTTTTTTGAGTGCACAAACTGAACAGTCAGGAACAAATCATGCCTAATAATTTTTATGCGTGGTTAGGATCTTCAAATTGACAAATAGCTACAGGGAAATACATCTCCACAAAAAAATTAATCATTTTCACAGTTTAACGGAGAAAACCATATGCTTATCTGTTTGGAAAACCAAAAATGCATTTTACATGTAATTCTGCCCCCGAACTACAATTACTGTCATTAATAGACCAGGGCTTTATTAGACGCACTGTGCTTCTCATGGCCAATGTGAATTTCCCTGGCGAGGATCGCAACAGTTGCCTCTCTTGAGACTCTTGAAATGTGATAATTTAATTGATCCATTAATTATTTACTCTCTGTTTGCTGCACGCTTCCAGGCTATTTATTAAAATATCTCATTTAAAACTGGGAATAGATATTTGGTATTGCCCCCAAACTATAGTTTTTGCTAACATGTGTTTTTTGTTGCACAAATGTCAATAAATCCCCAGGCAAACATGATTTTCTCTTATTAACACAGTATTTCATTTGTAAGGTTACTAACCACAGTATGTTGATTGCTTAAATAAGAAAGATTTATTGTATAGCCAAGGATAAATAATGAGTTAAATCTTGCTATTTCATATCCCTAATATTTATGATGATACCACCAAGAAATAGATATCTTATTATGTATTGAGGAATCTCATGGGGATCCAGATATTTAAGGGAAGGAGGCAATCTGGTTACCCAGATTGGAAATATCATATCTATTCACTAAAAAGGTGAGTTGAGATTAGATGAGTTGAGATGAGTGCACACTTCATCTCCCCAATTTAACTATACATTTTTCAGGTACAAACCGCGTGAGCAGGGCTGGCCTTATGTGTTTAGGCACCCTGTGCGGGCCACCCCCATGGTGCCTCCCCCTCTACCCTCATGTCTATTTGTCTCCTCTCCCTCATCAAGCCTGTCTCTTTCCTCACCCTCCATGTATGTCTCTCTCCCTTCCCATGTTTATCTCTTTCCTCGTCCATGCCATGCCATGTCTGTTTCTCTCCAATCTCCCATTTTATGTCTCTCTCCCTTCCCATGTATGTCTGTCCTCTCCCCACTCACATGTCTGTCTGTCTCTCACCCCCCATATCTGTTCTCTATCTTCCTCCCCAAATCTGTTGTTATCTCATTCCTACTTCCCATATATTTTCTCTCTCCCCCATCTCTGTTCTCTCTCACCCTGCTCCCCATCTCTGTTCTGTCTTCCGATCTCCACAGCCAGTGCCTCTACAGGCAAACTTTTTTTTTTTTAAAGTAGGGCCCCCTGGGGTGTTGTACCCTTTGCAAGGCTGGAGATCAGTTTCTTGTCCCAATAAGGCTGTTTTTTTTTATATTATTAGCTAGTTACGGTGATCAAGGTGAGGTAGCGGGAGATTGCTAAAACACACAAGTCAAACACCCCAAACTATGTCAGACTAAAAAAAATGTGTTGGGCATGTCACCTGTGTGTTTTAGCAATCATCCCGCTACCTCACTTTGATCCCCATTACTAGCTAATAATATGCAGCATAGCCATATTGGGAAAAGAAACTGATCTCAGCCTTGCAATTAGATTCAGTCGGTCGGCTGGAAGCCGTATACTATGAAGGAATAATTTTTCTGCACTGCTACAAGTGACAGTGTGGGAAGTCATAAAAGTAGGTGGTTACTCTTGGGGAAAAACTGGTTTGATACACACTGAATATACATCAACATAAGTGTGTATTCTCCCCTTGTTTTTGGGAGTCGCTACACACAGTTTGATTTTAACCATTTATGTGTACATTTCTTACTTTTCTTATTATTTTGTTTTGGTGATTTTTATGTGGTACTCTTTTGTTACGCCTGAGTTCAATGAGCGAACAAGAAACTTTTCATCTGCTGACTAAATAACGAGGCTGACTCAGGATATTGGATATTTGTTATAGTTCACAAAGGTAATGGGTGTCTATTGTTATATGCTTATTCAGACATTGTGGTTGTCCTGGCTTATTGAGATGGATACATTGGGTTAGTCTCTGCATTCATAGTAATAAGAGATTGATACATTATGCTAGTCTCTGGATACATAGTTATAATCAACTGGTGAATATATTGGTTTCTTTTAATAAATTCTTAGTACACATAGAAACATAGAATGTGTCGGCAGATAAGAACCATTCGCTCCATCTAGTCTGCCCTAATAAAGTGAAAAGCTATTTTTAACTTCTCCAACTTTTGTTATATATTTCAATGTCGTGGGTTACGCCACACCTTGCATGCAGCAAAATGTATATATACTTTTGCATAATTTTCAAGAACATTAAAAATAACCTCCTCTGCCTTAATAACAGCCTCAGACAGGAGGCAGTACATTTCAGCAGGAAATCTTCTAACATGTCTTGCCTTGAACACTTTTTGCCTACTTTTGGATCAAAAGCTGGAATGATAGGTAGAAGGGTTGAACTTGATGGACTTGTGTCTTTTTTCAACCTAAATTACTATGTTACTATGCTACTTCAGACACTTTATGTGACCATTTTATTTAAAATTATAACTTCTGAATGTAATTTATTTATCTTTTTTTTTTTTTTTTAAATAGATGTCAAATATACACCTAAAGCCTACATCATAATGCA
The DNA here is from genome assembly GCA_036172795.1 of Pelodytes ibericus. Classification (NCBI taxonomy): domain Eukaryota; kingdom Metazoa; phylum Chordata; class Amphibia; order Anura; family Pelodytidae; genus Pelodytes; species Pelodytes ibericus. The sequence goes on from CM069859.1 coordinate 14,972,807, forward strand.
CTCATATTTCATACCTGTGATTTTTTTTATTTTTTTGTTGCATTTTCTTTTAATATCTCAGCTATATCGTATAATGTCTTGAAATTTTATTTTAATTTATGCCTTTTTTAGTTAGATCACATATAAAAAAACAACAACATTTTCTGTGCCTGTGATAGTTGTTGTGTGTCTGCGTATGATTTGAAACAAAGCATATTATTTATCATAAGCCTAGTAAGACAAATTAGGTTCCCTTTATTAAACAATGACTTTTATCTGGTCTCGTTTTGTTTTAGTAACAAACATTCATGTAGCATTACCATTGACATTCCAGAGCCAGAGATCAGTTACACGCACAGCCCTTCATAACTGCATTAACTATCGATCAGAAAGCGGATATCACCTCATTACATATGGAGATCACATCCCTGTGTCTTAGCATTATACTATATAATCAATATGCACATCGCTTCATACACTAATGAGCTAATGAGGTGAAAGCACTTTGCATACTAATGTAAATTGCATGTGTTTTGAGATGTCTTTTTGATAAAATGGTTGGGTAGGGATTTTTTTTTGCTCATTAATTATTGAGATTTTTTTTCTATGCCTGTAATAGGAAAGATAATCATTTCGTAAAGTGAGGCTGTGTCTTTAATATGAATCATTTTCATGTTGTACAAATTACTAAACCATGAAAAAAAAAAAAAAATATCAGATGTACACTGATCAGCCATAATATTATGACCACTGACAGGTGGCAAGCTGGGTGAGGCAGTGTGATGCTTTGGACAATGTTCTGCTGGGAAACCTTGGGTCCTGCCATTCATGTGGATGTTACTTTGACACATACCACCTACCTAAGCATTGTTACAGACCATCTACACCCTTTCATGGAAATTACATTGACCTCTTTCAGTAGGATAATGCTCCCTGCCATAAAGCAAAAATAGTCCAGGAAGGGTTTGAGGAACACAACAACAAGTTCAAGGTGTTGGCTTGACCTCCAAATTCCCCAGATCTCAATCTAATCGAGCATCTTTGTGATGAGCTGGAGAAAAAAAGTCAGATCCATTAGTTCAAAGTGTTGACTTGGCCTCCAAATTCCCCAGATTTCAATCCTTGAAAATGACAGATACCACAGCACACCTTCAGAGGTCTAGAGCAGTCCATACCTTGATGGGTCAGGACTGTTTTGGTGGCAAAAAGAGAGCTACACAGTAATAGGCAGGTTGTCATAATGTTATGGCGGATCGGTGTATATACAATAGTTCTTATATAGTACAGGTTATTCCAATATATATATATATATATATATATATATATATATATATATATATATATATATATATTGCTAATCTTAAAATTAAGGGGAAACATTTTAAACGTAATATCAGGAAGTATTACTTTACTGAGAGAGTAGTGGATGCAGGGAATAGCCTACCAGCAGAAGAGGTTAACACAGTGTAAGTGTTTAAGCATGCAGAGGCTAGACTGGGGAATCATAAAAGGCTAAGGACTAATACATGGGGCAAAAACAACAAAAAATAAAGGGGTAGGAACAGACTATATGGGTTTAACTGTAGGCCAATGTAGCCAAGTTGAAAAAATTGTCCATATGAAGCTGAATGGGAGAATGTTTCCCTTTAATGTCAATGATTATATAAGTTAAAATTACAAAATTATGAGCCAACAAGATAACCCTTTCAGTTTCCTGTTACTAAAATGAGTTAAATATATTAGAACAAGCACATTCAGTATAAAAATTATAAAAAAAACAAACAATCTGGTTTTTGAAAGTAAATGATGAGGCAAAGCTCTAAAATTGGTCGAGTTGTTCTTGAAACCAATTGAATGTTCCTGCTGATCAGAGCCCTTTTAAACCCCTCTTTTGTGTCTTGCTATAAGATCAAGGGTATGCCCAAAAGTGGATCCCTTGAGCAATTCTAGAGATACCAATGGTAGCTTACTGAGGAGGCGGATTAAGGCCTTTGGCGTCTGTTGGTGGGGAATCCACAGCATACTTGAAGTTTGAAGCGTTCACGTGTAGGAGCTTGCTCAATATTACCCGAAATAAATCAGAGAGCACATTTAACTCTTGGGGCTGTCTTGCCAGAGGACAAAACCCAATATACAAGGTTCATAGAAAAGGAAGAAAAACAACAAAATCACTGCTGCAGTGATTAAAAGTGCTTAATCTTTATTTCAGGCCCTTGTCCATCCATATGTAAAAATCTGACACTCCTAAGCTTCTCTCAGAGACACATGGAGACACAAATAACTGTGAGGTGTGAGGGCACACACTTTATGTGTTTCACATCTGACTGGTGCTTTCTCAAAGGCCATGGCTAATCGCAAAAAAGTAGGTGCTTTTAAAGGTACTCCTGCAGGGCTGTTGCTGTTTTTCTTCCTTCTATCTATACCTGAAGTTTGAACAAAGGTCCTAGCCTCGGTATAACACAATTTACACACCAGGCATGTACATCTGGAGAGAAAATAACACATTCATAGTTTAAAAATGTACAGTCAACACACAGTCCAAATAGCTTGTGGTATCGCACTCACAGAAACCCTAAAAGAGGGGGTTCATCAGCTAAAACCAGCTTTGGTTTAACAATAAAAGAGTGTGTCTAAAGTCCAGTGTCTTTGGGGAAGATTAAATTAACAATGTAGATCCAAGGAACAGTCATTCCAGAGATCATTTTGCCCAGCCAGACTTAGTGGAATGAACAGGCAAGTCAACTTACTGGACTAAAGATTAATAATGACTTTCTGGACTAATATAAATGGATTGTCTTATTCATATGTACAGGGTTCTATTCCCTAACCACTGAACTACGGATAGGCACCAACTCCATAGTAGACATCTACTTGTTTTTTTAGATGGACAATTTAATAATGTTCTATCGACCTTCACATGAATTAAGTGATCAATCCATCGTTTATCGAACAGAAATAAGATGGGCCAGAATAAACATATATTTAGATCAATTAAAGAGCCGTCATAATTAATTTGGCATTTATTAGGAATATAGCCATCTTCAAAAATGTCTTGATAGTGAGAATGGGAGAAATAGATCTGTATTTGATAGATGCAGAGTTTTTCAGTGCATGTCAAATGTAATAAATTTTGTTACTCATTTGGCAAAGAATATTATTATTATTGTCATCTCTTTTGCTGTAATATTTTGAATCAACATTTTAATAAGAATAAAAAAAAAAAAAAAATGTAAAATCCCAGAGTAAATAAAAACAAAAACAGAGGAATGGGGGAAGTGGAATAAAATAAAAAATCAACTCCTCCCAAATGGGTCTGTTTGGATTAATATCTGTTAGGTTCATTTGAATACTGATGTAAACCCGTTGTATTTAGCCATAATGTTTTCTGCATCTTCGGGATTCATCACAGGTACATGGAATTGCAGTTCTTCACTACAATTCCTTCTGTTTCTGATTAAGCGAGGTCTTCCTCTCAATTAGCCTATCACAGCCGCTTGTCTCGTTCAATTGCCTATAATTATATTGTCTCTCTACAAATTCCTGAACCATTTCCTCTGTACCCGTCGTAAGTAACTTTGCAAAGAGATAATCATTTTCATATATGTGATCCCTCTTATTATGTCCTGTCAAATAAAAGAAAGATAATAAAGGTACATTTTTTGTTGTATATTTTATTTGGGGAATAGGTCATGGATGTTACACGTTTTCTTTGCTTACAATTAAACTTCTGACGGGTCTGCATATCTAGGTTTATAATAACTAAAACATTGTGTCAACCTTAAGTTAAAAATAATTTTCCTTTCAGTTTCTTCTGTTTTCTATGTCATGGAAAATATGATTAAAAGTTAGAGAATATAAATAAGCAGATTTATCAAACTATTATTTCCTTTATTGTTTTTGAAACTCACCAAAGCAAGATAGAAGCTTTAAAATAGTTGTGAATGTGTATATGATAGCCAAATCTTTCAACCAATCACTGCGTTCTCTTTTGCGCCAGATGACACAGGGTAGAATTAACCTGGCCCTCCATAATTTGTTTTTGTTTTTAAATAAATTAGCTTTTTTTCAGGGTTTGGTTATGTAAAAGAAACAGAAATAAAAGCTTAGTTTTTTACAAAGTTATCAAATAGTAACTAGAGCAGCTAAACTATACACTAATAAAGTTCAAATCCATTAACTAATTTTAGACAGGGTTTAATAAAAAAAAAAAAAAATAATAGGGTGCCATAAAAATAACAGATATTTTGGGAGAGGAAGAGGTGCAGTGTACCTGATTATGTTTTTATGGATGTTCTTGTAGGGAATATAAGACTAAAACCATATGTTGAAAAAAGGAAGGAGAGTGTTGTCCCTCGAAAACCTGATACTTGTCTTATAAACTTGAAAATAATTTTGTGTGAAAACGTTTTTTTTTTTTTTGCCAACACTCTCCTTTCCTTTTCCCTGTATTTATTTGCGTGTTTTTGTGGTTCACACAAGTGTTTGCAGCATATTTGTTTTATTTTATTATTTTTTATTATTTTTTTTTTGATTATGTAATTAATACACATATTATTAGGTGTCTCTTTATCACACACTTTATAACCATATGTTGTCTGCTTTAAAAATATCATTTAGTTGAGATGTCCTGAAAAACATAAGTAATTGTAAAAAAAAACAACAAAAACAACAAACTAATACACATTTTTCTTAGCTTGCCAACCTTGATAATGGCTAGACCGGAAAGCATTTGAAATGTAAAAATAATATCAAAATCTTTATAAATCCTAATATCAAAGTATATACGGCTAAAAATAATGCAAAACCAGTTTTGGTCAGTCTCCAGGATTCTACTAATGAAAGGATATCACATCTGTTTTCAAAAATATCAAGAGAGGTCAGAAAAGGTCAAATTGACACCAAGATGTTTGAATGGAATAGATGTGCTTATAGACTGTGAACAAAATTGATGCGTATATTTGACATTATTCCCACGAGAAGACTGAACTGGAAAGGGTTCTAAATTCTATTGAATTGTACTAGGTATAGGATTTTTTTTAGAACTTATTCAATATTTTTAATAGTACGTCTATAAACATATTCTTTTGAAATAGAAAAGAATGCAATTATCGATGTTATACAATGCAAAGAAAATCTTTTGTGAATTAATTTATTTTCTTCGTACCTGCCCCCTGGACATATAACAGACACGCTCCAATGTGTTAGCATAGTCATTATAGGTTATGTGTAAGTCATGAAACAAGACACTCTGACATTCTTCGACTTGGGCATTGATTATTTGATTGAGGACAGACGCTGCCCATAGGTTACCGCAGCCTTTGTGTTCATTTACTGTGCTGCATGATTACCTATAATTAGCGCAATTAATTTAGCCAACTGTTTATAACTGGGTAGTGAATTTTAAAATAATTATTCTTACTGCACTGTCGTAATAGGAAATAGTTAGAAGAAATGGTTTTGTGAGACCAGGTTAACTGAGAAGAGAAAGGGCAATAGCAGAATGCCCTCAAGAATGGTTCTCACTCAAAAGAAACTCACTGGTTCTTTGACTTACATGGGTGGGGCGAGTTTGACATAGACTGCCCTACAAAATAGTAACTAGTCATGAGCAGTTCCTAAATTCTTTAGATACTTTGGGCCATTTCCAAGTATATAAGTCCACCAAAATGAGCCCAAACAAAAAGCCTTCTTGAACTGGACTGTCCAAAATGTCCATAACCAAATGTTTGGATGTGTTCGGTGTTGAAGAACTTCACTGGACTTGGAAGATTTCGAGCTGAGCATTCTCGTCCACCATCAGTACCTGACATCACGATATTATATTACCATTTATTTATATAGTGCCAACAATTTACATAGGACTAGGTACAGCGCATAGAAGGGAACTACAAACTAAGTTAGACAATCTAGAATAGACTGATATATGAGGTATAATGAGGTATTTAAATCTAGAGGCAATGGGGTGCATGAAACACATAAGGAAGTTAAGAGGTCAGAGGGAAGGTAGGTGTAGTAACAGTAATGTGGATGGTTGGCCCTAAGTGGGTTTGGCCAAATATTAATTGTGTGTGTTCTAGCTCGATTAGTTGTAAGCTATTTGATACTAACCATGATTGATGGCAGTGAGAGCTAGGTGGGATTATCTAGAGGTAAATTAACCAGTATTCTAGTGGGATGGGTCGTAAGTTTCTTTAAAGAGATGAGTTTTCAGGGACTTTTTATAGTTTGAAAAGGAAGGAGAGAGAGAGCAGGATGCTCTGTGGAAGGGAGTTTCAGAAAGAGGGGGCAGCTTAGGAAAAATCTCGTGAGTGCAGAGGTCGTGCAGGGCAGTATCGGTTAATGAGGGAGGCAATGTACGGAGGGGCCGAGGAGTGGATGGCTTTGTAGGTTAAAGTTTGAATTTAAAATTGTATCCTAGAGCAGATGGGGAGCCAGTGGAGGGAGTTGCAGTGAAGAGCCGCTGAATCAGACCAACTTGCAAGAAAGATGAGTCTGGCAGCTGTGTTTTAAATAGATTGCAGGGGAGAAAGATGAGTCAGAGGTAGTCCAGTCAGAAGGCAGTTACAGTAGTCAAGGTGAGAGATCAGAAGCGAGTACACATGGATTTTGGCAGTCTCTGCACTGAGGAACGGGTGAATGCGTGCGATGCACCTTAGGTGCAGATGACAGGATTTGGCTAAAGACTGAATATGGGGAACAAAGGACAGAGCAAAACACATGCTCTACTGGATGAATGGGGGGGGGGGAGGGCGTTGTTATAGCTGCAAAGAGAGGAAAAACTGCATGTATTTAGAATGCAATGTCGTAAACTTCCCTGTTGATGTAGTGGTCAGGTGGCCCAATACTTTTGTCCATATGGTGTATATGATCAAGCAACACTGGAAACTTACTCATAATTAGTTGTTTATTCTCTATGATACACAAGTGTTATTAAACTATAAAGTGAGCAAGGGGAATATTACTCCAAATTTGAATATTTTATATGCATTGCCCCATCACAGTTTTTGTGTCTTTAAAGGAAAACATAATTACATAAAATGTCCTTTTATATACATAAATTATTGTCTAACATATTCATACAAGCAGTTGGCACATTATACTATAATTTTTCACACAGGTCCTATTTATGGACCACGCACATTTAAATCGACTGATCTATTTTTTAAAATTATGCCTAGTAAGCATTCCTTAGATTCTTAGAAAAAAAGACAATCCGGGGTTAATAAAAAATGACTGATAAACCTTCAACATATTTTAGCTCAAAACTGTTTTGTTTTGTTGCCATTCTTTTTTTTATTTCTTATATCTGTCTTAAAAAAAGTTATATGGTTTGCAGATAAAATAAAATTCAAAGTGACTTACTATTATCTGAAAATTAAACTCGTTATTAGAAACCAAATAAGAATTAGATAAATGATTCGAAGAATGTAATATATTTTCTGTAAGTTAATTTTTAGCACAATAAAGCTGTAATTTTTTTTTTTAAATGATTTATCAAAACCGGCATTTTATTGCAAAATATGTAGAATTAATGATTTAAAGGGACACTCCAAAAAATGATTTATTTTTTGTTTTTTTATTTTTTTATTTTGTATTGATGATTTCCGATATGTCTTTTGTTTTTGCTATGTGACTGTATTTAATACAATATGTAACTAAACAAGTGTGACTGGGCTCTCCCATTCTGTGAAATATAGTGTTTTTGGGTGCAATCCCCCTGAGACTTTACAGCACAAATTTCTCAATTTGAGGCTGGGGGACACATAATGCAGTCTATAAGTCAGAATAATGTAACTATACATCACAAGGGGGCTGAGTTATGATCTTGTTTGATCAGGTTAATCTGTTCTCTTTGTGTTGGAAGGCAGGTAAAAAAAAAGTTGTGCACAGCCACCTAGTCCTGCCCACTGAGATACACAGAAGCCAGTGAGAGAGCAGGAGAGTGGCTTATGACATCATCATGCAGGCTTCGGCCACAGTTGTAATGCGAGACTGGCTGGAAGATTTTTGTTGATGTTGCATCACTGGAAATATTCACAAAATGGAGCTAGGAGATAAACACCTAATTTTATTTTTCTTTTTATTTGCAATTAATTCAATCATATATTAAAAAAAAAACAGTGACATATGATGTATATATGTGTTTGTTTTAAATGACCACGTTATCTTGTTACATCTTATATAAGTGGTAGTGTCCCTTTAAATAATTTGGTGGGGGATGTGTTATTATATTTTAACATTATTGCATAAAGTATATAAAATACACAGTTATATTAGAATGATATTATTGCATTCTATGTAAATTTTGTTTTGAAAAGATTTACGGGTTTCTAACATACAACTGTAATAGTGTATTGTGTATTAAGCTTTTAGAGGGATAATCTATATGTTTTTTTTTTTAAGGGTCTAAATGGCCTTCTCTGCTTTTAAAATGCCCATGAATAATTTACACAGTGTTTAGTCAATGATACAGTGTTACTTATGCTTGCTATAAAATGCAGTGTTTGACAGTTATTGGCAATAAAACTCATGAAATATGTAAATGGTCCACAAGGAACAGTCACTATGCTTTGGTTTCATTAGGATGAATGTACTGGTAGAATATAAGCTGACACCATCAAAACCATGAGAGGAACTTCAGAGAGACCTTGAGAAGAAGTCACCAAGAGGCCTTCATTCATGTGAGCAGTTTATGATCCTGAGAGAGTGAGTTCTATGCCACCGTAAAAATGATAATAACATTTGAATATCCATATTCTAAATATGCTTAATCTACTTACAAACATAGGTTTGCAACTTCTACTGATCCTCCATTTTTGCTCTCAGCATTTGGCTGAGCTAAAAAGCAAAAATAAAATTGGGTTGCAACATTTATAACACAAATTTAGGAAAGAATGCCGTAGAAATCAGATGTACAAAAAAATCAAAAACTCCTAAATTGTAAATATATTTGCAATTTATTTTAGGCTACAAGTGAAACAAATTGTGTGAAATATGCTTTGCTTTGAGAGAACATCTACATTTACAGTGACAGTGTGCCAATATTGTGTATTGTGTTCTTTGTGTACTCTGGTACTCATGTGGATGTTACTTTGACATGTACCACCTACCTAAGCAATTTTACAGACCATGTACTTCCTTTCATGGAAACGGTATTCCCTGATGGCATTGGCCTCCTTCAGCAGGATAATGCACCCTGCCACAAAGCTAAAATGGTTCAGGAATGGTTTGAGGAACACAACAGCGAGTTCACGGTGTTGACTTGGCCTCCAAATTCCCCAGATCTCAATCCAATTGAGCATCTGTGGGATGTGCTGGACAAACAACTCCGATCCATAGAGGCCCCACCTGGCAACTTACATGATCTGCTGCTATTGTCTTAATGCCACAGAAATGCCTTCACAGGTCTAGTGGAGTCCAAGCCTCAATAGGTCAGTGATGTTTTGGCATCAAAGGGGGACCAACACAATATTAGGCAGGTGTTCATAATGTTATGGCTGATAGTTGTAGTTTATTTTTACTGGGGAGGCACTGGAGAAGAATATGCTGCTGCATGTGAATATTGCCTCTATGTACACTGTTTTTTTGTTTACATATATCTTATAATTATTGTCACTTTAATTATATGTTTTATATAAAGGGGATGTATTGGCAGAAGCTTACATTGTACAAAGTGGACATTTGCTGCATTTTGTGAAGAGCAATTCATTGACGTTCCATAGACCTTCACAAACCTTGCCCATACCCTAGCAAACCTTGGATAGGGCCCCTGGATCTGGAGTAGGTGTAATCCATATCTTTGAGGCTACTGTTGTTGTTTCTTATGCCCAGTAGCCTGAATTTACTCTCCCAATGATGAGCCCATGGTGAGCATATGCAGAGAGGTATCACAGATGCTGCCACCCAGGTTGTCCATACCCCAAGATAGACAACCTTTTAGAGACAGAGGTGGAGTTCAGCATGATAGCGGGATTTGGGACCTCAATGAGTCTCAACCTCATTCTCCAGCACTGCCAGTTGGAGTGTCAACCTCCCGATTCAAGTTGGGAGGAATGTTAACCATCCTAACTCTTTAGTGTTTGACAGATGTTTTCAGACACTAATCAGGTGCTAAAAAGCCCTTGATTCTCTATAAAAACAAGGTTGGTGCCTAGTGCTCCAGATCAACCAGGGGCACAGGCAGCTACTCCGATGTAGCTTTCTTTATACATTCTGCTTTTTTAATTATTTTACACTACAGATAAAAACATCATAATATTTAAATAAACAATTGTACCAACACAGAATTAATGAGGATATATTCTTAGTTTTTATTTTTGTAAATGTGTTGTTTATAATGTGCCTGCTCTCTTTTCCCAAATTACTCCGCTGCATTTGTTTAATAATAAATAGGGGTCATAGGCATATGCACATTTATAGTGACCTTTCCTTGAATGATTTACTAAACACATTGTTAAAGACTTGTTTGCCTTTTAAAGTAGGGAATGTTATTCTGCACCAGGGACTGCTCTATTTACCTGTGTTAATATTCTGTCAGTATTCACTTTTATTTGCATGGGAGATAACAGAACAAGTAGCAGACGATGTATGATCAAGTGATCAATCTTCTATGACGTCTGAAAACTACATTGCATAATCCTCCCATTCATCATGAATTCTCTAGTACAGATATAGCCTAGGCATCCGTCTCGGGTAAAATCAGCCTTGCTAATGAGGTTACAAGACTGGAAGTGTGCATACAGCACCTACATTGAATTTGCAAACAACAACATTTTTAATCAATATACTGAATTGTAGTGATTTTATTTATATACAGTACACCTCATATTTATTCACACAGTTGATTATGACTATGGATTTTATATATATATATATATATATATATATATATATATATATATATATATATATATATAAAATAGTGTGTTTTTTGTTTTTGAAACTTAAGCTAGAACTACTGTATGTTTTAAATATATAAAAATATGTTTGGAGGCTGGTGGAGAAGAAATGGTGCTCGTCTCAATCTGGAAATAAGGAGGGGACATGCTAGAAAGTAAATTAGATGGGAATGAAATGGCTTTTATAACATGAAAGTTGCAAAAATTGTACAACGGCAGCACCTTTATTTTGAATTCCTGTTATGTCAGGATTGTATATCAGCTGTTTACCATTTAATGCCATTACATATTTACTATTTAATGGCATTAAATAGTAAACAGCTAATATACAATCTTGGCATAACAGGAACTAAGTGGGTACTAAAAGCATGCAGTTACTAACAGGTCTTTAAAGGACAGTCACATAACAATTGTTTTTAACCCCTTAATGAAAGGACTGTTATGAAATTGTTATACCCTTTGCGACAGTGGTTGTTTTAACATTTCTGCAATGTTTGTGTTTAGCTGTAATTTTCATTGTTCTCATTTAATGTATCCACTCATGCTAAATACTGTTAGTATTGCTTCTACTTGTTTTTTTATAGATACCATTATTTACATCATATCATGTAATTTACTACAAAAAAGTCATGAAATATGATGAAAACATTGAAAAATTAATTTTTTTAACTTTGACCTGAAAAATCTTTTGCACAATTATAAAATGGTAAAAAAAGACCCCATCTAAAATATTTCTCGTATTTGTCCTGAGTTTTGAAATGCATGTTTACATGTTTTTCTGTTGTCTTTTGCAAGTTATAGGGCAATAACCGAAAGTAGATTGTCTCCTAATTATTTTCTCCAACAGAAAGCTTTTGACCGCAACGTTAATATTCACCCTAACCCTAGCACTAGCCATTACCCTACACTAACTGACTGCCTCTATTGCTGTGCCCTGGGGAGACAAATGTTGGTGTTGCTGAATGCTTCAACCTTGAGACATCACGGCAATACCATTTGAGTGGAGGAAGTGATCAGTGATCGCTTTCACCACTCATTTTAACACAAGATAGATATTTTTATAAAAAAAATGTGCTAAAATTGATTTAATTGTACTGATTTTTTTTTATAAATGCATTATTCTTCTTCCATTTTGATGAGGATACTCAATGCACAACAGCATTAAGGTGATAAGAGAACTTTTTGACATTGCAGTGCACCCAATAGGAAGCTACTATAAGCGTGTATTTCACTTGAACTGCACTGTGGAAGGCATGGTGACATGTATTCATCTATACAAGTCTACTCATGTCCCAGAATTGTTCTCGATTAGCGCCATTGAAGCCTGTGCTGTAAATTATGAGGATTAAGTGGCTTTATACATGGACATTGATTTCATGCATATACAGAGCCTGTTCTCCTGATGATGCCGGGACATCCAGACAGCGAAGCGCTTTGATGGGCTCAGACAGGCCCATATGATGTATTCTCTCCCCCCCACACACATATTTTATTCTGTGCTACTCCAAAATATACATCGATCAATTATATACATTGAGTAGTAAGGAGCAGCTGTGGTCATATGGCTACTGTTATTAAATACACTGTTTAAGTGTCACATTTCACCCAATTTTTTAATGAAATTCCTCTGTCCAGCAGCATCCATGCTACCCTTCCCAGGCCAATGAGAGGCTCTTTTTTTTACATAGCACCAAAAGATGGGACCTTAACCCAGTCCACCAGACTTATAAGACGTTGTGTGAGTTTTGACAGTGCCAGAAAGTACCAGCTTCTAGATCTACTCCAGCGAGTACCAGCCTCTAGATCTACTCCAGCGAGTACCAGCCTCTAGATCTACTCCAGCGAGTACCAGCCTCTAGATCTACTCCAGCGAGTACCAGCCTCTAGATCTACTCCAGCGAGTACCAGCCTCTAGATCTACTCCAGCGAGTACCAGCCTCTAGATGTACTCTGTTTTATCTGAGACGCAGAGCTGATGGTAAGCCTGCATACATGTCTAAAATAACCAAGGGTTAAAAAAATTGTATTCCTCTAACGTGTAATATAAATATATATTTAAAAGTTGAAAAATGAAACATTCCATTCAGTATTATATTATTAGTTATTTAACACAATTTTATTATTACTCCTGCAAATGGCCATGGGCTTGTTAGTCAGCTTTACTTGGGTATTTATCTGATCTGCCGTTAGATATTATAATGACTTTAACCTTCACATTAGCATGATTATCCTCCGTATCGACTCTCGGCTCAACACATGGCTCTTCTGTTTGGAAATACTCATCAGAAACCCTGTTCCCAGTGGGCTTTGCATAATGTGATGTAGACTAATTAGCAGGTATATAATTATTATCGCTAACAATGCCGGGGGCAAAAATTAACCTCGCTCTAGTCTTTTTTCAGAAGCTTTCGCCATAAAAGAGCATTGACTTATAATGTGTCTCGCGGGGATATGGTAATGACCCAAGATGCCCAGGAATGTGTTTGTGTGATTAGGAGCATGTTCTATGTAGAGTTATCATGTTCAGCTTGGATGATATCCGAAAAGGGAAGGTGGTTAATAATAAAAACATATTTCAGTAATGTTTTCAGGTTGTGGGCTCTTAGCACAGTCTTCTAAGGTTACCAGTTTTAAAGTCTCACAGTTTTTGGGTGACTTTTATTTGTCAATTTCAAAACGTTTCATATTTGCCAACTTTCCCTTTTTTCCTGTCCCATCAAATGTGGGTCTGTCCCAGCATGAGGATTGCCAGGGCATAGTACATTGCCTTGTGCACAGGCAGTATTGAGTTTGAACTGTGTATGTCTAGGAGACATACAGTCTAAACGCGGGAACATGAGGTTGGGTATTTGTACCAGGTAGCCTGGAGCTCAATGCTGTGGGGTTACGCGACACTGTGTGACAGCATTGCATAGACATGCCCCTTTAGGCTCCACCATTTTGTTCTTGGACCCTCAAAAGCCAATATTGTCAAGTATGACATTTACACATCAGATTTTCAATGAAAACATTGTTTTCATCAGAGGATTCACATATGTATGAATGTGGAACCAGCCAAAATCTGTTGCTATTATCTTACAGAGCTCATTGTATGACAATTGAAGATTGATTGTCTCACTGCTTTTAAACACAGAAAGCTTTATATGTAGACGTGTATTGTTCTGTTCCTGGTCCTCACAACATACTTAAGGGTTTACTCAATATTGCCTGATATTTATTTCCTGAAATTGGAATTTTTTGCTGATTTTCAGTCCTGTTTGGTTTAGGGAAATTGGCCTGAGGAATCCCATGGATTGCCTTACTCAAAAAGGGACGAAATCCCTCTAAAATCTGCTCCTAATTCAGCCAAAACAGACACATTTAGGGGCATTTTCATTCGTCTGTTATACAAATATTTTTAAAACCAGCCAATTGAAGGGCTGGGACAGGCAGCCAATCAGACTCCGTCTTCTGTCTTTTGAAATAGTATGCACTTTTTTAAAACTGTTCTTTTGCAGCGCAGATGTTTTAGAGATAGGAGAATGGTTTTTTTTTTTTTTTTTTATGTATGGCCCCTTTTCATGGGCCTGAAGATTGTGAATCATTGCATGAACCTGGATACAGGTACATTTTTCTTTACAGGTCACCCTTTGTGTGCCAGGTGGGTGGGCAGTGATGTTTACACATAGGTAGCAGTGGGGAGGTTAGGTTTTATTTTATGTTATTTATATGGTCCAAAGCCCATTCATTTTAGTGGGGCTGAGAGCCATAATGCAGGTTCCCAGCTCCAGTAATATTATCCATGGGTGACTGGGAGCCATTAAGCATGCTGCCAGCCTCATTTAATAATGGGGGGGGGGGCAGGGCCATTTGTACTGGCCCCCCAATTTTATCATCAGTGTCAGGACCATTAGCAGTTACATTTTATTTTATGTTGTTTACTTTTCATGCAACTTGCCACCTGTAAAGAACTTACTCCCAATTTGAACTCCTGAGATGTTAGACCAAGATGTTTTTTGTTGCAGTGGGGGGTTAAGGGAGGTTGACTTTTATATTCCTGAATATACCCCTTTGTCTACAATTTTCCAAAATATTTAATGAATTACCCTACCACCGTCCTTTTTTTCCCAAAATGCACAACGTTCATTTGTCCAGGCCACAATTTCTCAAATCCACCAAGAGGGGAATAACTTGCAGTTTACTGACAACTGTCGACAAAAAAAAATGTTATGTTTGAAATATAGCATTTCAAATAGAAATGTTTGATAATTTTGTTTATCCCTCTAAATTACATAGTTTTATCCCATTTGACCCAAGATGGACACAATGCAAATTGTTACACTGATTCATAAGATACCTAAGTAAATAAAAACATCTTCCATATGTACCTGGCTGTATGCACCTTACACAAAAGATAACAATACTCTACATAAGGTTTTACATAAATATAATGACATGTAATTTTGATGATGAATTTAAAATAAGTAGTTGACAAGTGGAGAGATGTTATTAGTCCATTTAACGATTGGACTATAGAATATGTTTGATTGCTGATGGTATAATTGTTGTCAAGAATTAAATCATGCAGGTCTACATCAATCCTTTTTCACTTGAGTGCGTATCACAGTGGGGCCCTTTTACTCCATTGTAAGTAATTAGCAGCCAAGCACCTTGAGTAATTATTCGATGTGCATATTATTTATGATTTAGAGTGAGTGCATATGGAGGAGATGTAACTAGTAATGCCATAAGATTGCGTTACTAATTCTCTTTATAATTACCAAATCAAACCAATGTCCGAACAAATCATACTAGATAAAAATTTGCTCGGACAGTGGTTAAAAAAACTAGATAAAAAACAAGGAGTGTACATAGAACAATATCAGACCTCTGAAAAGTATAAGCATGCATATGGACTCAGTACTTGGTTTGGGCCCCTTTTGCAGCAATTACTGCCTCAATGCAGCGTGGCATTGAAGCTATCAGCCTGTGGCACTGATGAGGTGTTATGGAAGACCAGGATGCTTCAATAGTGGCTTTCTGCTCTTCTGAACTGTTCTGTCTCATGTCTCTCATCTTTCTCTTGGCAATGCCCCATAGATTCTCTATGGTGTTCAGGTCAGGCGAGTTTGCTGGCCAGTCAAGCACAGTAATCCCATGGTCATTGAACCAGGCTTGGTGCTTTTGGCAGTGTGGGCAGGTGCCAAGTCCTGCTGGAAAATGAAGTCAGCATCCCCATAAAGCTAGTCTGTGGAAGGAAGCATGAAGTGCTCCAAAATCTCCTGGTAGATGGCTGTGTTGACCCTGGACTTAATAAAGCACAGTGGACCAACACCAGCAGATGACATGGCTTCCCAAATCAACACAGACTGTGGAAACTTCACACTGGACTTAATGCATCTTGCAGTATGTGTGCCCATCCATTCTTCCTCCAGACTCTGGGTCCTTGGTTTCCAAATGATAAAGTCCCCAACACATTTGAATGGCCTTTTCCTGACAATCCTCTCCAGGCTGTGGTCATCCTGGTGAACTTTTTTCTTCCACACTTTTCCCTTCCACATAAATTTCTATTAATGTGCTTTGATACAGCACTTTGGGAACATCCAACTTCCTTCGCGATTACCTTTTGAGGCTTTCCCTCCTTATGGAGGGTGTCAATGATGGTTTTCTGCACAACTGTCAGGTCAGCAGTCTTCCCCATGATTGTGATTCCTACTGAACCAGACTGAGAGACCATTTAAAGGCTTGGAAACCTTTTGTAGGTGTTATGGCTTGTTTAGCTGATTAGAGTGGGACACTGTGAGCCTAGAATATTGCACATTTTCACAATATTCTAATTTACTGAGATTGTGGATTTGGGGTTTTCATGAGCTGTAAGCCATAATCATCGCACTGATTAAAAATCATGGCTTGAACTATCTTGCTTTGCATGTAATGCGTCTATCTCATATATTAGTTTCCCCTTTTACGTTGCATTACTGAAATAAATGAACTTTTGTACGATATTCTAATTTTTTGAGTATCAAATGTATATATTTTGCACGACATTTGGCTAATGCAATCATTATATTGTTTTTCATCATTCTTTAATTCTCTTCATTCACAGTATAACTTACATTATTGAGCAGGGACAAACCTGATTAAAGGGATCCTGGCAGGGGTAGGTCACCAGGTTTGTCCCTGTACAATGTATAGTTAAGTCAACTCATTTCCAAAAAGCAAATTCTATATTTATTGATTCTGGAAGTAATGAAAGATAAGTTATTCTTCAAGGAGAACATACCCTTTTTTTTCTGGCTGGCAAATATATTGTCCAATTATATTCCCTCTCTTGTTGAAGTATTTGATGATTGTGAAATTGGATAATCATATAATTCAAACTATACTAATAATTTGCAAAAGAATCCAGGCATCCCGTCTATAAATCATTACATATTTACGGTAATTCTGAGAATTCAGAGCTGATTAAAGATTATTTTACACTGTTTCAATTGCAAAAAGCTACATAATTTGTTTTTATTATATACAATATAAAGTGTTATTTATTTAATAGAACACATTTAAAATGATCCATGAAGCCCTGTAGAGGAGATTAAGTCATTTGTTCATATTAAAAATGTACAGAATAGAATTATCGTCATTATTTTAAAATTCTCACACTTAAACCAGACAATGATCTAGTAAAATATTGATAATTAATGATAACTTTTATGGTGTCAAATCGTTTTTTTTTTTAAATTCATTCATGACAAAACTTTCTAGGACATACAGAGACTCCAAAAGTTTTTATAAATATGGTTAAAAAGATGGATTTCGCAACAGGGGTAGACATTCTGATGCACAAGTTAATGATGTTCTTTGGTATTTTACAGACTGTGCCACTGGTTTCCTTGTATGGACACTATGCCTATCACTGGCAACATTCCTGGACTTGCCGAGACATTCTAAATTTTTATTTTCCATGTCAAGCGTTACTACTGCCTAAGCTCTTAAAACAAAGATAGACTAAATACAAATATGTGAGCTCCAGACCTCCCTGGACCCATTTCCATGTATCTCACAGGCTCTGGAAAATTGAGATGTAGGAGGCGGAGCTTGGGAGGTTGAGTGTGAGAGCTACCGCGCATAATCATTACGCTATTTATTTCATAATAAGTCAAACAAGGTTAGAGTTTGAGAATTCGGAATCCAGATGAAAGATACGAATTTGGTTCGAAACCAGTTTTGTTTGAAAATGAATGTCCAAGTCTAGTTAGTGGATAGGAGCAAGCTGAACTAGTGAGTGTTTGTGTGAGAGTGTGCTTGTGTGTATTCATGTGAACGTGTATTAGTGAGTGTTATGTGTGATTTTAACGTGTTACGCAAACATCATCCGAATGAACAAATGGATGATGGAACGAATTACGGGCTGCTCTGAAAAAGCCCACGTGTGGGCGAAACGCGTCGCGTGACATTATTGACGAGACTTGCAACTAGGAAGTACCAGCTCCTCCAGCAGAACGCTGCCTATACAAACTTCAGCTGCTGCCTGCTCCTATGAAGTGACGGATAGAGACTGTGATATGATCGGCTGGGTGACTCTGCCTGCTTTTTACCTATTCTGTTTTTAACTGTTTTTTTACATGGGATATCGTTCTATTATTCCATCGATTATCTATCCAGTGGATGTGGGGATTTTGGGACTCAGAGTCTGCACGCCTTATACACCCAGAGCCGGTCCTATAGGCTCTGTAGAGTGTGAGTACAATTCTTTAGGGGGAGATATTTATTTTCCTTATATTCACAATACTGCACAATTTTGTATATATTTTTTTCTTCTCTTTTATATACATCTAAAAAAGGCTGGATTTTCGCCTATATATCTCTGATAAGTATTTATTTTATTATATCCTGCGCAACACTTTATTACACGATATTCACTATTTTGTGCTAATTGGAGGAAAATGCACTAGAGTTTGCTGCATAATTTGTTTGTCTGCACATTATATATAGCGCTTGTCACTTTATCTGTATTGGTTTTCGATGGAACGAATTACGTTTGCATTCATTGCACATTCGAAATTTCATCCAGCTTCACATTCAGAATACAGAGGAATGGGCGAAATAGAAAATTTTCATCCAAAAACGAATGCCCAAGTCTAAAAAATTATTTTAGCAAAATTCACTTTGTGAATGTATTTAATTTAAGGCTAAAATACAAATTACCTACAGCTGGGATTTCAAAAATATCATTTTTTTTTTTTATACCTGTAGACACTGTTGGGTCTATTCACTAAAATTTTAGTTAGTCGACCCAGGTTTGAATGATCCCCATTGAAAATAATGGGAGGCGAAATGAACAAAGCTATTTTTGAGACTAAGTCAAACTCGGGTGCTGAATTTGACTTAGTCTCAAAAATAGCTTCAATCATTTTGCCTCCAATTGCTTTCCGAATTTTAGCCAATGGACCCATTGGCCGTTAGATTACGATTCGCTAGTCTCGGTATAACTGTGTTGGCTATAAAGGAAAAAGTCCCAATATGTGGTTCAAACAGGAAGAGGCATAGTTTCCAATAATAGTTAGCAGTTAGTTAATGAGATTAAAAGCAAACAACAACCTGTTGTAATCTTAGTGACTAAACAAGAAAATCCAATCCTTGAGTATGTTACATACAAAGACACTTATAACAGTTGTATCAAGAGATTTGGATCAAATTCATGTAACGATTGCAAGTTGGTATTTCAAGAAAAAGTTGATTTAGCAAACTTATTGCTCTTATTTTAACTTTTAACAGGTTAACTAAATTATTAAACCTGTATAACATACAGAACATAAGCTGGCTTGAGCTTTGTTGCCATAGTGCCCAAAAAAACATATAAAGTATAATATTTTAAGTGGCGAAATACTTTTTTTTTTTTGTCTTACAAGTGCGTATTTCTTGCAATACCCGACCGGACTCTATAGCTGAAAAAGCATCTGGTATAGTAATTTGATGTTGGTGATCACACAGACTGCTGAGTTAATTGAGCCACTGTTTGTATAATGGAAGGAAACAGAAGGCATGTTTGATTCAACAAAAAGAAGAAGAAAAAAAAAAAAACATCAAATCAAAGTTTTATTATTTATCCTTCATGCATGGCTAGTATCATAGTTGTCTTTATTTTGATGCACGGTATTAAAGGGATTTCTCTCTGGCGGTGGATTTGTAGTGATGCAATGTGATGCTACAGGAATCTTTAGAAAATAAAAGGATCCCCAGGTACTCAATTATAGTTTATATTTTACAGCTGTGCAATAAAACGCAAGTGCCCTGGAACACAATCCATATATTGTTGGCAAACCAGACATCATGGTTGATTATATTTCTTACCTGTTCATGTTCTCTGTTAAATTTGTATATATGTATTTTAATATTATTTTGTAATTTCAATATTGTTTTGTGCCCTAGTTTAATAATGTGATGTTTGTGGACCCAGTGCATACTTGAAAACAAGAGCAATATAAATGCAAAAAAATATATATATATATGATTTTTTAATTTGTTTTAGTTATATTTTTATTGCACATGCAATTTTAATCACATGAATGGACAACCATATTATTATCTTCTATGTTAATACATTTGTGTAAATAAATAACTTATTAAAATTGTACATACTTCCAAGAATAACCCATCTATGTGACATCTAAAGTGTTTACAGCCCAACACATTGTGTGCATTTTTGTTTGGCTTATAACGTGGAACGTGATACGAACCACCTTCCATTTGTCTTCATCCAAACATTCATTCACACTTGCAACAAGCCCCTGGTGAGGAGGGGGTTTGAAAACTGTGAGCCAAGGTGTCCAACTGCTGGACCCACCAAGGGCTCTCCTACCAAACCTACCCTATGCTGTTTCCAAGGTTCCCATATTTCCCGAAAATTGTCCAGCGGATACTTTTCTTAAAAGAAGCCTGCTTCCATTGTGTACTGGTAATCAATTTGTTGAATTACTTCTCGCCAAGGAAGTTTACCCTTTTTTTTCCAAATTTGAGCCAAACTAATGTTTATGGCCATCAGTATATGTATTATAAGGCACTTCTGTTGATGTTTCCCTGGGAGTTGGAAGTTGAATAGGAAGTGTTGGGGCGATAAACACATTTTTAGATTCAGTAGTTGTTTCAGGAGGTCTTGCAAACTCAATATTGTGTCTTTAATTTCTAAACATGACCACCATATATGTATTAATGTTCCTTCTTTCTCTCCACACCTCCAACATATTTTAGTGTGTTTGGGATCTATTTTATGTAATTTGGTTGACACCATATACCAACTTAATGTTCTTTTACAGCATTATAGCATTTATAGTGTGGACATTCTTTCTAACTAGTGTAGTACCCTTTTAACCTTTCATTACAATCCCAAGTTTGTTCCCAATCTCTTTTCCATTTAACCCAAGATGGGATCTTTTCACATGTTTTTATCTGTCTCAAGAAAGTAGTTGTTTTTGATGTTATTTTCTTTTTGTGATGTATTTTATCATTTGAGACAATGGGTCATCCTTCATGATGTTCTTCGACAGTATATCATTTTTTAGTCTAAGGAAATTAATTTAGACGTAATTCAGCTTCCGTTACAAATAAACATGGATCTACATCAGCACAGCCTGAAAAAAGATATGATACTACAGAATATTTACTTCTAAAACATGTGGTGTGTGCTTTTCTCAGCTATTTAATATATCCTACATACATATGAAATAAATGTAAATGTACAATAGTTCTTGATGGGAAAAATCATCTTGTTTATTTTAAATAAAGGTTTATTGGATGCAGGAATCAGTGTTGAAACTGACAGAAGGTACCGATTTTTTTAATATGGCTTCAAATATATAGTGGCAGATTTTAACTACAAATTTAAGATACAAAATATGAAAAGTGAATCCTTTCCAGATGACTCAGATAAAAGGTCGGACAATTGAAACAAAATGTTTAATAAGTAACCTTTGCAACAATTGATTTATGCTTTTTTACGTTAGTATACGTTTGCATGATACACCCCGCAGGGTAGGATGTAAAAGTAATATATACAAAGAATAATAACACCTTTTTTCCCCCACCTTGATTCTAGCTAAGAGCTGAGAGGAAGAAGCAAAAATAATATGTATGAGTATATTAAACCTATTTGGAATATTTATATATTACAATTTTAATGAATTCCTTCATTGTTTTATAAGTATTTAACTTTAACATGCAAGAAGAAAAAAATCACGTGAGAGTAGTCCTTTAAAAATAGATTGTAGCTTCGTTAATAATTACCAATTACAAGGGGGGAAATCTCTCCTACTTCTTTCATTAATATCATTATCAGAGATATTTTACATTTCTTTTCTTTCCATTTCTTGTTAGTGTTTTGCATTGAATTGTTTTATTTTTCTTCTGACAAAGACACATCCATGATGAATTACCCAAAAGAACATTTCAATGTGTCAATTAAAATGTGTCTTTCCTCCACAGATATAAAGAGTTGCTTTGTTTGGTATGTTCATATAAAGAGCATTAAACATATCCTCCTTAAAAGCTTTCTGTTTTGAAAGAGTTGTGGTAAATTAATAGAATCAGGAAAGACAGTTTGAAATGTGTAGGGGACATACTGACTTATTTTATAATGTTTAGTTATGGATTTTATTTGTTTAAAATTTACCTTTTTTCATTTACATAGTTATATAATTACATAATAGTTTAGGTTGAAAAAATACTCGTGTCCATCAAGATCACCCCTTTTCCAATTCCAAGTTTATCCCTGTTTATCCAAAAGAAGGCAACTCAAAACCTTATTCCTCCAATTAGAAATTCTGCTTTTGGTAGGGAAAATAATTCCTTCTTCAAGCCAATGGCAATCAGATTTCTCCTTTGAACAACAAGCACTAAATAAATATTAATTCCTTTACTAACATGCATAGCCCTCTATTCTCCGGCTCATTAAAAAAGTAATCTAACGTATTTGCTAGAACCACCTCTTCAGGCAGTGAATTCCATACCTTAATTGGACTAAATCTCCTTTCTTCAAGTTTTGGCTGTTGACCTTTTGTCTTTGTTCTGTTCTGTTAATGAACAGGTCTTTAGAAAGACCTTTGTATGGGCCCTGTACATATTTATACAGCATTATCATATCCCCTCTAAGCAGCTGTTTCTCTAGTGTGTACAAATTGAACTTTTTTTTATAACTAGAACCTTCCATTCCCCTTATTAGTTTTGTAGCCCTCCTCTGCACTTTCTCTAGTTCCATAATGTCTTTTTTTTTAAATGGTGCCCAGAGTTGGAACACATATTCAAGGTGGCGGTCTTACCATGACCCTATAAAGAGGCAGA
Organism: Pelodytes ibericus; assembly: GCA_036172795.1. Classification (NCBI taxonomy): domain Eukaryota; kingdom Metazoa; phylum Chordata; class Amphibia; order Anura; family Pelodytidae; genus Pelodytes; species Pelodytes ibericus. Next base: position 14,995,996 of record CM069859.1, read on the forward strand.
GTAATATCTTCCATCCGTGAGTCAATAGCCCTTTTAATACATCCCAATATCTATTTATCAGACATGCTTTTTAAAGGGACACAACTTTTTTTTAAACTTGATTATTTAGCAGAACCAACCTGAATTTACAGATACATGCAAGTTTACTCTCAGCTCTGCCTCTCAGCTGAGACAGAGCTGAACTGCAGGCTGGTGCAGGGTGACACTGTCAGAGCCATGTGAAAATGAGGGGTACGCCGCTGTGCTTTCAGTGAGAGACAGTTGCCGACCAGATTAGCATGCCTGCTTCTCAATGATGTATGGCAGCAGTTGAGCAGACCAGAGAATACGCTGACATGTGTGTACCATTAACAGTCCATGCCAGTTTATCCTTATCCTAAATGTATCACTTGTGTGTCTATATTAGAAGCACAAGTGAAAGAAATGTTTAGTGTCCCTTTAATCCATGATGTGTTTCAATGTTTTTTATATTCTTGAATTATTAACTAATTGTTCTGCATCATTGATGTGTTTTAATATCTGGATTATGCTTATACATATTTAAAGATGGGCTTTAAGAAGGGCTTAGAGGAGTGGTTTGGTTTCGTCAGTTCTCTGGGTTGCAGACTCACGCAGTGCAAACGCCTGACATTTATCATGATCGGCGCATGCGGTGACAGCTCCATTATTGTGTGTGCCACTTTTATACATAATCCCCAGAGTTCCCTTGAAGGTTATGCACAAGGTATTATTGAAAGGATCCATCCTCGCTCAGGAGTACAACATTCCATAGAGCGAGAATCAACATTCCAAAGTTCCTCTACAATGCGGTAGATGTTGGAATGGCTTTACTGCAAAATAGACAGTAAAGTCAACCTAACCTCACTTACTATCTACTGGCCACACAAAGCAATCTATACTGCTACCAAAACATGTTTAATGTGTTGGACCTCTTGGCAGCAAGCTGCAACCAGACAGTGGGGGGCCACCAAACTCAACTATGTGCAGGAAAAAGAAAAATGTTGATGCGCTAAGCTAGTCACAGGCTCAAATAATATAAGTAAATTAAATGAAGCTTACCAATCAGGTGTGACCTGCCATGTCTAGACACACTCTAAACAGGGTGAGAACCTACTCTCACCTCCAATCTAGTGGGCACACAAAGCTACCAAAATATACATAGGTAGGATATGTCTGTATTTAATATCACACATCTTAAAGCAATAGCTTTTTTTTCTGGTAAATGCATTGAAATGCTCAGTTCTGCCTTGTTCATGGTTATTCACTTCTGTTGTGTAAAACTATCCTGTTTATCAGTATCTCCGGCCCACGAACCTTCCACATTGTGAGTCGCTCTCTGTTCCATCCATTTGTGATTCTCTATACTGTTTTCCACAGTGTGTCCTGTAACACTAAGAACACAAATAACACACATTTTGTGTCTCTTTTTATTCCCCAGACACAATTTACTAAGGTAACTGTTTTTATATATTTTATATTTTTATTGGTTCTTTACCTTACCAGACTAGAAAAACGATATGTATTTATCAATGTACAGTTATGAATTCTAACCAGGACCATGTCCCTATGATGCAACCTTTGGCGATATATGTTATTCTTCCTTTTTCTTACATAGTTTGTGAGATAACCAGTCATTTGAGATTACTGGAAAGACATGCATCTTCACTGGATGATCAAATATTCTGTATAGTGAATATCAACCATTACCAACATTCATAAAACCAAAAGGTTTTGGATGTTCTTTCTGCAAAGAGGAAGTTTTGTTCTTCAGATAAATGTGAAGACTCTTCTAAAATGTGACCTCCAACACAGACTATACTGAAAGCACATTCAACACACGTTCCTCGATTGATAATTGATAAACATAAAGGAACACTTCATAACACAACATATAAATAAGTAGCTACTCAAACCAAACTTTTAGAACACTCTGATTATAGCTAGGGTTGCCACCTTGGCATGCTTGGGGCCTTTGTTAAATCTTTGAAGAAAGTAGCGAACAAAGGCGTATGCACTCCCAATGCGGTGAAAAATAGATGAAGATTTATTAGAAGGATCCGATTAAAACTCCATATAAAATCCACAAAAACAGAGACAAGACATGGGATGCAGCAATATGCCTTACGCGTTTCGCTTGAACACAAGCTTATTCATAGGCATGAATAAGATGAATAAGCGTGTGTTCACGCGAAACGTGTAAGGGAAATTGCTGTATCCCATGTCTTGTCTCTGTTTTTGTGGATTTTATATGGAGTTTTAATCGGATCCTTCTAATAAATATTCATCTATTTTTCACCGCATTGGGAGTGCATACGCCTTTGTTCGCTACTTTCTTCCTCATTATCAGCTTGCCACTACAGCCGGGCTGGAGCACCCCTTATCAGGTGATATTTACGAGACATATGTCAATTTTTCTCTAGTGGAGCCGGCTTGTTTTCTCTTTTGTTCTTGCTTGTTTGTTAAATCTACACAGACAACAGCAAGGGCGGTATTTGGTTTATTTTAGAAAAAACTTTACTTACAGCCTTTCAGGATATTTAGGGTGTTGGAAACCCAATGTAAGGGTTTGTGTGAATTTGCGGTAGGGTAAGTTAGAGTCAGTCGGAACAGTTGAGGATCTTAGCTGTGAAAGGGACTAGGTGGTAGACATTTCTAAATAGGTGTTTTGGGAGTTTTAAGTGAGATGAAATGTGGGATCCAATCTAAGAGAGTCATGTAAGGAATTCCAGAGAAGAAGTTCAGCTTCAAGAAATTTTGCATTATTAATATTGCCTTAGATATCTACCCTGCAAGCAGTTTGTAAACCACATACAATTGGTTTAAGAGAACAGAGCTGATCAATGGGGAAAACACCAATTAGCATGTGCTAATGAACAAACAGACAATTGGGTAAATAAAATATTAATGAATCAGATCCAATCTAACACCACAGAAAGGATAACAAAAAAATATATTAGCCATGGAATGGAACTGCACAAACAGACTGAATCAACAGTTACAGATAAGTCAATATAGAAACCATTAGAAACAGCAGTTTTAAATGAAAGTCTGGCGTGTGGGTCACAGTGCACTTGTAATATTTGAATAACATGAATACTGTACATTTGATATGCTTTGTGCTCTTTATTTTGTATATCATTTTAAAGTCTACTCTGTTAAATTAAATACATGCACATTAAAGATTCAAAATACAGTTTCTATTTTGATTCTAGTAAATACTCAATATCTCTTAACTGTATTCACCTGTAATTGCCTTAAAGTTTTTCCATTTTTCTTTTGCTCGTTTTCCAGATTATTGTATGCTGCTCCATCTTTTTTTTTTTCTGTACTTCAAAAAAATCTTCCACGTCTTTGTTGTGCAAAAAATGTATCACCATTATGCACACCACAACTCCTTGTCATAAATAAGCAGTACACGGACATCAGTGTCCAGGGCAAGATCTGTGAAGGTCCATAGTACATAATTCTCCAGCACAACATCCAGTAAATGTCCACCATGAACTACACTAGTACCTAGCCCCGCTCAAAACGTCCTAATTGTGTTGACCTATAGATCTCAAACATGGCTGCTCCTCTTTGTGGGGTCGGGGTAATTAAGTAAGCATTTTTTCAACGTGAAACGTGTGAAGTGCATATTTTCGGATGGCCCCATGTTTTTTTCTGGATGTGAGCTTCTAATAAATTATCACCTTTGATGCAAACTATGATCTCGGAGTGTCAATTTACTTCCATTGCAACATTCTACTCCATTTCTTCATCGGCAGTCTGAGCACCCAGGCAAGCATTGTGAGCTGCACGTACTTGCTTTTCTTGCCAGCAAGCTGACACCATGATTTCTCTGTGGTGAGGAAGCTTGTTTTTTCTTTTAAGGAACTGATATCCATTATGTTCGTATATATATCTCCCCAACAAAAAAAAATTCTCTGTCATATACATATAATTGTTATCCATGCACATCTTTAAATATATGCATTTTTTAACATCTTTCAGCAATATATTATAATATAATTACAAAAGACAAGAAGAGGTCTACAAAAACCGGTAATTATACAAAGTCATTTCAAAGAGAGATAAACAGATAAAAAGACATACACGACATATACCTTGACAAACAACAGAATAAGGTGCTCCGATCACTTAAGCCACAGTCTCCAAATAATAACCAAGAGACCACTGTGGGATCCCCTGGTCTCTTTAAAGCATTGCTGGGTGAAAAGGACCCCCACTAACTGCTTGTTCTCCCCACTAGTGAGTCTAGTGATCCAGGGTGTCCAAGTATTATCATACATCTGTCTCGAATATTGATCTTTTTACGCACATCTTGTCTTTTCAACTACCTAAGATAAGACGTCAGTGGCAAAAGTTAACAAAAATATTTTCATTTCACCTCTGATCAACTTGCTGACCTGATTAGTTTGCCAATATTTACTTTTTTGGGCGAACAGACTTTTAATGTATATTAAAGCTCAAGGGCTCACTTTTTTTATTGTACATTCATTAATTCATCTCAACTCACTTAAACATTAAGCGCTTTATTCAAAAAATAGGCATCTGCAGGGAATTGACCAGGGAATTGACCAGGGAATTTCGAACTTAAGGCCAAAAGTAGCCAACTTGGAACAATTCTCCAATATGGCTTCATCGGCATTAAGATTGAAATTCCCTGCACTTTCAATGAACAGGCCTTAATACTGTCATCCCCAAAGCTGTACCGTCCATAATTTGATGGGCTGCTGAATTACCAAACTTAAATCAGGGGGGCTGGATATGATTATGATCGGGAAGTAGAACATAAGTTGAGGGCCAGATCTTGCTGTGGGCTGCCATCAAAGGCAGTCTTTCAGTTTGTTGTTTCATACCATAGGCCGATACTTATATCATATAGAGTTAACCATTTCATTAAGGATTTTAAAACGCTCTGCCTCAAACTATCACAATCCCACACTATCAATCATACTTGCCTGTCCGTGAATAATCATGGAAACTATGTATTAACTTATTAGGAATCATTAAACACAAACCATATTTTCTTGCTGAGTTTAACAGGATCGTTCTTACCACTGACTGCACAGCCTGATAACTTCTGCTTCCGCCAGCAAAACCGCTCTCCTAATGAGCAAAACTCCTTAAATCTAGCCACAGTTTCGCACTTGAGCGCCTCCGAGCATCATTTAGTCAGCATCAAAAACACGGGAAGCTGAAGCTTTCTCTGGCAAACTGATATTATGTTTCTCACAGTGTAAAGTAGAGCAAGAATGTCTGAAAGGCAAACAATGACGTGTAAAACTATAAATATATGGGATTTATTGGCTAAAGAGTCAACGGTGGTAAATTGATAACTGTAGGGCCTATTCACGAGAAAGGGTTGCAGGTGAGATACATACCAGTTAAAGGCACCTTATTACCTACATAGTGGATTCTGCCCTTTAAAAATAAAAGCAATCCTAGGGGTTTCCTATGTCAAGTTCCTCCATATCAGATCGGGCCAAAATTTAAGCAAAAATTGGGTGAAAATTAGTTTTTTTATGCAATTTGGAAATTAGCCCCAATCTAGTCCCAAAATGGGCCAGACCGGAGCTTAATAAAAAAAAAACGTAAGGTGGATTGAAAAATGAAGGCCAAAATTGCAGCATTTGGAGAATTTTTCAAACTTGGCTACTTTGCAATTCCCTCTTCATTGAATGAAACCTATAGATACACAATTTTTAATTATATTGCTTTAGCCAGGATTGGGGCAGTCTGCAGACCACCAGCTGGACATCCACACATTACAGATTATTAACATATTCAATCCTATTTGAAATATAATATTATATTAAAATAAAACTATGATAGATGCTTATGACATTTACTGGAAGATTAAATTGATTATTATAGTGATTATTATATTACTATGGTCATTTATTATGGGTTCCGCTAATCATATAAATTTCCTTCTGTAGTAAATATATTTTAAAAAACACATACAAAATGGTTATTCGCACATTTCTTGATTAACATATAAACAATTCTCGAATGTATAGGCCTCAGCTAGAGGAGCAGAAAATGGTTTTAATTATATTTTTATCAGTGTATATTACTTTCCAGGGTCACTGGGTAACTAGTCATCATTGTATCGTACCATTTGGTAAAATATCACAGAGAATCATCCCGTTGGAACATTTAATACTTATGCTAATGTATTTTAAGATAACGACTATAGATAATCATAAATGCCCGAAACAGCTAGCTTATAGAAAGGTTTCTCCATCTTATAACACTTGAAAATGATTTTGTCTGTTCCACTTAGTAATATTGGGTAGACAGTCTAACACCGCGGCAAATTGCTCAAAGAAATCGCAGTCGATTACAATGATGACTGTAATCAATGTTTGGAATGAAATTGTTGATATATTTTCTAAATATATAAAACTGGAAAGGGATAAAAAAAATTGCAATATTTTGGAGCTAGTTATGGAATTTCCATTGCATTTCTTAATAAAATCTTGGTTTGATGGCACTTTTTTTTTTTCATTTTCAATTTGAACTGATCATATTTATTTAGTATTTCAGCAGCTGTTCACAGAGTATTTTTTCGTAACAGGAAATTACAGGAAAGTTTGAGTTATTAGAGAAAACCTTCAGTTATGATATCCTGAAGTGTGATATTGGATCAAAAATATCCCCACAATAAAAAAGCCTATCATCTATATTTATTTTCTTTAAGTAGATGATATTATCTGGCTTTAAAGGGACTCAATTAAAAATGTGTGAATGTACAGAAAAAAAAATTCTCCACTTGAGCTATTCTTCTGGAAGTGGGAAGCAGGTGAGTTGAACATTCTGTCTGGGTGCTATCTGGCTCTGGCAAGTTCTGTGGGTGCAATGTATGTACTTTTGCAAGTCCTGTGGGTGCACTATATTTTAGATGCTCTTGCAAGACACGTGTATGCAATCTGGATGCTTTGACAAGTGACAATGGGTGCTGCAAGGTTGCACTGTGGTAAGTTGAGCTTGACCAGGTGTTGTGGGTGCAATGGTAAGGGATGTGGTGGCAATCATGAAAGGCGTGCAGCAGAAATTAAGTGAAGAGGGGAAGAAGAAGGAAATAAAGATACATTGTTTTGAAATACTATAAGTGAGTTATAAATTAGAATATTTTAGGAGACAGTAACAATTTTGGAAAAAAACAATCCCGCTGTCCTGCAGAATTCTACCTCTGTCCCAGTTTTTGGACCTATTTCTATTTCTTATTTTTAATATAATTATATTTTGATTTATGAATGTCCCCTTTTTATGGGTCAGAAGCTGAGGATTCAGGGCATTACAGATCACTGCTGGAACCTAGATACAAGCATATTCCTGCCCACCATCATGGCAGTCAGATGGTGTTGTTAGGGCATTTTTTGGTTATCTCCCTGCTGGGAAAGATAGTGGTAGGGCTGTAGGTAGGAATTAAATTGTATTTCTGTATTGTGCCAGGGGCATGGTAACCTGGCCTGAACGAGACTGATTAATACAAACATTCAAACAATTTTTATCATTAGCTTTTCCTATAAATGGCTTTTAATAATCTGCTTTAAAAAATACTTATTTCATATGTCATTTGTTATAAACAGTAAGCTGCTTCCTCCTAATCTACTTTTGCTCAAAGTTTATAACAAAGAGTGCGTCATTGCTTGTTGGCAAATCCATTGATATTAATGTGTACGGCTTACGCTCCAGACACGATGTAGCAGATACACATCCATCGACACCGTGTATAAAACATTTCATTGAGCACCGATGTATCCATATTAATAAAACATGCTTCCACTTCAAATAACGTCTTCAGAAGAGAATAATATTCCTCTGAAAAGTAAGGAAGTTGGCAACGGAATTGGGATTCGATAAATAATTGATTGCACACCAGCTCGCTTTTCATCAGACACAAAATTGGAACTTATGTTGAAGGCGTTAAGATTTGCTGTGCTCTGTCCCTCTATCTATTCTGCATGGTTTGATTCTCCAATTTTTGCTTATTCTGCATCTTTCTTCCTCCCTCTTCAAGTCATGTGCCAGTTCTTTACAATTTGTGTTTTTTTTTTTATCTCTAACTCCCCCCTCATCTTTTTCCTTTTAAAGGCCTATTCCAAGTAAAAAAAATGTATTTTCCTACTGTGTTGTTACCTGTACCTTAAACAGCATCCATTCCAATCACACTTTATATATTGTTTGTATATAAGTCATGTGTCCAGAGGTAAATAAGTTAAAGGGACAGTTCCATCCACCTTATTATCTGCAGGTTGTACATATTTCTAATATAGGTTGAGTATCCCTTATCCAAAATTCTTGGTACTAGAAATATTTAGGATAATAGATCATTTTGGATAACGGATCATTTTCACCAATAAGATATATTACAGCCTCTCAGCACTCATGGAATACAGTAGTATAAATACTGTATAGAGCAAATAAATCCCTTTTACAGTGATGTAACTGTGATGTGAGGCTTCATTGAAAGACCTGCACACAAGCAACTGTATTACCCTTTATGGGTGTGCTTGTGTGGGGGAGACTGGACATTGAATAAGGGGGATGGTCACGAAACTAGGGTGCTCTTGTATTCCAACAGGTGTGTGTGGAATTTACAACAAATTCCGCCATTTTGGGGGATAACAGATCATGTTTGATACGGGATACTCAACCTGTATTTATGTCATAGGCACTTACTTCTACTTTAAAATAATTTACTTTCCTCCTGTATTCTTTCATAGTTTTGCCGGGGCCTCTAAATTCCATGGCATTCCAATAAGGAGGGGCTTAATAGATACACAAGACTTTTGCTATGTAAGCAACAATAAATCTGTTACAGTTTTGAAGTTTGTAGGAAATAGAAAAAGAGGAGGAAAAAATGGGTTTATTTACATAATACATATAAAAAAAAGAATTAAAACTGGGTTTCTTTAAAGTCACATGACACCCTGCACTCAAACACTAAAGTGCGATGCGTGAGGGGGCGGACCTAGAGGCTGTGCAGCTGCACAGACTTTATCCCCTCTAGCTGCCCTCCACTTAAATAAATAATTCTGTCCCAGAAGTGAGGGGTGTAAAAAAATGGTAATACAAGGTTGCCAGGTCTCACCTGGTATTTGTCGAGCTCTGGCTTCGTTGAAGGAGTCTCTTTATTAAAGAAACACTTTTTTAAAAAAAAACATAAATTCAGATATTCCCTTCCTTCACTTCCAATTTGCAGCAGTCTATCTGGCTACTGCATGGATATTGGGATAGAATTAGATTTCCTTCTATTAATATTAAGCAAGGATTTGGCTTTGCATTACCACAGGCATTATTTGTTGGTTTTTTTTTTGGGGGGGGGGGAGTTATTTAAATTGTGAAGATTAGTCGTGTTCCATTTACGTGCAGATTTCATGCAGTGGAGTGTATTAATATCGTGTCAAATTAATACCCTAATACTGAATGCCATGGTAATAAATTCATGCATAAATAAATATAAATTTAATTCAGTGTATGGATTTATAAGAGCTGGGTTTATTTGCTGAATTATGCAGACATTTTTTCATGTACTAAAAAAAACCAACAGAATGTAAATACGTGATTACTTTCAGTATAACCTTTGCAATATGTCAGCATTGATTTTTTTTTTTTTTTTATATACGAACGCAGGTAAATTTAGAAAAAAGACATAGAGCATATGTATAATCTACGATGGATTCCCTAATAGATGATTTCACCAATATGGAATTAAATTTAGTTATTAAAACAAGAATACTAATACACATATTTCGTTCATTTGATATATTATGAATAATGTGTAAAAATTCAGATTTTTATTTTTATCTTTTTATTCAGGATCAAATTGACCTGTAGTTTAACATCTGTTAAAATTTGTCATAAATTTTCGTTTATTTTGTTATTGGAAATTGTATATTACAGTTATAATTATCATGTTATGTATGTTTGGAACCCATAAATAAAATGTATTTATTGCAGTATATTTGCATTATTGAAACCGACAATCGTGTCGTAGCATTGTTTGTATTGTTTGTATATTTGTTCTTTGGGGGCATTATAATAAAAACATTTAAAAAATGCATTTTATGTACAAAACTATGTTTTGTACATTAGGGGCGAGTTAATTAAATGTTTGACCAAATACAGCAAGATCATTTTTAAGTTGATAATTTTGTATGGCCCTTGAATGATGTTAGAAATATCCAAATGGCCCTTGGCAGAAAAAAGGTTTCCCACCCCTGCATTAGCCAAACTCCTCCCATTAACTTCTTTGAGAGTAAGTCAGCTAAATTCATAATAGCCACAGCCCTCTCAAAATGGCCACAAAATAAGCTGAAGTTCTTGTCAAGTCTACGGGGAGATCCGAGGCTATCACTTCGTTTTGGAACATTTGGTCTGGTTCTGGTGCTGGGTGCTATAGGCTTGGCTTTGATTTCCAAACTGCAAACTTTTGCATAACATAACATTCCCACCTTCTATGTCTGAAAAAACTCAAACTCCATTTTGATGGCCACTCTCTGCCCTGGGCTTGTTTTTGTTAAAAAAAGAGAGAGAGAGAGAGAGAGAATGTATAAAATAAAAATATTTAAAAGAAATAAAGAGAACTTTTGTTTTTTAATCAAAATCTAAATGAAATAAATGAATAAATTCACGACCAGGGATTTCCTGGGCCAATGACAGAGCGATTTTTACATTTTTGCTATGTGTTTGTTGAAACACAATTTTTCTCTCTGTCATTCAATACACCTATACAAGATATATGTTGTTTTTTAAAGGACATAGCTTTCTTTGTCCTTTCACTCTCTGTGCTTCACAATAAGTACATGAAGCACAGGAAATTAATTAGAGGCAGTCAATGTGTGAAGAAATTGGCTTTGCCATCTAATTTGCAAGTTAAGTGAGCATCAGTTACATTTTACTGAAAAAAATCGCGGACAAGGCTATGTAAGAGCTCTTACAAACATACAAGTTAAAATAAAATACCCTCCCTAATAAATGAATCCCCCAAAGTGCCCCCCCAAACCATAATACTAAAATTAACCTCAAAACATAAAATACTAAAATTTACCCCAAAACCCCAATACTAAAATTAACCCCCAAATTCTAATACTAACCCCCGAACCCAAATACTAACCCCCTAAACCCTAATTCTAACCCCTGAACCCTAATACTAAAATTAACCCCCTAAACCCTAATACTAAAATTAACCCTGAACCCTAAAAACTCATTCTAACCCCCTAAACCCTAATTATAACCACCCTAAACCCCAATATTAAAATTCTAATTGTAACACTCTATCTTTTAACTGTAACACATTAAAACTCACCTTTAGTGATGAAATGTCCCGCAATGAAATATTCCGCGACGAGCTGTCGTGTGGTGAAGTGACGGCAGTGAAGCGGCTGCGCGGATGCCCCATCCCCTGGCGCTTTAGTTGTTAAAGACCAATGCACCATCCAGTGCAAAGGAGTTAAAGAAACTTGAACCAGCAGAGTGCAGTTACCCTGTAATTACTGCCACCTGGCCACGGTGCATCCCGTACACCCGCCTGAGAGGGCCATTGATCATTGTATTTATATTTCCGGTAAAAAAGTGCAACATGAAACTCCATTAAATCCAAAATCCATTAAAAAAATGTTTTCCCAGAAAGTATATCATATACTTTCTCCGGTTTCCTGTTTTCCATTTTAAAGAACAGACACACAAGTTGTTTTTCTCAAGTTAGTCTGTCTGTTTCTATCTACTTGAATGTGATTATCACAATATCCTACATCCTTTTTTTTTTGTAGTTGTTGTTTGTTTGTGTTTGTAGAATTTCCCATTGGACTGCTTTGCTTTCAATTCTGTTCCTACAACAATCTTCGAATCAAGTTACCTGGAAATCAATAACGTAACAGAGCATGGTAGGAATCATGTTTTTCAGTAATAACTGCTCCCAAACACGCCATTACCGTCTAGTTCGGAAAGACTGCTAGCAAGGTAAGCAAGTAATTGTGATAAAATCACTGCAGCCTAACATAAACAAATGAACTAGATGCACAGATAGGATTTCACTGTGTACATATTTACAAACTATAGTTTTATTTAAATATTCTGAGCTGATTATTTAATTATATGATGAGCAATGTATGTAAAAAAAGTAAGTCAACTTTATTTAGTACTGACTCGTACTATGAGGTCATGTATCCATTTTTTAGGTAATTCTATAAGGGGCTTTTATACGCTTAGGGGGCAACTAAACTTTTTCTTTTCTCAATAATTAATTTAACCCCTTGCACTCTGACATACCGCGATCACGATTAATATGACATGGCCAAGCGTCTCAACAGCTATAGTCTCTCCTGCTCCACAGTGATCGTGGAGCAGGTTGAGAGTAAATATAGTGCTGGAAGTTTCCCCCTGGTCCACCCCAGCATATCCAGCCCCTCCCCCCCCGCCCAGTTTTTTTTCTTCTTGCAAAAAAAAGAAATACAACTAAAAAATTAACTTACATTATATATTAATTGCTTTTTTTTGCATTTATGCTTCATTTTAAAAATAAATAAATATATATATATATATATATATATATATATATATACATATTTTTTTATTAAAGAAAATAAATTGTGAATAAAAATAATATATATGATGAGCAAAGAGCGTGAAATACATTATATATATCACAAGGGGTATTTTCTTGAGGTCAGATTTTGGCAGGTGCACTGTATTGTAGTTTAATTCTCTGAAGGCTCTTGTTATTATAGTTTCAATCATAATGCTGGAGTTGAGCAAGCTGAAAACTAGACTCCATGCTTGGAATCGAAAAGTACATGCCAGAAGCAGATAGGTCAGTCTCTTCAACTGATGACAGAGTAATTGCCTTTCAAAGTGAGCCTAAAATTTGTTGGCAGACCTTCCAGGAACCCTGCAGGTCCTGCTTCTCTTTATGATTATTTTTGGATTCAGAAGGCCCTTTGTCAGGTAACCTAGAAACCCTTATCCCCGTATTATGTTGCAAAGAATAGCAAACAAAATTAAAGAAAGCTGTTATGCTTACTCCCCCCCCCCCCCCCTCTTCTCTTACCGCTTCGTGTAAAGTCAAAAAGTCCTTTGCCTGGTCCGTTTTACGAACAAATGTAACAGGGCTTATTTGCATTAATTCATAAATCTACTGACAGTGCCTTACGGAGATTTTTTTCTACATTGTTAATATGCTCTGACTGCATTATCTACTCAAACCTCTTCTGCCCATTCAGCTCTTCACCCTGCTAAGGTTAAACAGATGTGTACCATTACGCTGTATAACAATCTATTATCCGCAACAGATTTAGTGAATATATGACTCCAAAAAATGTAATAAATCATAAAAAAAAACCATTTATTTTGATATTAAGAAAAGGTCCCAATGTTAGAAATATATTGAGTAGACTTAAACTAGCTTTATTTTATAAATCACAATGCTTTGCATCATATACAGGGCCGTCTTTAACGCGGGGCAAACGGGGCAGCTGCCCTGGGCCCATTTAATCCTGGGGGGCCCCAAGGCAGCTGTCCCGTGGGCCCCCAGCCCTGCTTGCCGCGTTCACAGCGCATTGCGCTTGTGAACGCTTTTTTCCGGCAAGCCGCATCCGATGGATGCGACGGCCGGAAAAAAAACCCCAAAAAAACTGACATCCGGTGACTGTTTCCCTCCTCCATGCAAGAGGGAAGACTGCACGGAGGAGACATCCGGCGGGCTACACGGAGCAGCGCAGCTTCATGTAAGTACTTGGGAACGGGGGGCGGGGGGCTGACTGGCACAATATTACTGGGCATCTGGCTGGCACAATAATACTGGGCATCTGAATGGCAGAATATTACTGGGCTCTGGCTGGCACAATATTACTGGGCATCTGATTGGCACTATATTACTGGGTATCTGATTGGCACTATATTACTGGGCATCTGATTGGCACTATATTACTGGGCATCTGATTGGCACAATATTACTGGGTATCTGATTGGCACTATATTACTGGGCATCTGAATGGCAGAATATTACTGGGCTCTGGCTGGCACAATATTACTGGGCATCTGATTGGCACTATATTACTGGGCATCTGATTGGCACTATATTACTGGGCATCTGATTGGCACAATATTACTGGGTATCTGATTGGCACTATATTACTGGGCATCTGAATGGCAGAATATTACTGGGCTCTGGCTGGCACAATATTACTGGGCATCTGATTGGCACTATATTACTGGGCATATGATTGGCACTATATTACTGGGTATCTGATTGGCACTATATTACTGGGCATCTGATTGGCACAATATTACTGGGTATCTGATTGGCACTATATTACTGGGCATCTGATTGGCACAATATTACTGGGTATCTGATTGGCACTATATTACTGGGCATATGATTGGCACTATATTACTGGGTATCTGATTGGCACTATATTACTGGGCATATGATTGGCACTATATTACTGGGTATCTGATTGGCACTATATTACTGGGCATATGATTGGCACTATATTACTGGGTATCTGATTGGCACTATATTACTGGGCATATGATTGGCACTATATTACTGGGCATATGATTGGCACTATATTACTGGGTATCTGATTGGCACTATATTACTGGGTATCTGATTGGCACTATATTACTGGGCATATGATTGGCACTATATTACTGGGTATCTGATTGGCACTATATTACTGGGCATCTGATTGGCACTATATTACTGGGTATCTGATTGGCACTATATTACTGGGCTCTGGCTGGCACAATATTACTGGGCATCTGAATGGCAGAATAATATTGGGCATCTGAATGGCAGAATATTACTGGGCTCTGGCTGGCACAATATTACTGGGCATCTGAATGGCACAATATTACTGGGCATCTGAATGGCAGAATATTACTGGGCTCTGACTGGCACAATATTACTGGGCTCTTACTGGCACAATATTACTGGGCATCTGAATGGCAGAATAATATTGGGCATCTGAATGGCAGAATATTACTGGGCTCTGGCTGGCACAATATTACTGGGCATCTGAATGGCAGACTATAACTGGGCTCTGGCTGGCACAATATTACTGGGCATCTGAATGGCAGAATAATATTGGGCATCTGAATGGCAGAATATTTCTGGGCTCTGGCTGGCACAATATTACTGGGCATCTGGCTGGCAGGCACTATATTACTGGGCTCTGACTGGCACTATATTACTGGGCTCTGACTGGCACTATATTACTGGGCATCTGAATGGCAGAATATTACTGGGCTCTGGCTGGCACAATATTACTGGGCATCTGGCTGGCACAATATTACTGGGCATCTGGCTGGCACAATATTACTGGGCTCTGACTGGCACACTAATACTGGGCATCTGACTGGCACAATAATACTGGGCATCTGGCTGGCATAATATTACAGGCATCTGGCTGGCATAATATTACAGGCATCTGGCTGGCATAATATTACAGGCATCTGGCTGGCACTATATTACTGGGCTCTGACTGGCATAATATTACAGGCACCTGGCTGGCACTATATCACTGGGCTCTGACTGGCATAATATTACAGGCATCTGGCTGGCACAATATTACTGGTCTCTGACTGGCACAATAATACTGGTATCTGACAGGCACAATATTCCTGGTATCTGACTGGCACAATACTACAGGTATCTGGCTGGCACAATATTACTGGGCATCTGGCTGGCACAATATTACTGGGCATCTGGCTGGCACAATATTACAGGCATCTGACTGGCACAATAATACTGGGCATCTGACTGGCACAATATTACAGGCATCTGACTGGCACAATATTACTGAGCATCTGACTGGCACAATATTACTGGGGTCTGAATTTCACAATATTCCTGGGCTCTGACTGGCACAATATTCCTGGGCTCTGACTGGCACAATATTACTGGGCTCTGAATGGCACAATATTACTGGGCTCTGACTGGCACAATATTACTGGGCTCTGACTGGCACAATAATACTGCGCTCTGAATGGCACAATATTACTGGCATCTGAATTGCACAACAATTATGGCATATGTGTGTGTGGTGTGGGGGGGGGGGTAACATTGCGATGGATGGCGGGATTGCATGCAGGGGAGGGGGCAGGGTCCAGGGGCCCAAGCAAATGCTTGCCCAGGGTCCAATCACTATTAAAGACGGCCCTGATCATATAATGTAATTAAAATATTTAAAAGGAAACCAGAGCTCTATTTACCAAGCAGTGGACTGTATTGAGTGATGTTGAATAAATCAAGCAAAAAGAGTTTGGAAAAACTGATGTACTTACTTATTTTTCCCACCCAGCTATTATGGTTTTATAACTTGGTTGTGTGCTTACAATATTTCAATTTTAGTGAAATAATGAGCAGACCACATAATACAAAGTGCAAAAAAAAAAAAAAAGTATAAAAACCAGGGTTAAATACCAACATTGTTCATAGTAGACATTTACTGTCATCAGTGACAATTTAATGACCTTCATTAACCTTTCCACAGATACTGGTGTCATTGAATGGACACTGTTCCCATCCCTGATAAAAACCCATTGTGATGCAACATTGAAAATTATCTAAAACTCTTGGATTAATAATAATATTCAAATTATTCCCAATGTGTTGCTACTTATCCTCTAAACAGCCATTCCTTTCAACCACACTTTCTCAATTGCTACAGTTTGATTTAAATAGATCTTGCATTGCCGCCCCATCTATCATCTGCATCCAAGCATACAGCTGTATAATTGAACATGTTTTGAGGAACATAAGTCAGTGTCATTCAGATGTGTTCAGAGGGAAACCAACGACATTAATCAAGGTACATCCTTTGAGATCCCCCTCCTTGATCGAGTAATTGGTCCCATCCCCCAAGAGACACAAATTCACTCTACAAAAGAATTGTAGCTGGGAAAAAAAAAAAACTTGCAGATGGGGTGTTCTGCAAAGGCTCCTGGGAAATATATGTATGCATACATTGCCTGTATATTTTTTTTGGGATACTTTGATTGTTGCATTTTTGAAACACTTTAAATATTACAATTTTTATTTCCATGCTCCTGCCAAATATTCAAGAAGCAATTTTAAGATTTGAGATCCCCCTAAGATTTGAGATCCCCCAATTTTAAGATCTGAGATCCCCCTCCATAATCAATACATTACCCCCCTATCTTGGACACACATGTATTCTACAAAAATAATTGGCTACTCTGATGTTCTTGGCTGGGGAAAAACCTGCAGATGTGTGCTCTATGCAGGCTCCTGGGCAATATATGTATGCACACACTGCATGTTAACAGTTTGTTAAAAAAAAAAAAAGGCTTGTGTCCATCAAGTTCAACCCTTTTCCTATTCCATGTTTACTGCTGTTGATCCAAAAGAAGGCAAATAAAAACCTCTTATTTCAGCAATTTTGAATTCTGCTTTCAGTGGGGAATAACATTCCTTGGCACCAAAAACGACCCAATATCTTATTGGGTGTTGCCGCTGCCATCTGACACTGTGCACTACTGCTAAGTCTACTGTCTACAACTACTCCCAACTCTCTTTCATTAGTAGATTTCCCCAAGGAAACACCATTTAAAAGATATGTTGCCTTTTTACTATTGTACCCAAAATGCATTTATAATTAGCTATTGGGATTCTTTGATTTTTGAATTTTGGAAATATTTTAATTTACAGTTTTTATTCATCTACCCCTGTCAAATTTTAGAGAGTAAAATTGAAAGATCAGTAGAAGCTTCTAACCAGTTATTTCCGAGTAACTTAAATCACATTTAGAACACATGCACCATATTTACATTTCAAAAAATACCTAATTTTAAAATTATTATATGTTCATAAGCATTAAAAATATCATGTATGTTTCTTGAAAATAAAAGTTTATTTCCTCCACAGTGGTCCTTTAAGAACAGACACATTTCAGAAGTAGTGTATTTGGCTTTCAAACTGAAAAGTCCTTTCTTTGGGCAACCGTTTTATTTTTCTATTTTTTTTTTTAAATTGCAGTCCACTTATCAGCATAGAGAGAAATATACATAGAGTTTAAACAGTTTGAACATGGTCAATTATGCATTCAAACATTTGACTGTAGAAGCAGAACATTAAATCGAACAACAACAGATTTAGATTAAACTAAAAACATGTATTTTAAGAAAAACACAAATAAAATCTATTCTACAATGACTTTTGCCCAATCATTTCCATCAATTTCAATCTAAAATTGAAACCTGCATGAGGTTGTCACTCTATTGCCTTTGTAAGTTATTTTTTCTTTATAGTCTTACTTTGCCTCAACGGGGATGAAGATTGGAGATAATTAGAATTGTTAAGTAAAACACGTTTTATTTTTTTATTTTTTTCAATTTTCTACTTTTAATGATTCTTTTCCAAAATATAGCTGTCGTTTAGGCAGAAGACTTTGTCTGTTTTATTTTTTTGTTTATTTGTGTTTTGGATAATTTGCTTTGTGTCTCTTAATCTGTTACCATGTTTTGTAAATGTTCTTTGGAAACTATTGATTCGTGCTTCAAGCCATTTGTTCAATGAGGCATTATTTTTAACAGAGCACTTTGTCTAATTTTATGTTATGCATGGAATAATTATACTTAACCACAGAGCTGTTGTGCAAGACGCTAATGAATTGTACAACTATAGATGTCTGCACTGCGTAACTAAACCAAAAGGTAGGATTTGAAGTGTGCTTGCAGTTCTAATTGCAAGCAATATGTTATTGGGAATCTGTGCCAAAATTACTGCAAGTTTCTGGATGTCTTTGAAGTTAATAACCATTAAAGTGAAATTGAAAAAATGCTAGAAACGTTCAAGGAAAGCTCCACATTTTCTCGAAATGTGGAGATGGAACTTAATTACACTGCGATGGCTCAGTGGACTAATTTACCACCAGTAGAATCTATTTAGTCCCCAGGATTGTTGTTTCAATTTTTGGCCAAGTCAACTCACTCTTTTATACTCCGTAGGTTAAGTAATATCCACTGGTAGCTAAGGTTACCACTTATTCTTCAAAACAAATACCTCCAAAGATTAAACATTGTCCTCAATACATTTTTATACCATGTTGCCACTAGGTGGCAACACCACTGTAGCTCAGTGAGCCAATGTGCCAACATATGAATCTTTTCACACCTGGCATGGTCATCTCCAGCTTCCATTCCAAAGCAGATAATGCTCATTGGAGAAGTATACCAACTGTAGAATGAGTGTTTCATAACTCTATACACAAACTTCATATATAGCTAAGTAAGAAATATTTGAAGCCAAGATAATATATTTTTTCAAGATTTCAAAAACACAGGACTTGATGTAGATTTAAATTTCTGAGCACATTATCAAAGCTTTCTCTAACTTGTGCATGGTTATTATCTAGCCTCTTGAATTTCAATATGGCTGTAATATGTATATTCTCGCCCTCTCCATCCCACCCCACTATTCCACCGTCCCCTGTCTTTGTAGCCTATGGTACTCACGCCTGACTTTGTATGTCTTTTCTAAGTATTCTGATTAAAGACTAGACGTATGAATTCCTTGCCCAATTTTAACCCTTGCTGCGTTCACCACTTTACCAAAAGTAATTTTAACCTTTTTGTTTTACTTTGTTGGGCAGAAATTCTCTTGACCTGTCATTTCAACATACTGTTAGTCCAGTAACACAGTATTACAAGATTCTGCTATATTCTGCTAAGGAAACTTTAGGCAGAGATGTAAGTTTTAGTTAATGGAAAGATTGCAACATGTGTAGATGCTTTAAAAAGAAATGCTTTAATGAAAGAGTGCAAGTAACTTGGAACTTAATGAGCACTCCTCATTGTCAGTGAAACATCAAATAATTTAGTCATCAGTGTGGATCCGATAAAAATGTAAATAGGAACACAGCAACATGTGAAAGAGAAAAAGGTGAACTCGCCTTACGCGTTTCGCGTGATGCCGCGCTTAATCACAGGCCTATCGCGCGAAACGGGTAAGGCGAGTTCACCTTTTTCTCTTTCACATGTTGCTGTGTTCCTATTTCCATTTTTATATGAACATATTCAGAGCACAGGGATGGGAAGAGAACACCCACGTATCAATCGACACAGGTAGCTCTAATGCGCCTCCCAATCCTTCTGTAATTTGTAAATCATAGGAGATCCCACACCAATATCTAACGACACTGAAAGAATAAAAAATAAGA
Organism: Pelodytes ibericus; assembly: GCA_036172795.1. Taxonomy (NCBI): domain Eukaryota; kingdom Metazoa; phylum Chordata; class Amphibia; order Anura; family Pelodytidae; genus Pelodytes; species Pelodytes ibericus. The sequence continues at coordinate 15,016,191 of CM069859.1, forward strand.
CGAAAGGAACTGGTAGGCTTGTTCTTCCCTATAGATGCCTATGGGGAGGGAGACAACCCATTTAAGGTCCATTTCATGAGGATCTTGACTTTTACAAATATAGCTGTAGTCCTCCCACAGAAGTCAATTAAATACATTACAATAACGCGAATTAACATAAACTAATATAAAATCATTTGTGATTACATTGTTCAAAATGCTTATTAATGTAAATATAATATTATAATATATGGTATATGAATGTATGTGTTTAAAATGTGTTTAGTTTAATTCTTCTACACTTTTCTATTCAATTCTCCAACCAAAATATGTAGACTTGTTGAGGGGGGAACGTTTGTGTATGTTTTCGGAATTTGGAGATTGTTTGGGGTGAAAATCTATGGTTTTCAAAGTGAAATTGGCCTTGATCCGAATGATTCCGATGTTTCAGTTTTGTGAACTGCGAGAAAAGCCAATGTGGTTCTGCAATCAACAATACTAACTAGCTCTATACTCTCCTCCTTTATTGTGTGGATCCCCTTTATGTATTTAAATGTTTCTATAATATCCCCTATGCCTCTTCTTTCCTCCAAGCTATACATGCTGAGACGCTTTAAACTTTCCTGGTAAGTTTTATCCTACAATCCATGAAACAGTGTAGTAGCCCCTTGGCTTATCCATCCATGAACATCAACCCTGTTTTGCATCTTTGTATCAACAGCAACAAAGACATACCGTATTTTCCGGCGTATAAGACGACCCCCCAACTAAGTCATCTTATAAGCCGGAAAAATCGCATCTATATTTTAACCTTTTAGGTTAAAATATAGAGTTTGCCACCCTCCTCCCCCTTTCCTCAATCCCCAATCCCCAGTACTTACCGTATTTTCCGGTGTATAAGACGACTGGGCATATAAGACGACCCCCAACTTTTCCAGTTAAAATTTAGAGTTTGGGATATACTCGCTGTATAAGACTACCCTTCTTCCAACGAGCATTTTCTCCTACAGTGACATTTACACACACACCCTTACACTAACACAGTGACACACTTACACACACACCCTTACACAGAAAGTGACACACTTACACACACACAGTGACACCAATGGACACATAACCTGAGACACACTATTTTGCCCCTCAATATGCCAGTATTTTGCCACTCAATATGCCTTTATTGTGCCATTTAATATGCCAATATTTTGCCCCTCCAATATGCCAGGTTTTTTCCCCTCAATATGCCAGGATTTTGCCCTCACTATGCCAGGATTTTTCCCCCTCTCCTACCCCCTTCCCAGTACTTACCTCGTAGCTGCTCTGCAGGTGCGCACGGCTGTGAGGGTAGCGTTGTGCGCTCCCCTCCAGCCGCGCGGCTTCCCTCACAGCCGCTCGCACCTGCAGAGCAGCAACGAGGTAAGTAAAAAGACTACACCCGGCGTATAAGACGACCCCCGACTTTTGGGAAGATTTTCCTGGGTTAAAAAGTAGTCTTATATGCCAGAAAATACAGTACCTATTTTCTGCTCTGTCTCCCGCTGTTAAGCCAGTCTGTGGCTGCGAGGGAAGCGTTGTGAGCTCCCCTCCAGCCGCGCGGTCAATAAAGTTTTGTTTAAAAAAAAAGTTTAAACAGACTTTATTGAAGCTGCGCGGCCTGAGGGGAGCTCACAATGCTTCCCTCACAGCCACGGACCGGCTTAACAGCGCGAGCTGAGACAGAGCAGAAAATGGGTGAGTAAATCCCAGTACACGGCGTATAAGACGACCCCCCAACTTTTGAGAAGATTTTCAGGGGTTAAAAAGTCGTTTTATAGGCCGGTACCTTACCATCAATGCATTCTGCAATATCACTAATAAAAATATTAAAGATAATTGGTCCAAGTACAGATCCTTGAGGTACCCCACTAGTAACCAGACCTCGAATATACTCCATTGGCTACAACCATCTGTTGTCTGCCACTGCCTAATCCATTCAACAATATTGCAATTAAAAAAAACCTCAAAGATTGCAGTTTATTAATACGCCTTCTATGTGTGACAGTGTCAGAAGTCCTACTGAAATCTAGGTAAGTAATCTCCACTGCATCACACGGATCTATTATTTTAAATTTAAAAAATCAATAAGATTAGTTTGGCATGATCTCCCTGAAGTAAACCCATGTTGTTTCTGATCTTGAAATCAATATGTCGATGTTCAACAATCCTATCCTTTAACATGGATTCCATTATTTTCCAAACTACTGATGTAAGACTTCCTGGCCTCGAGTTGCCTGACCCTAGTTTGTTTCTTGTGAATGGGCACAATTCCAGGGACTAATGAAATTATTCTGAAAATTGGGCAGACTAAATGGGCCGAATGGTTATTATCTGCTGACACATTCTATGCTCCTCTGATTAGAAGTACCTGAGCTATTTCACAGCTGTTCAAAAACATCGGAATTCTTTTCTGCGTTTCCATCTGGATTATACCATATAAAGGGCTATTCGTCACGACATCACCAAGATACAGCCATGTCGTACTTCCTACTTGGTCTATACATGAATTATAACATTAATAGAAATCTTAACTTCCTGTATATTGCTTTCTATTGACAATTTAGACTGTGTGCTCTAGAGACTAGGCCTCTGGACCCCATCTGCCTTTGACTGTATAAATATACAGTTTCACAATGAATACGATACTGAACTGTGAACTGATAGAGCACCAGCTAGTGCTTCATAAATAATCAGATAATAGCCAAGTATCTCCCTCCAGAATAGCTTGGTTTATAATTGTCCTGCAATTTAAATTACTTTATTCGCTCTCTTGAAACACAACAACCGTACAGTTTGGCTTCAGCCGTCTCCTTCTTTAGTGCCTTCTATTATGTTTTTAATTTGATGGGGAAATTGGGCCATCTTATTTTTACTGTGCTGATTGCTAGAGAGACGAGAGACCAAAATATCCACCTGCAAAACCTTCATCTATGAAAACTGGGTCCTGTTAATTTATTCCCGCGAGATTTCTTCTCCGAGTCGTCGGAAAAGTACAGCCCTAGAAATTGTTTGAATGACAGTAAACAATTGCGTAATGTTCTTAAACAAATTCTGTTCTCTGCCCCCCCCCCACCCCCCCAAAAAAAAAATAGGCCATTTCTTAATCAGCGGTTCACTTCTCCATCCCTATCAAATTGTTTTCCCTCTAATAAACTCTACAGGGAACTAAGAGTCTTAGGTCATAAACTTGCCCAAGAAATGGTCTGCCAGACGGATATTCTATCATTGTTAATAATTTGTTTCAGTACCAAGGGGTTTCTCTTAAAAATGAAAAATGGCACAATTTATATCAAATAAAGCCTATAATATTTAAGGTTAATAATTCAGGTTTCTATTTCTCTCGGGGGAGGAAGGGGTTTGGAGTTTTACAATTAAGACACACAATTATAATCATTTTAGTAATTTATAATTAATGTAGAGGACATAAAAAAAAATAGATACATGACCTAATAAAAATAACTTGAGATCTGCACATCTAAAATAAATGCAATGCCTTGTAAGATGCAGGAGAAACTTACCAGATTTGTCCATGCACAATTTATAGTTAAATGGAGGATAAACTTTTTTTTTAACCCTTGCTTTCTTAACTAAAATTTTAGTTTCCCTTCTCCAGAGAAAACCCAGAGTGTATCTATACAGATACATGCAGCTCATCTTTTACCCCCAATATTAGTGACATCATTACCATGGTTGCAGGGGTTCGAAGGGCGACCGAGCTCATCACTCTGATCAGACCGCCTGATGAGACCCAGTATTGCTGCCTTACCACTTTCTGAGAAGCACATCAGCTCACCGTGTTAGCATGCGAGCATCAGCACGGAGGAGAGGGAACATCATCCATCGAGCACAGCGAGCTTTGTGAGAGAGAGAAACTGCTAGGGAGAGAGTGCCACTGCCCATCACCACAAAGTAAGAAAATGTAACATTGGCAAAGGATGTGGAAATTAGTACTGGCAAGCTATGTAAAGGTAAATGTGACAGTGGCAAGAATTTTGGGGCCAAATATGGCACTTGGGCGCTGTTCTGGGACACAGATGGCACTGTCAAGCTGTTTGGCGCAAATGTAATACTGGTATTGTCTTTGGGGGACTGATATGGCACTGACAAGCTGGTTGGGGACAGACATGGTTCTGATAAGCTGTTTGGAAACAGATTGTACCAACATTCTTGTTTGGGGACATATAAGGTGCCACTAAGCTGTATGTTGACAGATATGGCACTGACAAGCTGTTTGAGGTCAAAGCTGCCTCTGTGGCAAGTGGGTGACATGTTGCTTGTTTATGTCAAGTGGCCCCGGGGCAATTTTCGCACCGGGACCCTATGGTTTCTAGTTACACCCATGCTCAATATGGTGCTTTATTTGTATTCTTTCATTAAAAGATTCCTATTAAAAATGTCTATGCTTGATGCAATCTTTCAATTCAACATAGCTTCATTTTTTGACGATAGCAGTCCTTTGATTTTTCGTTTCTCTTGGATACACAGACTGATAATTGACATTGCTTTTTCTTTTTTTTTTTTTAGTTTTCATGATCTAATGCAGGTTAATGAAGGTCCACTCCAAGCAAATAATTTATTTCCACAGTTTTATTATCTGTACCCTTAGCAGCCATCCCTCTCAGTCACACGTTCTGTATTGCCACCAGTTTCAGGATTTTTATTAACTTCAATAAATCTTGTGTTAACTCTTTCTTATTTGGCTTCCCTGCATATGTATGCATATTTATGAGGGCTTTCAGAATGTATAATTTATATATGTTCAGAGGCAAATCAGTTAGTTAATCAAGGTAGTTCCTAAGGGAGTCTACTCCTTACTTTGTTCTTCCTGACCTTTTTTCAGGGTCACTATTTTTTAAGTAGTATCCTGCAATAGACACTGCTGCAAAAAGTGAAAAAAAAAACAGTGTATAAAGTATGAAAAAACACAAAATAACCATGTTCCAAAAAATGTTTTACGTGCTGTCTGATGTGGAGAAAAGTAAGATGTCTTTATATTCCCCTAGGCCTGTGTTTTTTAGGAACATATATTTTGTTGGTGATTATTTGTTGGTGATTATTTTACTGTTGTTGGCTAGTTTTGCCCCCGAAACCATGAGGGGCATAACTTGGGTTAAACGCTAAAATGTTAAAGAGTTGGTACAGCTTTTGCTGTCTTTTCTAAAGAGTTGGTACAGCTTTGCAGTCTTTCCTAGTTTCCTCCCCCGGCCCCACCCATGAGCGGCGGGTGGGGACCCTAAAATAATAATGAGGGGGGGACCTAGTGTCCCCCCCCAGTCCCTAGTCACTTCCCCCCAATAAAAAAAATGCCTACCTACCCCCCCTAATAATAGGGAGGGGGGTGGGCAATAAACTAACCTGTAAAAAAAAAATAACAATTTCGTACTTACCATTTGATGTCTTCTTTTTTCTTTCTTCTTTTCTTTAGCCCCAAAAAACCCAAATAAAAAAACATAATATGAGCCGCAACTGTTAAAAAAAAAAAAAAAAAACGAGATTTCAAAAAATTATAATCCACTGGTGGGTGAAAAAATAATCAATTTTCGCCCATGGAGGGCCCCGAGCAGACTGAACTCTGCAGGGCAGGGGAAGGCTTATAAAGCCATGCCCCGCCCTGCAATTAAGCTCAGAGCACTCTGACTGGTTGGTTTAAGCCAACCAATCAACGTGCTCTGACAGGTAAATTTACCTGTCACAGCACTCTGATTGGTTGGTTTGAAATCCAACCAATCAGAGTGCTCTTTGTCATTTTACACAGTGTGGGAAAGTTCTTTAGAATTTTCCCACTCTGTTTAAAATGGCTAGCACACTGATTGGTTGGTTTAAACCAACCAATCAGAGTGCTAGCCATTTTAAACAGAGTGGGAAAATTTGGGGGGGGGAGTGACTAGGGGCTGGGCACCCCTAGTCACTTTATTTGTGGTCCCCACCCGCCGCTCATGGGTGGGGACCGGGGGGGACACTAGGCCCCCCTCATTATTATTTTAGGGTCCCCACCTGCCGCTCATGGGTGGGGACTGGGGGGGGACACTAGGTCCCCCCTCATTGTTATTTTTGGTCCCCCCTAAAATTAATAGGTTCGGGTTCGGGGTCAAGTTAGACCCCGAACCCGGACTTTTTCTCGAAGTTCCGCCGAACTCACCGAACCTGAACATCCAGGTGTCCGCTCAACTCTAGGTATGATGAAAACATCAAACACCAAATTCTATTTCCTAAGTCCCATGAGTGTGACCATACTTCTTGGGATGTGATATGACGGGCTGGCACTCGGGCAGAATAAATATTTTGAGGTTGAATTAGGTTGTGCTAATACGCTGGACTTTTAGATATATATTTATACATGGTATTGTTTTTCTTACATTTGAAAGATGTACTTCTGTATTTTGGGCTGTTTTAGTAATTATGTTAAAACTATTTTTAAAAAAACGTTTATTTCCAAAATATTGGTGAACTGGAAAGAAATAAAGTAATGTTGACATTTTAATTTCGTCGATCTTGTGTATATATATTTTTATAGGTTTATTTTAATATTGTAGGACACTTTGGCATTATAAACATTGCCATTTATGTAACAAAATACGCAATCAAAAATCAACCACTCATTGCTACTTCCTTCTTCAGGGTCATGATCAAAATAAATACAGTTAGAGTTGCACATTTTTAGTATCATTAGACTCAGGAGAACTAGTGGCTTTGAAAACTTGAATATGTATGTATGACATTGAAACCTAGATGATGACAATGACTAAAGATAATCTTGACTATTTAGTGTGCCCTTTTCAGAGGCCATCATCTGAAACACCAGTGATTGTTTTGTATGTATTTTATATATTCTTTGCACAGGAAATACATTATTTCAAAGAATTTGCCTTTGATAATATTTCCTCTTAAGCCAAGTTGTAGGGTTAAACATATTTTAATAGTACACAAAAAAATGGCCTTGCTTATTACATTCCTTAAAATATTACATAATTAATTCTATATAAAATATGAAAAACATGTTTTTTGGGGGTATGTGTCTCCTTTTGGGGGCACACTTGAGGGAATCTACCTTTGAAAAAAGATTTGGGAGTAGTAGACAATAGACTTAGCAGTAGTGCACAATAAGATATTGGGGTGTATTAAAAGGGATATTGACTCACAGGAGGAAGATATTATTCTGCCTCTTCTAGGTCCATGGTAAGACCTCACCTTCAATATGCGGTTCAATTCTTTGTGCCTTTAAAAAAAAAAAAAACATAATGAAACTATAGGAAGTGCAGAGGAGGGCTACAAAACTAATCAGGGGAGTGGAAAGTTTAAGTGAGGAAGAAAGGCTGGAAAATGATAATGTTATATAAAAATGTGTCTAATTTTGTCCGTAACTCCCTTCTTATAGTTTGTACCAAGCGCTGCGTAAATTGTTGGCACTATACAAATAAATGGTAATGTAATGTAACTAGAAGTTCGAGACTGGCTCACACAGTGACATTTATCTTGAGTTCTCATTATACATTGGTACACATAGGGATAGCTCCACTACTAGATATATACGCCTTCTTTATACTTAACCGCTAATGTACGCTTTTAGTCTTGGAATTCATACTCTTAATGTAAGTTCTCATGTCTCCCAGTCCTAAGGTTAGTAATAGCCAAGTGGCATATATTCCTGTTTTCTTTTGACTTCAGTTTTCTCTTACCTGTACATGAACTGGCTTTTAACCTTGGGGACAGATAAAATGGTGCGCTTCTAAAAAAAAAGAGGAGACACACTTCAAGAAACTTTCATAATTAGTAGAAACTTCCTTCCATCATTCTATTTCATGCAAGTCATGCAAAGTAAATTAACTACATCTCTATTAAATGACAACATGAACTAAATTGCTTAAGTTGAAGAGATGTTGATTAAGATTGCACCAGACAATTAATCGTGCAATAGCTTACCCCTTGACCTCATCAGGCATAGATTTCTTTAACGGCAAAGAAGAAAAATGATGACTTAATAATGCTTTCATGCTATGGGCTAAAGATAAATATCAAGATAGGAAATGGAGCAGAACCATCTCCTTTGGAGGGATAATTATTTCCATTATGTTAACATCGTAGAATTGATCAAAAATCTCTAAAGCATATATTGCTGGGTTGTTTTTTTGCGAGCTGGATAAGTCAATTTATATCTTGACATGGTATGGATGGAAGATTAAGAAAAGGGGAAATAAAGGTCATTGGAGGAACATTGAGTCTTTAAATAAACGAATTAAAGATTAAAACGTGTAGGATTAGTTGCATATCGAAATGTTTTTATATGTACTTACCTAGTCATTAAAAGACTGATTAAAAATGTCAGAATAAACTTTGTAGAGCAGGTGTTCTGTGATGCCTCGGATCTGTATATTTTGCCTCCTGGAGCAGTCTCCTAAGTCAATCATTATTGTTTGTAGCTGGTAAATGTCCTTTTGTAAATCCGCATATTTGGAGGCTAGGAGATTATGAGATTCAACGAGTTTGTCTAATTTGTGTTCGACAGTATCAGTTCTGTGGCCGAGTTCCCGTATTTGTTTATGAAACTCCACTGCCATACTCTTTACATCTTCTTTTAATTTGGTATCTCAACGCATTCAGCATCTCTTTCATATTTTCTATAGGTAGAGAGTTGCACACGGATGAATTGGAAGCTGTATATTCCATATCTGAAACTTCTCAGTCGTCCGGGTCTACTCCTGAGCCATCTTGGAACAAAGTACCGGTGAGTTGTTTGTCTTTTTTTCTGTGTTTTGGCATCAAGAATGAGGCCAGATCACCCTGTTTCTGATTGTGGCGTGTGCCAGCCAAAGTTAGGGTAAGTGTCACCTACCTTGCTTCTCCTCCTGATCCGCCGCCATCGCGGATCAGGAGGACGCCATCCCGTCGGCTGGGGCTCAGAGTGAGAGCCCCAGCATCCCTCGATACTGAGACGCGCGTCCAGCAAGACGCGCGCTCAGTGACTTCACGCACCCGTTCACGCATGCGCGAACGGGTGTTTCATGAATATTCATGAGCCCAGTTAAAGGGCTATTTATTAAATTAACCACTCCCTTGCCAATTGATCAGAGGTGTGTCCTGATCAATTGGTAGTGTATTTAAACAGTCATTTCACAGGTTACCTTTGCCTGTGATAGTGCCTTGTGTACCTCACTAGCGTTTTGACTCCTGATTGACTCCGTTTATCTGTTGCTGACCCGGTTCGTCCCTGTATACTCCATCCGTTTGTTCCTGCATTCCTGATTATTCTGTGTATGACCCTGCTGTTCCTGACTATTCTCCGTCCGCCGCCTGCCTCGATTTCTGCTAGTGACCTGTTTATCCGTATCTCTCCTGTCCGTGACCCGGCCTGTCTCCTGACTCTCCGTTTGCCTGTATTCCTGTATGATCCTATACGGGCTCCACTTGCTGAGTATCCGGTAGTAAGTGTTCCCGCAAAATCCTTGGTGACATACCACCGGCGGCTCAACCAAGGGTGTGTAGTCATTAAGGTGAAGACCAATACTTGCTACCTACGGTACTTAGTGAGTGTCCCTATAGCCTCATCTACACTTGTGGTCCATCTCCTGAACACGACCGTTACAGTAGGTTTCACGGTATGTCAAGTCCAAGTTTTGGAGTGTGGATAGTCAATGCCCAACCCAGGCAGGAGCTCCTCAATCAGACTGCCGTTGTCACCGCCAGTCAGGCCACAACCCACCCAGAACCAGTTTTCTAATAAACTTCACTGTGGGTTATATAAAGTTTTTTGTGTAAACACATCATGAGGCTTAAGGAAGTACCTTTCATTTGGTTGGAACTTTGCTTTTGGTGTAATAAACACCCTACACTAAGGATTGCTGCTTAATGTGTCTGTTATTTAAAACATTTTTTCAAGTCATGGTAGGTATAACGTTAGAACAAGTTGTCATAGACAAAGAGTCAATGTTTGACCTAAACCAGTGGATACATAGCAAAAATATTGGATGTTATTTGTAAAGCATTAGCAAGGTTGGTACCAGAGAGAGAAGGGAAGGGATGCTCCAGATAATGATGCTGGAGATAAACAGCAAATAGTCCAGAAATGTCACAACAATGGGATAGGTAAGAATGTATTCACAAGCGAAGGATACAGGCTGATAAAAAGGAAAAGAGAGGTGATCAGTATTTTAGGGAAAGTCAAAGGCCAACAACCAGGAAATGAAATATACAGCAGTCTGCAGATAACAAAAAAAAACAAGAGCTTCACAAACAAGTGACCTATGTTGGGGAATGCACAAGCATGGAATACCAGGTGAGCAGGCTTTAATTAGGGAGCTAGGAACCCCCTACCACCAGCACCAGGTAACCTTCCCTCTCTGAGACACTTTATGGGAGGTGGGCCTAAAAGGCACTGCCTATCTCCCTCCTTCTGCCTTTGATGCTCCTGGATGGCACATGTCCCCCCCCCCCCCCACCTGTTGCCAAATGCTTTTGCGACTGGGGTTGCAGTCTAGTCTGTCATTGTTTGGTCACAACACAGGAGGACAGGGGTCTGGAAGTTTGTGCCACATGCAGAGGACCCCAGCGCCGGATGTGGTACAAATTTCTAAAAGTGGAGCAGTCACCAAGGAAACTAACAGAATGTTACTGCTGGATTGCACTAAATTCACATCTTTGCCCCAGTATTGGCCTTTATTGACCTTTAACCTGTAATGACACCAAGAGAACACCAATAAACTCATCAAGCTTACAGTAGAACATCTTATGATGATTGGAACCTTTAATACCCAGAATTTGTTTTTTTTTCCAAGCAGGTATCAGCTTATATAGTTAGAATTCTACCTGGAGGAAACATAAATTGTCAAGAGGAAATGGGAAAAAAGTAAAAAAACAAACAAAAAAAAAAACAACTTATATTGGATCTAGGATGGACTGAATCCCTGGAAGAGCAACCAAGGAAATGAAAGTGTGAGGAAAAAAAAGGACTGAATGGCAGTGGACAGCATGGAGAAAGATGGTGAGTGGGAAAAGGGGAAGAGGAATAAAGAGGGACAAAGAAGGAAGCGGAAAAAGTAAGAAAGGGGATGAAGAAAGAAACAGGAAGTAATTAGGAGAAAAAAGTGATTATAAAAAATAAATAAATAGGAGGAAGCGGAATTCGATAGAGAAAGGAGGGAGTGAAACATTGGCAGTATCTATGAAGGAGACGCACACCGGCATAGCGCATCAGTGGAACTATCGCCGTGTGTGCCAATTTGTCAAATGTCTGGAATTTGCTCTAAGTCCAAGAACATCCGGGTTGCTCTTGTGCTCTGAGTGCTGCACAATTCAAACATAATGGAGATATAAAGTCCAGATACTGGAGACGAAACAGTTCAGGGAACCTCTTCTAGATGCTGTTTGGCAGAGATTCCACTTGTATGTGGAAATACATAACCCCCGATGTGAAATGTTTATATTATTTCCTCATCCATTGTTGGAACTTGAAACTATTTTGTCATAAACATTTTTTTTTTTTTTGCCGTAAGAGTAATTGGAAGAAGATACAGAGATGTCTATTGAATGAAGTCTTGAAATGCTTTCATGCAAGGTTACAGCAAATAACAATTTACTTTTTATCATATTGTGACAAGATAGTACAAATTAAAATAAAGAATTTGGCAAGATTACCGAAGACGGCTTATCATAAACATTGCTCAAGTAGCAGAGCATAATGTGGAATATAGCCAGATGTATAAACTGAACATTTTAGTCATCAATTTTCTCGAAGAGACAGATGAGAAAAAAAAAAATCTTGTCTATAAAAAAAAACTACACAATAGAAAACAGTGTTTTTTTTATACTTTATATCTTTTCATCGATCATTTAAATGATACAAAAATATAATTCTACAATAAATACAATAACACAATTACAGTGTAATAAATAGATACATTAATAAACAAGAAAAATGGCTTTAAAAAAAATTAACAAATATATGCGGAAAAAGATTGCAAAATTCTAAATGTGTTTATCGTGGAACAAATATTAAACATTTTCTATTGATGTGTTTTCTATTACGAATATTTCAATTACCAGTATTTTATTTAGGTTAATGTATAAAGTATAATAGTGGGGGGTTTTGAAATCAGGTCTGAATTATTTTTTTGTTTTCATCATGGGATCAGTTAAAGTGTCTGCGATAGTAGTGTTAATTCATGTGAAACTTAAACCAGGCTTATTCTAATGAACATATCGATGGGGAGGGGGATTTTTTTGTAAAAAGTAGACGCACATGAATATATCTGTGATATTCTCTAAAAGCCATAATCACATTGTGTTTCTGGGTAAATACATAAAAATAATTGATCACGTGCAGTCCAGGGCAGATTGGATACTACACATGTTTGTTATCTGTGTTCCCCAATTAATTTATTATAAGGTAATCTAGCAACCACTCTATGACAACTTATTTCAATTACAAATAACCTGCTCAGTAGAGGGATTCAGATAAGAACTGTTTAAGAAAGGATTGCTTTAGGACTCCAAAATATTCTTTCACTAGGTCCTTGAAACCTTCTAGTCCTCTGGCTGCATCCATTCTAGCTGTTGCTCGTCACTTGGGATTTTATAATACAAGTGTCCTACCAATCAGTACTACTGATTGACCTCCCCGTTATATGGTCAGTCTATTAACACCTCTGTTAGTGGGGCTTTTCTGTACCAACCTTGCTAAGACGTTGAGGTGTTTGGTCACCTCTGGACCTGTCATTAGTACTTGACCTCTGCATGCCTGTCAAGCTTTAATTCTTATGGACTTTTCACAGCTCTCTAGATTGTAGATTTTGTAAACGGGACTCTTTTCATTATAATAAGGATACTAACTAGTTATAGCACCTAACCAGTTATTATATGTCAGTGGATGCTTTTTTAGATCACACTCTCGGAACTGAAATGTTATTATTACCCAATTGATGGTACTCACTTAGCAACCTCAGAAGGATGAAGAGGTGAGCGTATTTTGATGGGATTTGAACCTGTGACATTGAGGTTTGAACAGACTCTGTTGTCATTTCATTTACAAACTGAACTATCTCACCAGTCTATGTGCTAATATAGATAGAGAGACTGGGTGTTTCTAACAACTATTTAGATTCTATACAATGATTTGCCTAAACTGTTGGTGCTATACAGCTCCTTAAGTCATATATAGAGTTGAGCGGACATCTGGATGTTCGGGTTCGGGCTCGAACGTGAGCCCAAGCACAAACCCGAACCTGAACCCCATAATAATAATGAGGGGGGCCCTAATGTCCCCCCCTCGGTCTCCACCCATTGCCGGCGAGTGGTGACCTTAAAATAATAATGAGGGGGGGACCTAATGTCCCCCCCAGGTCCCCACCCATTCCCCACGGGTGGGGACCCTATAATAATAATGAGGGGGGACCTAATGTCCCCCCCAGGTCCCCACCCATTGCCGGTGGGTGGGGACCTTAAAATAATAATGAGGGTGGGACCTAGTGTGTCCCCACCGGTCCCCACCCATTGCCCGCAGGTGAGGACCTTAAAATAATAACGAGGGGGGACCTAGTGTCCACCCCCCGGTCCCCACCCATTGCCCGTGGGGTGGGGAACCTAAAAAAATTATGAGGGGGGACCTAATGTCACCCCCAGGTCCCCACCCATGAGCGGCGGGTGGGGACCACAAATAAAGTGACTAGGGGTGCCCCCCAAATAAAAAAAAATGCCTACCTACCCCTCCCTCACCCTAATAATAGTTTTATACTTAACATTTGATGTCTTCTTTTTTCTTTCTTCAGCCCCAAAAAAGGCCAAATATAAAACCATAATACACGCCGCAAAAAAAAAACTAACGCAAAAAAAAATGATTGGATGGATTTCAAACCAACCAATCAGAGTGCTAAGCATTTTAAACAGAGTGGGAAAATTCAAAAGAACTTTCCCATGCTGTGTAAAATGACACAGAGCACTATGATTGGTTGGATTTCAAACCAACCAATCATAGTGCTAGCCATTTTAATCAGAGTGGGAAAATTCAAAAGAACTTTCCCACGCTGTGTAAAATGACACAGAGCACTCTGATTGGTTGGATTGAAATCCAACCAGTCAGAGTGCTCTGAGCTTAATTGCAGGGCAGGGGAAGGCTTTATAAGCCTCCCCCCACCCTGCAGAGTTCAGTCTGTGCTGGGCCCTCCATGGGCTAAGATGGATTATTTTTCACCCGTGGATTATTATTTTTTTACGCTCATTTTTTTTTTGGCGGAGCGTATTATGGTTTTTTATTTGGCCTTTTTTGGGGCTGAAGAAATAAAAAAGAAGAAAGAAAAAAGAAGACATCAAATGGTAAGTATACAATTTTTATTTTTTACAGGTTAGTTTCTTGCCCATCCCCTCACTATTATTAGTTTGAGGGGGGGTAGGTAGGCATTTTTTTATTAGGGGGGAGTGACTAGGGGCTGAGCACCCCTAGTCACTTTATTTGTGCCCCCCCCCCCTCATTATCATTATTGGGTCCCCACCAGCGGGCAATGGGTGGGGACCTGGGGAGACATTAGGTCCCCCCCTCATTATTATTATTATAGGGTCCCAACCCATGGGCAATGGGTGGGGACCTGGGGGGGACATTAGGTCTCCCCCCCATTATTATTTGCAGGGAGGGGGAGTGGCTGGAACAGGTAGGGGCAGCAGGATTTTACCTGTGCCAGCCCCCCTTATTGCACTAGTGACTGGGCAGCAATAGCTGTCCAGTCACTTGTAATTTTACATTTGTTTAGGCAATATGCCCCTAGAGTCATTAAGGAGGATTTAGCCTCCCATTTATTAATGACGCTTGATGAATGGCTGCCCTGCAGCCATTCAAAATGCGCCATTAAATCGCTGAACCCCGAACTCCAACCCGGACATACAGTACAATGACCGTGTTCGGGGTCCAAAAAAAACGTAATTTTCAGTACGAACCTGAACTTTGCGGTTTGGGCTCGTTCAACTCTAGTCATATATATCACTCTTGGTCAGCCTTACTAAAGGCCAACAGACAGCAACAAATTGACTTATCTATCATAATTTTTTATTAAAAAAGCAATTTACATGTGAATATATACAAGTTGAACTTTTTTCCTATAGGGTATTCTTATATTCAGGCTTTAGTTTTTTTTTCTAAAGGAATATCCAAAGTTTGGGGGGTCGTCTTATAATCAGGGTCGTCTTATAATCGAGCAAATATGGTATTAGCTCCTGTGTAGAAGTGTATTAATGAACCCCCACCCTTCCATACTAACATTTGTATCTGCATACTTAAATAAATAAATAATGTTTATAATACCACTAGATTTATGTGTCAAATCCAAGTTTATGCCACTTTTTATGTTTTATGTGTACAATGATTATTTTTTATTGAACATGAGATAAATGACTTATAGGCTGTGTTGATATTTCCCATAAAATGTAAGTGGATCAATAAAATATAATTAAACTCATAACATTCAACTTAATTTAACAAGGCTGTATTTTAATTCTCTTTTTTTTATGATATAAATCAGTGACTTTTTTTTTATCTGTAATACTTTGTTCCTTGATCTAAATAACAACATTGTTTTACATTTCAGATAGAAACATCCTTTCAAGACTCTACGTTTTACTAGTTTTTCATTCAACACTCCCTATCTCCTAAAACCACATATAATGTATACTATAGTTATTGATGTTTCTATGGCAAAAGACTAGCCTATATCTCTTGAAAATCACTGAATGTAGAGGCCTCTGTGAAAATATTATCAGTATAAATGGTTTTAAAGTAAAAATAAGTATATTTCACAAATATTAAAACAGAAATGCCACGTACAGATGATAAGGATTGAGGGACTGCCCTATGAATCCATACTAATATTGTTTGATATTAAGATATAACTAGTATATAAAAATATATTATAGGCTAACTTAATTTAATTTCCATTTTTCATCTTTTACCTGTTTATCATGACAAAATTAGGATTATTATATGCCATTGCTGTTTTTATTGTGAGGCCCATCTGATAACATGGTGCATATTGCATAGACCAGGCTACTCTTCACCATTAATGTAACTATAATAAATGTAAAAATGTAATGTGACCAAATACACAAATGCATACAACATACAACAGGGCCAGTCGCCTGAGGCAACTATGAACCTAATGTCTGCTGGGAGACCCGTAGGCTGATAGTGCTTGGGTAAGGGGCAAATGCCCCGGGCTGCATGTAATAGGTCAAATACATAACAGAGCGGGGTTGGACCTCTTGGAACAGAGAAATGTGATATGTGTATGGTAGTTCGCTTCTCATAGTGGGGCAACATTAACTAGTACAATCAGCACAGGTCACACCACACCCCTTACTTTTGTAGCTTAGAGAGTAGCATGCACGTACCTCATCAAGGAGGTATGCGAGGGCTGTTTGGGTCACTAATACCAACTCGCCATTAAAAATAAACACGCTAGCTCATCTCCTTCAATGTGTGCGATGTGGGTGCAGCTATACAATACCTTACATTCAGGGTTACGGCCATGTCCATGAGAAAAAACAAGGGGTAGCATATCAGACACATACCCTGCTAGTGAGAAATAAATATAAGTCCCGGATCAAAAAGTGAAGAAAAATTAGTGGCATATGTTGCGCAAGAAGTCCAACCACCTCACAGGTCATCAGTGCATATAAAACACAGCAGTCTTCCGGGCCATGTGAGTCCCAACAGATTATAACTATCCATAGCCGACTCAAAAATTAGGAGGCGTGGCGGATCAGAGCAGGGGGGCACCAAAATGCACCTTCGCCTGTGTAGACGAAAATCCTTGCACCGGCCCTGTATAAACTATGCTGATTATAAAATACCCATCAAACTAGCCTTCTTTGGCATCTAAATCATTATTTCTAACCTTGTTAATGCCTTGACCGTATTTCCTATTAGTTTTGCAACTTTGCAACTGACAGTAGTGTGTGTCCCCTCTATTCCACTTCAGTCTTTCTGAGAAAAGTTTTATTCTTCACATTCCTCTTCTGTTTCCCTTTCTGCTGCTTGAAGCAGTTGGATCATTCACGGAGCACTTAGAAATCATCTATAGTGTATCCGGGCCCTCTGATTCTCTCGACAATTAGGAATGCGAGCAGGTGAGGGAAAAAGATAAGCACTAGCATACATTTACATGGAAATTACCATGTTAGCGGCAATGTTTTAAATTCGCAACTGTACTCTAAATATAAAGAGCACTCTGAAGTGAAAAGATAAATAAAAGTATGTAGCATCTGTATTCTTTTAGTGATTTACAGAAATGTGCTCGCTGTCTTTGTGCATGCAAAGTGCAGACAACAAAAGAAACCTGCACACTGGCATTTTTTTTTTTTTTTAGCAGATTTGTGATTTTTTTTTTTTTGTTGTTGCTGAATTTACATTATAAAAAGACCTGCTCAACTCTGGAAAGTGACTTTCAGTTTTTTAACTACAAGAGAATATAACACAGGATATATCATTCAGCTCCACCTTCGACAAAAAAAAAAAAAGCTGGGAACACAGTCAAATATTATTTTATACTTTTTAATGGAAAATGGGTAATAAGCATTTTTGGCCATAAGGTGATGTGGTAAACAGTAGACAGCACAGGGAAGTTTTTGTTTTTAAGTCATAATAAACTTTTTTTTAAATGAAAATTGCAGTAAATAAATAAATAGTGCCCCTTCTCCGGAAAGCTAATGTGTATTTTTACAAATACAGGCGGGTTTACTGTCAGCTCTGAGGAAGAGCTGATCTTGACGCGGGCATATGCTTACAGTGTAAGTGCATATACAGATAATCGGGAGAAAGGGGAGGGCTTGCGTCTGTCTGGAGTCTGCAGTAGGGGGGTCTGTCCGGAGTCTGCAGTAGGGGGGTCGGTCCGGAGTCTGCAGTAGGGGGGTCTGTCCGGAGTCTGCAGTAGGTGGGGTCTGTCCCGAGTATGCAGTAGGAAGGTCTGTCCGGAGTCTGCAGTAGGGGGGTCAGTCTGGAGTCTGCAGTAGGGGGGGTCTGTCCGGAGTCTGCAGTAGGGGGGTCTGCCGGAGACTGAAGTAGGGGGGGTCTATCCGGAGTCTGCAGTAGGGGGGGTCTGTCCGAAGTCTGCAGTAGGGGGGGTCTGTCCGGAGTCTGCAGTAGGGGGGTCTGTCCGGAGTCTGCAGTAGGGGGGTCAGTCCAGAGTCTGCAGTAGGGGGGTCGGTCCGAAGTCTGCAGTAGGGGGGTTAAGATCCCCTCTCTTGATCCTATGTAAAAGTGTCTCTCTTCTCAGTGAAGTATTTTAGGTGGATAAACTGGCCTTTATGATAAATAGTACATACCAGTTTATCCTATATTAGGGGCACAACACTTATCACTTATGCTTCTATTGACCAAAGCATTACAGTCCTCTGCTATGCCAGGTGATGTGTTGAAGGCTCTAGTGAAGTCTGGTATTCCACAACCTGGGGCCAAATTACAAATCTAGCAAGGTTTTATTATCATGGTGCAGAGATTAAAAAAAAAACAGAATACTAGAGGATGAGGGCATCTATACCCCTACTGCTTGCATACAGTATAAGCTTATTCACACAAAATAATATCTGTATGTCCAAGTTATAGCAAGTGAGGACATCTGAAGCACAGGATGAGGGAAACAGCAGTGCTGAGTTCCTTGCAAATCTGGATGTTTGAGAGACAAAAGACATAAAGATTCCTCATAAAAAGCAGGAGGATACCTCTCCTGTGCAATATGAGTGCCCTACAATTTAGCAAGAGGTTTGTGGCGATGGGAAGCTAGCAGGAGCCACAATGAAAGGACTGTCAAAAAAAGTGGGATGGGGCAAATAATATAAACTGGTCAGAAGATGTAGAGCCCTCCAATTGTTTTCTAAGTGCATCCCCCCATCATGCTAACACAATATGATGGATGTTAGATTATGAAACCTGTTACCATGTTACCATGGGACTAGGGGTCCAAATTCATCCAATGCCCTCTAAATTTACTGAACCAGTGCGGTCTAACTGAATAATAATGGGAGAAATGAGACGCCTGGTCACCCTAATAAATCCTGGGTCCCATTACTTATTGTCCATTAATTGGTTTGGGATATAAGCAGCCTTGAACAATGGCTACGTCCAGGAAATAGAGCAGTGCTTGGAATTGCTGGCAATTGAGAAGGTAATTTGAAACCTAAGGCCAAGGTAGCCAAGGACGCCACATTTTCCAACTTGGCTTCTCAGTGAAACATGAGTTGAATGGAATCATTTTTCCAACTCAGTTACTTTGGCCCTACGTTTGAAATTCTCTTCTTAATTCCCTGTAATTCGCTCTTTTTGTGTGTGAATAAAAGTCCGTAGGTAATGCACCTGAAACAGTAACATTTAACAGATAATAGCTAATGACATTACTTTCCCAAAAGGGAAGCCTGAAAACTGCTGCAGAGGGAACCAGCTTTGACTGATGTCACTGGATTTAGGGGCCCCAGTAAACATATTTACAATATAAAACTAGTGGGGAACATTTATTTGTTTTAAGGTAAAAAAAATAAGTTTACTTAACACGTACAACAAACAGAAGCAGAATTGTCATGGAATCCCCCCATTACCAAGTTACCAAATATTGATATAGCTATAGACCATAAGATATTTTGCAACAAACATCAGAGACTTATAATAAAAAAAAAGGGAACAAATTTCATGATATGTGATGATTTTTTTTATTATTATTATTTCCGACTCCAAATTAGGAAAACTAGAAACCGCCGTCCCGAGTTTCAAATTTCAATCAATATTAATTTCGAAATCTATCATAAGATTTCCAACAACAAAATAAACTACAATAAATCATTGAAACGTTATTATAAGGGTGCCTGTGTAGTTTGAAAACATTGAATTGGAGTTTGATGTATGTTATCAACACATTCATTTTAATGGAAGAAAGATCTGTAATTGTCACAGTGACAACTGGTGTGTCATTAGAGTATCGTTAAGCATTACGGAAGATTGTGGTCATTTAAATGTTTCTTCCAGTGTTTTAGAACAGTATACAACGTGAGTCTTCCTTGTGATGTATTAGGGACTTGATTCCACCCCCCTTTGCCCTGAAAAAGGAATTTTCCAAAATTACAGTATCAGGTATATGTCATTATTCTCAGAATGCCATGTTTAGCAAATGATTTATCCCAGTACACAAAGGCAGCAGCTTGAATGATGAAGTCCCACTGGATCAGAGAGTATCTCTCTTTTAGAGCATTAATCTTGAGTTATGTGAATGTTACATGAAAAACGTCACATTGTAAGTAACTGAATCCTGTGCATGGTAAGTATTGCATTATATGATATGATGTGATATACCATATCACAGACACATGTGTCATTGTATTGATATTGTTATAATATGTTCTTCAGCTTTGATCAAGTTGGTGAGGAATGTATGGAAAGAGAAATTTAAAAAAGTGCAACTCAGATGGGGCTATGCAATAAAAGGAGAGTTGAAGTGAATAAAAGGAGAGTTGAAGTGAATAGCAGGTGAGCTAAGTGAATAGCAGGTGATCTCACCAATTAAGCTATACATTGTGCAGGAACAAACTTGATAACTGAGTTCACTTAGCAGGGGCTACTAACCAGGTTTGTTACTGCACAATGTATAGCTAAATGTTCACCTCACCTCACCTGCTATTCACTTTAACTCACCTGCTATTCACTTCAACTCACCTGCTCCTCACCTCTACTCACCTTTTAGTGAATAGCTCCTAGAGAGGTGGTAAACATTTTTCTTTACTTGTACTTCTGAAAAAGAAACAAAGGTAAAAAAAACCTAGTGGTCAAAAATGGGGCAAGAGGGGGATGCTAACTATGTTGCACTTTGCACTTGCATAGAGAGACTCTTGGCTCAATAGAGAACCAGTCAGACACAAGCAAAACCCAGTCATTGTGATTGGCTCAGCCAGATCAACTCTGGCTCATCTGAGAGGCAGCACTGGTGAGGATCTCTAAAGATACAGATCAGGATACCAAATGTAAGTTCAAAGTCTATTTGAAATGTTTAATATTTTAATAGAGGTGTTATGTACAGTATGTCTACCAACTGATAAATAAGTGTCACTTTATACTTTACAGGTGTGTTGTATAAGGATGTGTTATAAAAAAAAGATTGCATTAACTTAGACACTCTGCCATTGCAGAATCTAGTAGTCCATTAGTTTTAAAATGTTGTTTTTAATATAAATATTTCCCTTTACTCTTAATATTAAAATGTAAATGTTAAAATATCATCTGCTTTGACTGGAGTTCTAACTCACACAGGCTCTAATCAGTCAGTAGTGTACCACACGTAATGGGGGCAGAAAAGGATTCCGAACTGTCACACCCAAGGTACATATGTGGTTCATGTTGTGTAGGATCAAGAAGCCATAGGGGGGGGGAAAGATAGCCTTAAATTCCTAAGTGAGCAACATCTATACATAAGAATGCCCCACAGCATCCACCGAGAGGACCCTCCTCTTATATTTCATGTTCTCGCAATATACACATGGGGCGTGGTCATTTGACCCTGTACTACAGCGTCCAGTCTGCTTCTGTTATCTGAAAGGAGTTTGCATGATTAAAGCATGATTATCGGTCAAAAGGGAAGAAAGTGTGGACTATAACCAGGCAACACAACATACAAAAATTACATTTACTGGGCAGTATAAACATATTTGTGTTAACTTAGACAGGACAAGGGTGATAACCATAGTAGGGTGTTTTTCTTGTTCTCATGTATTCTTGAAACTGAAAATAAGAAAATAAATCCATTTTGCTAATTAATGTTTATAACTAAAACATAAAAAAAAGCTACTGAAATTTCACACATTTTTTAGAACCATATGTTTCTATGGTGGTGCTCATCTACAGGTTGAAGTTTAACTTTCACGACTTGGAGACATAAAACTAAGGCTTTTTAGATTAATTCCGATGAAAAAAAAAAGAACTAAAAAGAAAAATCTGTGACATTTGTGTTTAAAGTATATCACCAACAAAGATGTACTCAGAGGTATGGACAAATCAAAAGATTACCTCTGTACAATAAAGAAAAATACATTTCGGGAGAAGGACTACAAGCAAGAAATACTACCTTCTGCAGCTCATAGTTCTAGGTGAAATATAATGCAAGGAAGTGCTGATAGTAGAAAAACTTCCTAGCCAAATAACTTGGAGAAACGACTTGAGGAAATTAGACCAAGAACTTTTTAGAATGTAATTAATGCCCCGAACAGTCACACCGAAGGTAAAGAGTTCCGTTATGTTGTCCAACCTCCCATAAAAGTGGAGCATAGAAGTTCAAACGCAACTATTCATGGGCCAGTGACTTACATTAGATATGATAATATCTAGCCATTGAACCAGGGTATTTTGTAATGGAATGAATACATTCAATTGTAGGTGGTTATGTAACTGGGGATAAAGGAAAACTATAGATTTGATGTAAAAGAGAACATAATTGTGTCTGCTTTAAACAGTGCTAAACATCATTATTGATCAATAACTTAACTGAAGCATTGAAGAAAACCAACTTTCAAAAAAATACATAATTTCACTGCTAACTCCTGCAAAGCTCATAGTCACAATTTATTATTTTTGTTAAACAATAAGGGTCACGATTCAACGACACAACATATCACTTATTACTGTTTTTTAAACATAACTTTTTCTATCGCAGCCTATGGGATTCAATGACCTGAGATAAATTAACTCTGATGCCTATGTCTTTTTAATCAATAACTCGAACTGTGCAATAATTTGGATCAAAGTGACACTAAACAAGTCACAATAAAATAGTCTGCTTTCTATAACAGGCATCTTATGATTACTACTTGATCCAGGTACAGTACGAGTAGAACACAACAGGTGGGGTGAATTTAACTGGCCACAGCATTATTATATGTGACAAGATGATGTTTAATTTAACATTTGACAATCACATATCATGATAAACAATCATAGTATCATTTTTCTGTAACAGCAAAAAATGACAAACATAGTTGCAACATTATAACAATCGAAAATCCCCTAAACGATAGTAGGTGCAATAGAACCAAAATTGTGACATGCCGGGAACCATTGGCCATCAAGCGTCACCAGCACAATGTTGTCAGGGCACTGCAAATCTACCAAGGGACCTTATCCTGAGGAATATATGCACTTGCTAAAACAGATAATCACAGATAACTTGTTGACATAACCTTGATGAATTCACCCAACTGTGCCTACATTTCTCGGGGGGATGGGACTGTTCTCTGCGGCTGCTTCAATTCAATTTCATCTTGGGCCAGTTCATCACTGGATCGCGTTCCTGGTGAGCATTATTAGTATTAGGGCTTAGTGTTAGAATTAGGGATACGGGTTAGTGTTAGGGCTAGGGGGTTAATGTTCGTATTAGGGGTATTAGTGTTTGGGGAGGTTTAGTATTAGGGTTTGGGGAGGAGTAAATTTTAGGGGGGGGGTTAATTTATGGGGGGGGTTACTCTAAATTTAAGCGTTCGTCATTCAGCGCCAAACTGTCAGCGCTTACATTGCCGCGGTGAAACGGCTGCGATGAACTGTCCTAGATGCTTCTTCAGGAACATATGCCAACTGACTGGTGAATTTCTCATAACATCGGGGATGGTGGGCGGGAAGATGCTCATTATTATTATGCTCTTGCGTAAGAGCAAGTTACAAGCCTCGTGAGGCTAAACCTCCACATTTTAGAAGTCTCTGACTTTGTTATCTCTCTGTCTCTCTCTCTACTTGTTTCCCTCTGCTGATCCCATGTAAAAAAATAAGGTCTCTCTGCACTAGCAGAGAGAGCCCCTCCCATGCAGATCCTGATCATATGAGCAGATTATTTATTGGCTGTGTGCATGCTGACATTGTAAGCCAGTTGACTAACTCTGTTGCAGAGCTTAGAGTATACCCGATGTACCTCTATAGATATGTGTTCGGTTTTACATTTATTTTTTGGGGGTTTAAATGTTTAACTATGCTTCAACCAAACCATCAACGGTTCTACTAAATAAAGACAGGACTGCAGGGAATTTCAAATGTTATGGAATTTCAAATGTTAGGATCACATAGCCAAGTTTAAAACGTTCATTGCTTTTATCTTGGGGAGCACAAGTTGTGAAGTTCTCATAGGTCCAAAAGGACAGACAATCGCGAGTATAAAATGTTCCTAAATATGTTTCTTTACGGTCATTTTTAGATAATTTTTTCTTAGCTTCTAAAGCATACATGTCACCAACTTTAACTACAATTTTATTCAATTTTCTTTTGTTTCATTTAATGTCTTTATGTCTGCGTTTCTGTATGGACAGAATGGATATATGGGCTTACAAAAGGTTTAGTGATTACTTCACTGTGATTTCCCCCGAAACCAATTAGAATGTGCATTTTTTTTTTAATGCAAATTGCACAGCTCGAGTCCCAAAAAAAAGTCATAAAAAGTTTCATAAGTGTAAACCTTTCCTTGAGGCAGTATTGTCTATTAATCTTTACTACAACTCACGCATCTTATTATTTCTTCCAAGACATTAATGGTCGCATGCAGACAAGAAACGGCTCATGTTGAATTTGTCTTAATGATATAGCTACATAAAAAAACAAGCAATTATCAAATGAATTACATTTATTGTGTCACATTACGCTATCTTCCATTCCTTGGGGTCTGCATGATATGTGGCTTCTCCTTGTAAATTAATACAGATTAGAAATTGTATTAAAAAATACTTTGTCTACCTAAATATTTATACAAAACAAAGTATAGGAAATTAACAGACAAAAAGGGACCAATCTCATTGTTTCATGAATCTCAGTGTTTCATGGAGACCCCTGGAGCTCCTCAGATGAGCTGAAGCTATTAGAGAGGAATTATTTCCATTATTGTATTAACTTATTTACATTATTAGCGATAATTAAAATTATGCTTACCAATTGCATTGCAAATTTAAAAAAAAAATGTAAATAGAACAAATGTGCTATGACTTTTTGCAGGAACGTCGGAGAGTTGCCTTTTAGTACTGTTTGGTCTAGTCATTCCTCAACTTACATTTGTTGAATCTACAAAGATTCACAGTACAGGTATTCCCTGTCACACCTAGGACATCGTAGTCGTTTTTTTCCTTGATTCCTCACTTTGGGATCATCTAAACCTCAAATCGACCTAGTCTTGGGGCTCAACCTTGGGGTTAAGTTGATAAGGGTTGAACACTCCTACTGGTGTACATGTTTTCTGGGCTCATTCTAAATACAACATTACAGTAGGGTCAGGCAGTTTTTAGAGTATGGCTAGGCTCTCTCTAGAGCAAGGCCAGATGCTAATGACCCACCAAAAGCAGACATTTTCAAAAATGTAAAAAAAATAGAAATACACATATATGATAAAGTGAATAGGAGATGTAAATGCATAGAAAATAAACTTTAAAAAAGTATTATTATAAAGATATATATTTTAAAGTATGCCAGTATACTTTGGCATGTAGCATTGCATGACAACGTATTGCTTTTAAATATGCAATGGGCTTTCTGTGAAATAGAAAAAAAAATTACATTTGAAATTTCCTTCTGTCGTTCTCTCGTCACGAATAAACCCTGAAATAGAAAAAAAGTGAATCAGTGCGCTTCTCCCATACTCTCCACACTCTCCATACCCTTTGAATGAGGCAATCCTCTCAGTGTTGTACAAAGGGAAAAAGAGAAAAAAAAATAATATAGTGTAGTATTTTAAAAGACAATTATGGCTATAAGAAATATTTTAAGCTGATACGCTCACATATTACTGAGCAGTAACCTGCTCTGTATTATAGACATCCAGGAGCCCCTTGTGGGAGCATGATCAGTGGTATTATTCCAGGGAAAAAACTTGGATGTAGATGTGGATAACAGAACAAAGGGAGACAGATCAAAACGTAAGTATGACACATTTATTGGGCAATAAACAAATAATAAAATCCTTACATTAAAAAAGTAAATTTTCAGCAATGTGATTGAAGCTCAGATAATGAGAAAGTGCACAGTGTATGCATAAAGTTTCCACACACACAACGCGTTTCACCTTCTCCACTAAGGCTTTCTCAAGTATCCCCTTGTTTTTTTGATCCTCCGTTTAAATAGGGATCTTCCATCATCGCGTCCAATGCTGGCATCAAGTCTGCACTGAAAACGCCTGAGGGGAATCCTCCCTCTCCACTCACTGTAATCCTGTTCACTCCTCCCTGCTCTGTAGCTTAAGTTGCCATGGACAAGTAAAGTATTTCAGGAGTTATTTTAAAATATCATTTGTCTAACTCTGTCTTGTAGACCAGTATACTGCTTAATTGTTGACTACAGAGTATGCTGGTCCAATGCAGATGCACAATACCCTTTTTTTTTTTAGAAACAAAGGAGGATTTGAACCAGGGAGAGGCACTCACATTTTTTATATATAAATATTATAGTTTATAACTCACATAGCATATATCAGTCTGCTAAAACTCCCCAACCTCATGGTTACTTACATTATGAAGATGTATTCTATAACTATCATAACCAATATGTTTGCTTCCTCAGATCTTCACATGCTGCCATTTTTGTACCCAAATTTATTGTCACTACTTTTTTTTTTTCATTAATGCAGTAATTTTATTTAAAGAAAATCACCTGGGTGATCTTATCTTATATCACACAGCTTTAAACTGCAATATTATCAGCAAATAATTTTTGGGGGATAAATGAACACACATTTTTTGTCTCTGTTCAAGTGTTCCCCTTTTACAAGGCATGCTACTTTGATACATTTCCATACAAAAATGTACCTCGCGGAGAATATATTAATAGGAGGAAACACGAAATAATTGAAAACAACATGTGGTTTTGCAAAGTAATAAAACAGATGAGCTTTTAATATCAACTATCAGACATCTTGTGGAGAATACAACTTTGTAGCTACATCACATACCAGAGCGACTAAATTCTTCATTAAACAGAGCTGTTGGACAAACATGAAATGGTTATAGATTAACATAAACAAAATGTTATCTTCTATTACAGAACCTTTAACATACAATGGACACAACATAGAATTATTTCAACAATATACAGTAAACAATAATAATAATAATAATAATAATGTTCTCCTTGTACCATTTGGTAATTCGATATATATACATTCTCAATGTCACTCCTATGCTTCACCAAGAGTGTAGATCTTAAGGATACCCTTCATATCCAGGTGGCTGTTTCATAAAACAGTGGGGGTTTCTCAACTGACTGAACATGAGAAGACTGATACACATGAATACAGCTCCATCTGTGCTAATGAGAAAAGCACCTGAGTTTACATTGTCAATATTAGCTCACCTAGGTGTCCAAGGACTAACTTTCAAAAGAGAAACTCTCCTTAAAAATCTAAGAAAATCTAAAGAACATGATTTTACAGGGGTAGCATACAAAAAAAAAAAAGATTTTAAAATTCTACAGTTGGGTTATTTGAAAACTTAAAAAAACTTGTATACAAGAAAAAAAGGTATTTACTCAATGTATTATCACAGATTGCTATCTAATTCACAGTTTTATTTGGAAGGCACCTAGTTAATTTTTATTTGTGTGTTACGTGACTAGCTGTGTGCTAAAATATCTGTTAAGTGGATAAAAGGATAATTATGCTATTTACTATTAAAGAGGAGTTAAAGGGAAACACTTTAACTCTATGTCAACAGTTTTTTGGGTCAGGTTAGGAATCATATGCTCTAGTTAATAAAATGTCTGTACATTCTCTTGCAATTTGGCAAACACAATAGCCACAATCATTTTTCTAAAAAGTTATTTAACATTATTTTTCACAGCCAGATACAATTGAACAAAGGGTTTAAAAGTAAGTAGACTACATACTTTTTATTCAGGGGATATTCTGAATAATGCATGCTTCGGGGCTAAAATAATGACTGATCTACATTTTCTTGATTGCAACCCTAGAGTATGTCAATTTATTTTTAGAGGGGTTAACCATGGAAACCAATGGAATGTTCCATTTTTAGAATGTTGCACCTATATTGCATATTATTCATAAGCATCAATATGTATTACTATTATTCATTCTATTCTACAGGTAAATAAGGGCATCAGTCTACCAAAAGCATCCTTCTCATAAAAACAGAGAAAAGTTATCTTTTTCACATAGTGCAAACTGGATCTATGCTCTTTCAAGGCAACCAAAAATTTGCTGGCTGAAGAAGCCAGAGCATAGAGGGCTATGCATGTTAGTATAGGCATTAATATTTATTTATTTGCCATTTGGAGTCAAGAAGGATTTTATTTCCCCACTGAAAGCAGAATTCAAAACTGCTGAAGGGGTTTCTATTTGCCTTCTTTTGGACCCACAGTGGGTAACATGGGATAGGAAAAGGGTTGAACTTGATAGACACAAGTCTTTATTCAACCTAAATTACTATGTAACTTTATTTTTCTTAAATTGAGTGTCCCCTTATGATGAGTAAGATGTTCTTTGACTTGTATTTCTATAACTTATGATTGTCGAATAATTTAACCTATACTGCAGAATTTTCTAACATTAGAGAAAAGTAATGTTACAGATCTTCCAGCTGAATTGTGTGGAGATATTCTGTCCATAGACAATGTTTGTCTCTCAGTGAACTCTGAATGTATCAAAATGTACAACTTTAGCTGCAGGTATATTAACCTTCCTTTGTGTAATTATCTTTTTAAATTTTTTTATGTTTTAATTATTTTTTTATTTAATAAATTGAATAGTAATACAGAGTATAAAACATTGAATACATTTAAAAAATAACATTTTTAGTGCAATAATGTATCTTTACATGCTTTAGTTTCTAATAATTGAACGCGCCTCATTTTAGGTGTTATATTTAATTATGTATAGTGATAATCTTACACACATTCACACATTCACTCAAATGTAATCTTGGCAGCTGTCAGGTCCCTATACAACTCCTAGTGACACTCCTTGTTCTGGGGAGGTGGTTTTTTTTTTACATGATACCATGTTTAGCTCTTTGAGATGTAAATGTGCCTGTGAGCTGAAAGTTGTATATATTGTAACATTGTAAAAGGTTACTGAGGAAATCGTAAAATTATCTGAGCAAGTGATAAGTGTTTAAATAAAAACGTTTTATGAAGGGTTAATGATAGAAAGACCATTCTAAAAAACACGTTTGACATCTTTAGGAAACATTTTAAGACTGTTTATACAGTGTCAAAATAGTATAAAAAAGCTATTATGATTGTTTCATAATTAATATTATTAAATTGCTTAGAGTTATAGTTTTGGGAGTCAAATAAGAGGCATTAGGACACAAACCGGTCTTTCAAAAGCGATAGACCAAACTCAAGATCTTACCATACTTTACAAACCGTTAATTGTACTCCTGGGAGTGTTTTAGAGGAAATACTACCTTGTTGCTTAATTACCTATTTCTTGTTAAACCCAGTGACTAATTATTTTAAATTAGTTCGTTACCAGACAAAATCAATGATATTCTCATAAAGACAGTGTGGGAATTAAAAAAATAAATTTAATTTTTAATTATTGGGCACATATTTCCCATTTGTCTTGACTGAAATGCAATTTTTATTAAACCCTGTTTAACCGAGATCTGGTTAGATCGACTCTGGTTTATAGTAAAATAAAATGAAACGAAGACCCAGTACAGTAGAAACCGGCTCATTCTAAGTATCATCTGATAAGCGAATGGTAGGGCACTTGACAGTTCTATAATTAGAAGTTCAGTAGGATTTTGAAATGGTATTGCAAAAATAAAATTAAATAAAATGTGTCTCTTTTTTTGAAAAAAAAATGACTTCTCTATAAAGGTTTCATGCATCTCTTGCTAATTCTTGTAAATGTTGACATTAAAATTGAGGTCTATATGTTATATATTGTTCAGTTTAAGTCTTAAATAAAAAAATAAAAAGTGTTTAGGCACTACTTTGAATATAAACAATATTAATTGTGCAGCTCACTACCAGGTGTAAAAAATAGCTCACTTTCCACTAGACCGAGAACAAGATAAATATATAGGTGGAGCTCAAAGTAAAAATATATAGAGAATCTATATATTTTTTCTTTGCACTCCAGTTTAAGTCTTAGCTTTCCCATTTGTGTGTTACATTGTAAATCCCCAGGTAGCCATTTGTAAAGCCCAAACAAAGTATGAAGGATGTAGCTACTGTTCTGTTATATATAATGGTTTGCGACTATTTCTAATTGACTTAAAACATTTTTAGATGAAGAGATTGATCTGAATGCAACTGGAGAGGCATAATTGGACACCCTATATTAAAGTCACTCTGTCATGTTTCGTATATGTCCAATTTTAATATACATGTAACGTCGATTATGCGTTTTCTTTTTTGGAAGCATGATGCTCAGTCTTATCATCCATAGAACATCCCAAATATGCTCTCCAATGAAGCCAAGCAGGCCAAGCTCCATATAAATAAGTAACTGCATTTAATTGCCCAACGCATTTAATGGTCTAACGCATTTCACGCCAAATGGAGCTTATTCCTAGAGTTGTCATGAAAATCTACTGCACAAAGAAAGAGAGAAAGTTCTAGTTGGTATGAACTACAGAGATTGTCATCAAATATAGATTGATAAAGAGCAATGTTGTCTTCTTCTACCTCCAGCAAGATGGCTGCTAAATCTACCAATATGGCTGCCAAAACAAATGTGCACTTTCTTCTACCCCCAAATTGAGATACTGAATGGGCATCTGTTGTGATGGCTTTGATATATGTTTACCCATGGTGGAGTCTACCTCTATCTCAACAGACTTTTTGGTAAGGTTAGGAATCATATGCCATAGTTGATGCAATGTCAAAACATTCTCTTGCAATTTAGAGAGCCCAATATACACAATCATTATTCTACAAAGTTATTTAATGCTATGTTTCAGAGTCAGATGCATTTGAACTAAGGGCTTAAAATTACGTAGACCACATGCTTTTTTATTCAGGGATATTCTGAATAATGCATGCTTCAGGGCTAAAATAAAGACTGCACACTGATCTACATTTTCTTGATTGCAACCCTAGAGTATGCCAATTTACCGGCAGACACAGGGGTAGTGGAGAGCGAGAGAGATATAGAAAGAGAGAGAGAGAGCAAATGTGCCAGGCAAAATATTATATGATGGGCAATAACCATGGAAACCAATGTGGAATGTTACTGCTTATTGTTCCATTTTTAGAATGTTGCCCCCATATTGCTAAGTATACATAAGCATCAATATGTATTACAATTATTCATTCTCTTCTAAATAATGGCATTAGTCCACAAAAAGCATCCTTCTCATAATAACAAAGAAAATGTCTCTTTTTGACACACAAAAGGGCTCTATGCTCTTTCCAGGCAGCCAAAAATACAAAGTTAAAAGTCCTATAAAGAGTTACCGACCTCTGCTAAAAATTGCCTCAGCACCAGAAACACTTTTTTTTTTTTCTCTTTTGACACTCCAAAGCTTCTAGCATGAAGTAATACCTTCCCTGAAGTATTCCTGAGTCGGCTTGATAAGGGCACTTGAAATAGTGAAAGCTATAATCTTTATAAAAAGGGTCAAAGGAAGCAATTTTACTAACATTTCAATGGTTGGCTTATTGCCGCTGAAGAGAGCTTTAAATGCCACTGTGCAACTAAATCGCACTTGATCTCAAGGTACAGATAACTATTCTGACTTTTCTTTCTAAGAAACTATTTTAGCCAGAAACCAATTGGAATGCTGAAGATGTAGATATCCCAATTATTCCTTATCTGGTCCAATGGAACATAAAATATTCATTTAATAATCATTTAGCTTCTATTTATCTTTCTATTATTATTGTTTTTTTTTTTAATCCGTGTATGATTTGCTGGGGTTAACCTCTGCATTGCCGGGGGAAAAAAAATCATGATACTATTCATTGCGATTCAGTAAGTATGTCATTTTCAATATAAATGCCATTTAAATAGAAATAACCCCTGCACCCGTGAGGAAGGGGAACATGACTGCTGGCCCATGCTAATTATGTAAGGTCTCAGTTTTCTGATTGGTTAGAATGTTCAAATTGTTACCATCCTTACAAAACCCATACCTGGCTGCTCTTTAGCTCCCGGACAAGCTGGGAAGAGACCTTGTTTTTTTTTCAGCCTGTAAACATGGACATTCATTGGTTAATCATTGCTCATTTATAGCAGGACATTATTTATAACAGTGAAGAATAATAGAAAACCAAAAGATATATCAGAGGGCCCATGCTCAGTTACATCGTCAATTACTGGGAGCCAGTCTGCTGCCCAGTTGGAGATCCCTCCTGAGGCATGGGAGTTAAGTTAAAACAAACAGAGTAGATGGGATTTAGGTGGCTTATAATGCAGGAATTACGGTGTGGCTGGCCAATAGAAGGCCTAGTCAACAAGGTATAGGGTTGTCAAGTAAGATGCCGAAGAAGGCTTAGTGGTTTTGTTGGTCAATAGGGAGCACTAGTGAAGGGCCAATATGAGACCCAGCAAGGAAGAGAGAAGGTTTAACCAGCCAATGAATATCATAGGATTGGGGAGATGGAGTTGCTTAAATAATGCATGTAGTAAAAATCTTCAAAGCTCACACTGGAAAATTAACCAGCGTGTTTGCATGTGCCATCACTTTTGGGGAATATCAGTTCAGGAAAATGTTTCAGCACCACTACAAATGTAGCCCATTTGATGAAAACCTTGTGTGCAAATCAGGATTTTTTTTCCAGCTCAGATAATTTGCCCATTAGTTTGACATTCCGTTCTCAATACCTGCAATTCCCTCTTTCAGGAATTAACCTCCACGGTTTTATTAATTGCTGGTTATCACGAGACATAGAAATAGTACTAATGGAAATTTGCAGTCCCAGTCATGATTCATGTACACCGCCATAACATTACCATATATATATATATATATATGTATATATATATATACACAGATCAGCCATAACACAACTATATATATACACTGATATAACATTATTACCCCTGACAGGTGGCAAGCCGGCGGAGGCAGTGCGATGCTTTGGACTGACAGGTGCTTTGGGCAAGCAGGTGGAGGCAGTGTGATACTTTGGACTGACAGGTTGCAAGCCGGTGGAGGCAGTTTGATGCTTTGGACTGACAGGTGGCAAGCCGGCAGAGGCAGTGTGATTCTTTGGGCAATGGTCTGCTGGGAAACCTTGGGTCCTGCCATTCATGTGGATGTTACTTTGACATGTACCCACCTACCTAAGCATTGTTACAGACCATGTACATCCTTTCATTCTAGGTGTGAAATCAACAGAGCTTTTATAGGAGGAGTGGTTAAATAAATAGGTGGTTTATTTTTATACAGTAAGATGTAATTGACAAAATGTTGCATTTTTTGTAATGATACAAAGGATTCAGAATAATTATAGTTATTGCTAATTAGTACTTAGACATTTGTACCTCTGGCCCAAGATTCCGAACAACTCGTCCATCCTCTAATAGAGCTATACGGAGCAAATAGGGCTCAATAATGAGCTTTATTTTTATCTTTCAGCTTGTGCACCTTCCATGTCTACACTTCATGCAATCTTTCCATTACACATAACTTTATTTTTGTTAACTCATCAATCTCTTCTTTTTTTCTTGCATCATGGCTTGCTTGGTGAGAGGGCTGATGAGTATGATCGAGGCGTGAAGTGTGTATGATAAACATTAAAATTAGCTAATTCGCAACTAAAAGAAAAATAATTACATGGATCTCGTTTTTAAAAGCACAGCATCCCAGGTATCTCAACCTGCCTGTGACCTAGGCTTACCACATTTATTTCTGGGGCTCTTATGTAAAATGCATACCCAAGGCCTGTAATCTGTACGCTATAGACTGGCCTGCAGTCTTTATTTTACCCTGGGGTATGCATTTTTTTTTTTTACAAAATGACAATGTAGTCACCCTATTGTATCTGCACACCCCTACGGCTATTAACTGGTTAAAATAATCTACAGTACAAGCCTACGTACGGAGCATATTTTACTTCTCAGCGGGTATTTCTGCGTGAACGCTAAATCCGTAATGTGATTAGTGATGCTCGGTTGGTTTACACTGGAGCCGAACTTTATTGTGCGTCTGTGAGGGTTTGAGCGGTGATTACTGAATTGTCGGCCTTTTTTTTTTTTTTGCACCCGTGGATTTATTTAGTGAAGAAGCAGCAACACTTACTGGGTATAAGTCGTGCAGGTTTTTTATTATGATGAAAAGTGCTCTTCTCGAGTGCAATCAGAATTTGCTTCCACTTCAGGAATAGAGCTGGTGTTTGCATGTTCTATTGAAAGGTAACATTGCTATGCAACACTCGTTTATGGCTTTACATTTTGCTATTCCAAATTCCTGAATATTTCAGTAATGTGAGTGGAAAATAAATCAAATATTGTGGGGTGTTCAGAATACAGCATATCGATTGTTTGAAGTCTTTCTTGCTTCTGTTTCTTAGGTACTAAAGGAATACATTTTAATACACCTTTAATTCTTAAAGGAACAGTCAAGGGTTCTGTTTTTTTTTTTTCTTTAAAAGGGGCTTATTCCACAAAAGTATTATTTAAACTGTTAATTTGGCGAACAAAAAAAAAAAATGTTGTGGTAGCTGAATTACAATCTATTGAGAAGAGAAGCTGCTGTGTTTTGAATTAATCTGGATGTTTTCCCGTTTGTGACATTAGAATTTTATTTGCATCTCAAGCAGTGGGGTATGGCATAACCTAACATGAACACAGACACACTTCAAACACATTTTTATCTTAAGCTTATCTTAATGCCTTTTCATGCAATCCTGCAAGACGTTCCATGTCATCATGTCATTTTGTGCCATTAGAACGGATTGACAGTAAAAACAATGATCGCTTCCACTGCTCAGGCAGTGCTGCTGTAATGCCTCGATGGCTGTGTCATATTAATGGACAAGCTAACAGTGGCATATTAATGTGCAAATTGTTTGTGGTATATTGATAGGCAAGGTAACAGTGGCATATTAATGTGCAAATTGTTTGTGGTATATTGATAGGCAAGCTAACAGTGGCATATTAATGTGCAAACTGGCTTTGGCATATTTATGGACAAATTGGCTATTACATATGTTAATGGCAAAGAGGCTGTGGCATGTTAATTGGTACGTGACTCTGGCTCATTTTAATTGGCAAAGTGAAGCTGTGGCATCTTCTGTGGGGCCAGTTCTGTGGAGCAAAGTGACACTGTGGTATTCCCTGTGGGGCAAATTGACACTGTGGAATGCCAAATCATTTGGGTGCACTATGAGTGAAAACCAAGTGCTGTGGGTGCAATATAAGTGCATGTGGGTACTGTATGGTCCTTTAGGTGCAATGTGGGTGTATAAGAAGGGAATAAAAACAAGAAATGCAGTTTTTATTACAAATAATACATTATAATAGTTGCATATAATATTAAAACATTTCAAAACAGTGTTACATTGCGTCTTTAGAAAAATTGGGTTGAGGGGGGCCCACTGCTAAAGACTTTGCCCAGTGGCCCTGGTTGTCACTTAGCCAGAATTGTACTTGCAGGCTGGCAAAATAATTGGCTTGAGGTCAATTTTAAGCCTATGGGGACAATATCATGGCTCACATTTTTTTGGGAGAAAGGGTAGCAACCCTAAGCATGACTGTTAAGAGACTTTGAGCAGAAAACCATTCTTGCACCCCACCCCCCTTTCCCTTTTTCACAATCTTTTCTTCTGCTTTATCTTTTTTTTTAAGACATTTACAAGGTGGATGCCCAATCGGGCCAATCAGGGCAATTAAGACATACTTAGTATGTTTTGAAAAGCCTTAAGAGTGCAAGAGTTTATTTTTTTGCAATTGCATAAATGAATATTTGGTCATTTACAGAAGTCTATATGTACAATTTGTGTTATAAAATCAATGTTGTGGCTTGTGGGAATGGGGGTTACTTTTCTGGACTGGTAAATTCAATTCATAACAGCTGGAATAAAATAGATAGTTGTGCATTAAATTCCCCCTTATTTCCAGCCAGTCATGTGATGTAGCTGACTGAGCCTGATGAAAAATGACCAAAAAGCAAGAGTGTATTTTTTTTTAAAAGTCAGGCCAGCTGTGTGGAGTAAATTTCTCAAGATACACAGTCAACCATAAGCTGGCTGAACATCAATGGGAATGTAGTCCACAGTAAGACTTACTGAACGCAGACCATGGCCGGAGGCTGACAATCATTACACTCCCAGTCAGTTTGCTTTGAATCCTTCATTCAGGAGGTTACAGGCCTGCCTTAGTGCACACAGACCCCACCTTGACCTTCTGAGGATACAAGTCAGGGGAAAAGAGGGAACTGACTTGATGTAAGAGGACCGGGAGGGACATTGACTCCAAAATTCACCATATAGAGGGCATTAAGTTGAGGACAAGTGACTCTGTCAATCTGGCAGCAGAAACATGGCGATCCCTTTCTGTAATCATACATGGTTATGTTCTAGGTTTGACACAGGTTTTTAACATGCTTTGTCCCTTGGTACTGTGGACTTTAGTTTACTGGTATATTTCATTTTAAAAATTATTTTTTTATTTGAGGATTGAAAGAGTAATGACAGGCATCAAACAGTACAATAAAAGAATCATATAAACGGAAATTCGATACCCTGGGATTAAGTCCATGGTGGAACATAACTCTTTTTCCACATTTTCTATATAGGCGACATAAGATATATAATCATTGAATAATCAATAAACGTGCCCCGGAAACATTGCATTATATCAGTGGTAATTTGACGCTGTCACCATCTCTATGCCTAGTGACACAGTCATTCGTCCACATGGGTAAGCAAATGACAGACGTCCTACATCATAATACAAAAAGTCTGATATACAGTAGCTAGATATTATAGGATTTCTTCCTCGTCGGAACCTATATTCATTTCCACAATGTCCATGTAGACGACTTAAAAATATATGAACATGGAGTAACCAATACACTTGTGTCTCAGAAACAAACTTATTATGACGATCACCATACAGCGTTTATGCAACCTCTGAATCAGATAATATATTAACTTTTCAACAGGGTGAAAACAAAACCAGGAAAAAAATGTAACCTCCACCTTACCCCCCACCTCCCCCCCCCCCCCCCCACTGGTATATTTCTAAGGATGACCATCATTAATGTCAGTTAGATGATGACATCTATAATGCTCACACTGCTCTAATATTTCGGAGTAGTCTATTTTTTTTAAATGACTCGTTGAATAAATTGACTTGCACAAAGTTTCACCTTGTGTATCTGTTTTTGCTTCAATACATATGATTTGGGGGATTTTATGTACTTATTTGTGTGTTATACAGTTTATTTTTCTCAATCTGCACAACATACCGTTTACTTATTTTACTTATACAGTTTACTTATTTTGTGTGTGTTTTTTTTTAATGTTGGCAGGTTTCCTAACAGAGCAAATAAATGTAACACTTCAAATTCAATAACTTAAAAAAAACAATTCAAGCAATTAAGCCTTATAACATCCAGAATGTGACAAGGTCATTCAGTCATTCAATATATTTGTGTTAAAATCTGCTCCTGGCAAAGTTGTATTTTAATTCAAACTGTTTTTATCAATACATGTATTTTATTACAAAGCCACTTTACACATGTTTTATTTCTATAGCCTTTTTGGAATGTAATACACGTAAAAGCTAAAAACAATGAACTGTGGTCAATTGACAATCAACTTGCAAATCAAACCAAAGTAGCTAAGGTTTGAAACATTTCTCGTTTATTTTGTATTCCAAGAAGCCAACAGGACAATGGATCTCTTGCAATGACTTTGCACAGCGTAGTAATTAGTGTTGCCATAGCATAATTGTGTTTATGTGAAATGTTGAATAAAACATTAAAGACTTGCACAATTGAAGTATGCTTTACCTGCCTACTCATTTCATATTATACAATTGCATCTATGTGTATTCAGGTACATTTTAATATTTATGTAAAGGATATAAAAGTATATATAAAGGAAATGTAAGATTTTACTTGAAGAGGGTCTAGAAATGTTGCCTTTGTATAAACTAGAAAAACAGCATCTTATATAGGGAATTATAATGTTATATAAATATGTGCAGGGCCAATCTAAAGAGCTCTCCAGTGAGCTGTTCATTAACAGAAATGTACAAAGAATCAGAGGTCAGAGACTGGAAGAGCAAAGATTTCATAGACACCAAAGGAAGGGATTCTTTACGGTAAGGACAATAAAGTTATGGAACTCACTGCCAAAAGAGGTGGTGCTATCAAATCCAACAGATGCATTTAAACATGGTCTGGATATTTTATTAGAAAAGCAGAAAATACAGAGAAGTACACAGTGCATGGGTCAGGATTGCGCCTAAAAATTCCTCACATCTGCATATTGTGCCAGTCAGAGCCAGTATTATTGTGCCAGTCAGAGCCCAGTAATATAGTGCCAGTCAGAGCCCAGTAATAGTGTGCCAGTCAGAGCCCAGTAATAGTGTGCCAGTCAGTGCCCAGTAATAGTGTTCCAGTCAGATCCCAGTAATAGTGTGCCAGTCAGATCCCAGTAATAGTGTGCCACTCAGTGCCCAGGAATATTGTAACAGTCAGAGCCCTGTAATATTGTGCCAGTCAGAGCCCAGTAATATTGTGCCAGCCAGAGCCCAGTAATATAGTGCCAGCCAGAGCCCAGTAATATAGTGCCAGCCAGATGCCCAGTAATATAGTGCCAGTCAGATACCAGTAATATTGTGCCAGTCAGAGCCCAGTAATTTAGTGCCAGTCAGAGCCCAGTAATAGTGTGCCAGTCAGAGCCCAGTAATAGTGTGCCAGTCAGTGCCCAGTAATAGTGTGCCAGTCAGTGCCCAGTAATAGTGTGCCAGTCAGATCCCAGTAATAGTGTGCCACTCAGAGCCCAGTAATATTGTAACAGTCAGAGCCCAGTAATATAGTGCCAGCCAGATGCCCAGTAATATTGTGCCAGCCAGAGCCCAGTAATATAGTGCCAGCCAGAGCCCAGTAATATAGTGCCAGCCAGATGCCCAGTAATATAGTGCCAGCCAGAGCCCAGTAATATAGTGCCAGCCAGATGCCCAGTAATATAGTGCCAGCCAGAGCCCAGTAATATAGTGCCAGCCAGATGCCCAGTAATATAGTGCCAGTCAGAGCCCAGCAATATAGTGCCAGCCAGAGCCCAGTAA
The DNA here is from genome assembly GCA_036172795.1 of Pelodytes ibericus. Lineage (NCBI taxonomy): Eukaryota > Metazoa > Chordata > Amphibia > Anura > Pelodytidae > Pelodytes > Pelodytes ibericus. Next base: position 15,055,379 of record CM069859.1, read on the forward strand.
TATAGTGCCAGCCAGAACCCAGTAATATTTTGCCAGCCAGATGCCCAGTAATATGTGCCACTCCCCCCCCCCCATCACTTACCGAATCGCTGCTTGTCTGTGGTCCCGGACGGACGATTCCTCCGTGCAGTCTTCCCTCCTGCACGGAGGAGGGAAACACAGTCGCCGGATGGGACGTATCTTCACATCCGGTCACTGTGATTTTTTTATTTTTTTTCAACCAGCGGTCGCATCCAGAGGATTCGGCCGCCTGAAAAACCGGTGCACCGGTGGCACCCCCCTAGTCAGTGGCACCCGGGACGGGCCGCCCCCTCCCCGCAGTACGCCACTGCTGTGCGGGCCACATTACAAGATCCGGCAGGCCGGATTCGGCCCGCGGTACTTGTGTTTGCCACCCCTGAGTTAGATAATCTACTAGTTGAGGAAATAGCTAAAATGACAATGAAGGGGGAAGTGATCATCATGGGTGACTTTAATCTTCCTGATGTGAACTGGAAATACAAAATAGCTACTTGTGCCAGGAGTACGCATATCCTAAACTCCCTACTGGGATTATCTCTAAAGCAAGTAGTGGAGGAGCCAACTAGAAAGCAGACCATACTAGATTTAGTGTTCACAAATGGAGATTGGTTATCAGATATTACCGTAGGTGAAAGGTTAGGATCCAGTGATCACCAGACAGTGTGGTTTAATATAAGAACAGTGACGCAGTCACACCACACAAAAACAAAAGTTTTAGATTTTAGAAAAACAGACTTTTCTAAAATTAGATTATGTGTAAAGGAGTCATTATCAGATTGGAGCAATTTAAATGGAGTCCAGGAGAAATAGGATTATCTAAAAGTTGCACTACTGAAGGCAACAGAAAATTGCATAAGGCTTGTCAGTAAGAGCAAAAGATTGAAGAAACCACTGTGGTACTCTGCAGAGGTGGCCAAAATAGTAAAAAATAAAAAGCTAGCATTTAGTAATTATAAAAATACTCAGAGTGAGGAAGATAGAAAGATCTATAAGAGTAGGCAGAAAGAGGCAAACCAAGCTATAAGAGCTTCCAAAACACACACAGAAAAGACTATAGCCCAGTCAGTGAAAAAGGGGGATAAAACATTTTTTAGATCCATAAATGAGAAAAGGAAAGTAAAACAAGGATTAGTTAGATTAAAAACAAAAAAAGGATCCTATGTAGAAGAGGATAAAGGCTTAGTAGACTGCCTTAATGAATATTTTTGTTCAGTTTTTACAAATGAAAATGAGGGTAAGGGACCTCATTTAGGGAAAAAGGCTAATGAGTCTTTTGATGCATGTAAGTTTACAGAGGAAGAGGTTTTACTTCAGCTGTCTAAAGTAAAGACAAATAAGTCGATGGGACCTGATGGGATACATCCAAAGTTATTAAAAGAACTAAGTGGTGTACTAGCAAAACCGTTAACAGATTTATTTAACCAATCATTGTTAACGGGAGTAGTTCCAGAAGATTGGAAATTAGCTAATGTTGTGCCCATTCACAAGAAAGGTAGTAGGGAGGAGGAGGGCAACTATAGACCAGTAAGTCTTACTTCAGTAGTGGGGAAAATAATGGAAACCTTGTTAAAGAGTAGGATTGTTGAACATCTAAAGTCGCTTGGATTTTAAGATCAGAGACAACATGGGTTTACTTCATGGAGATCATGCCAAACTAATCTTATTGATTTTTTTGATTGGTTGACTAAAATAATAGATCAGGGTGGTGCAGTAGACATTGCTTACCTAGATTTCAGTAAGGCTTTTGACACTGTCGCACATAGAAGGCTTATCAATAAACTGAAATCTTTAAGTTTGGATTTCAATATTGTTGAATGGATTGGACAATGGCTGAGTAACAGGCAACAGAGGATTGTAGTCAATGAGGTATATTCGATGCAAGGTCTTGTTACTAGTGGGGTACCTCAGGGATCTGTACTTGTACCCATTTTCTTTAATATTTTTATTAGCGATATTGCAGAAGGTCTTGTTGGCAAAGTATGTCTTTTTGCTGATGATACAAAGATTTGCAGCAGGGTTGATATTCATGGAGGGATAAGCCACATGGCAAATGATTTAGCTCAACTAGAAAAATGGTCAGAGCAGTGGCAACTGACATTTAATGTGGACAAGTGCAAGATTATGCACCTTGGGCGTAAAAACCCAAAAGCAAAATATATACTATTTGGTCCTAACCTCAACATCTGAGGAAAGATGCTATAAAAGTATAAATTTATTGCAAGGTAGTCAGTATTGACAGACACCCATCAGAACTTATCAGTATTGTAGAACTTTGTGGACTAATGATGATAATGTTACCAAATCTCCATTTTTATTTTATTTTTACCTACGATGGTGTTTTTATGTAATTTTGAGAAAAAAATATTTTAGCTTTAAGATTTAAACTGGTTTTCTGAGCCTTTTATGTATTGTAATAAAAATGAGAAGGTTGCTTCGCGAATGAAATTGCACCAATTTCAGCCAAAATAGAATATATTAGAAAATAATCCAATCATCAATTATTTTTCAAATATGTTATTAAAGTGGATCTTTAGCAATTTCAGTTTAAATGTCAGTTTAGCACTAGTTGATTTATGTAAAAGTTCCGGTAAATTCAGAAAAAAATACAGAGGAGCACAGCTCTAAGTAAAATGCCATCTCATACACCAATGCAATAAGAATAATAGAAATGGTACTCTGTAAAAAATGGTACTTACTTCCAAAAATGCATTGAATCCAGATGGTGAAATAAGTTCTTTTATGTCGACCGGAATAAAACCAAACATAGCAAAAAAGTCCAAAAGATCAAACAAAAAAGCTCTACGTGTTTCATAGCATTGTCTACTTCCTCAAGGACAGTGTATAGATGAATGTGATGGTGCCCTTTCTGTTTAAATGTTAGCACTAACACAGAGTGACCGATGTTCCCAACCCACATGCACCCCGATACCATAAATGTATGAAACCACCTCCGGTAGCAGCTCTCTCACTAGCTTAGTTATCAAGAAGTAGCCAATCAATGAAACTTATATTTTAATGAAGTTCGGTGAATTCTAGGCATTCCCCGTTCATTCTCAGGCCAAGTTCCTCGTCTTTGGCAAGCACCAAATTGACACGATTTGACAGCGTCAATGCGGGTTAAATAGCTGAAATTCCCTATATAGAATATCCAAATTTAATTTTGTAAATTTTTAATGATTTTTTAGCTACATCAATAGAACCTTTCATGTTTTGATGTCCTGGAAAACTTAGTTTGGTGCAAGAAAAGACAATATTTTTAAAAGCATTATATTTCTGCAGCAATATCTGATCCTCCGACCTTGTATCTTTTATACATAGAACTATGTCATCTATAAAAATAAACAATAAAAAAAAACTAAATGTCTGCCCTCATTAAATAGTTAATGCATCTAGAGAGCATGGAAATTACTTACTGTACAAGTGGTGTCAGAAATGGGTTTTATCCTATGCTGAAAACAGTTGTTTAGAAGTCCATCAGCACACTGCATGGGACCCATTTGCCGATTTTTTTTCTTTACGCACATTTGTAATTTATTTCAATTATGGTGCTTTTTTAGATATATTAAACACATGCCGAGTACATTATAATCTATTTTTAAGCCTGACAGTTGCTAATGTATTTTTGTTTCCTTGGGAACAAGTTCATGTGTTGTTTTTTTTTATTTATTTCTTTTTCTTTAGATGATTGCAGTTGAGTTCCTTGCTTTTCGTATGTGCAGTTGTTAGTTAATAAAGAATGTGATAGATAATAAATTGAGTTATCAAACATTTAAGAAATTATGAAATGCTTAATTTTATTTAAGTCCTTTAAGAAGCATCGGTAAAAATTGTGTTATCATTATACATTTTTTTGGACAAAAAAAGTCACTTTCCCCCATTCATCTAAAAATGAATGTGAACCTGAATGAAAGAATGAATGAAAAAATGTATTTTGTTTGTCGTTCACCCATTTGTTCATGTGGATCAACTCGGGAAGCTCTGATTTTCAGACCTAATTGGCACGAAAATCGGCCAAAGTTCCGCTGCGGAAATGGTAGACTCGGCCCTCTCCATAGACTTCTATCTTTTGCTTAATTTGCTCTAGTCTAGAAGATCACGAGTGCACCTAAATTGTGAAAATGTGCTGGAAATAGAGCTCTTCTGTTAATGTTAAAGGGATGTTTAATGCTGTAGAGAATAATCTGTGATGTGTTGGATGAATTGCTAGCAAATGTATACATTAGGAGAAAAATGTTTTTCAAATGTGTCACTTACACTACTGGTTGTCGCATGAGTCCCCTTCGAAAGTCTTGCGAGATCGCAATAAATATTTAAAGGTGTGGTTATTTTTTTTCTCACACCCCTTATTTCCTTTTGGGGCGAACACCAATCTTCCCCACTAAAGCATCCTGCATCTGAGCAAAGAGTTGTCCTCTGTTTCTGTGGGCTTTATTTAGTATTAATTAAATTGTATGTGTTGTGATCTCGGCTCCGTTTTTTGATTCCGCAAGTTCTTGACCTGTCCCGACCTCTGCAAAGTTTTTGACTCCTCAAGCTCTTCCCCTCTCCTAATTTCAGCTATATCTTATCTACTCCTATCATGCACTTGGATGCATTCTACCTGACTCCTGGTACTTTGGGTGGTGGCGGTGCTGCACCAATCCTCAACAAAACAGCGTCCTGGGCTTAACCTTCTGGCGCATATTTGTTGGGGTGAGCACCCCTCTACACCACCTAGTGGTGCTAATTGGGTTCCTGCCACTATTCACAATATGTGCCTGTGATGTCTCCTGTTATTTAAAAAAAATGTATATACACCATATGTGTTTACTATGTGCACAAACAGCAGTACATAGTTGGCCTGGACACATCTGCAAAAAAACTATGCTCTCATTTTTCACAAACAATTATTGTAGAAGAGAATAATATTTTCTTTGACCTTTGACACATTACTAGGAGGACCTATTCATCAATACTCCCTCCAACACTAATAATTAAATCCACGTATAAGTTATGTTTGACAGGTGAGACGTGATGTATATTCTATATACAGTTATGTGTTAAATGGTTTAGTAAAACCAACAATGTTCCAAAAAATATTATTGATCAATTGCTTCATCATTTAAAGAAAAAAATACCATCTGTCCTCTAATTTGTTTTTGCTTCTACTCTCCTAAGAACGGCATATACAGTTTAATAGGCTTACTGCTGTAAATATACACCGATCAACCATAGCATTATGACAACCTTCCTAATATTGTGTGTCTCCTTTTGATACCAAAACAGCCCTGACCTGTCAAAGCATGGACTCTTCTGGACCTCTGAAGGTGTGCTGAGATATCCAGCACCAGTTAGCAGAGATCCTTTCAGTCCTGTAAGTTGCGAGGTGGGGCCTCCATGGATCGGACTTGTTTGTCCAGCACATACCACAGATGCTTGATTGGATTGAGATCTGGGGAATTTGGAGGACAAGTCAACACCTTGAACTTGTTGTTCTTTTCCTCAAACCATTCCTGAACCCTGTTTGCTTTGTGGCCATACGGGAATACCATTTCTGTGAAAGGATGTACATGGCCTGCAACCATGCTTTTGTACGTGATACATGTCAAAATAACATCCACGTGAATGGCAGGACCCAAGGTTTCCTAGCAGAACATTACCCAAAGCATCACACTGCCTCTGCCGACTTGCCACCTGTCAGTGATCATAATAGTATGGCTGATCCATGTATATATATCAAGGTTAAGTATCCTTTATCCAGAAATCCATTGTCCAAAATGATCTGTTATCTCCAAAACAAGTTTGCAAATTCTGCTACACCTGTCACAGTGCACCACAGTTTATTCAGTGTCCAGCCCCCCGAAGCTGCAATATAACCTTTCCATGCATGTCCAAAAGGACAAAACAATAACAAAAGTGCAGGCTTAATGCACCAATGGCAGGTTCCCAAGAATGCCTCCCATCACAGCTCCATCAGCTGATTTATTTGCTCTTTACAGTATTTGCATTGATCCTACTGTATTTCATGAGCTGAGTGGCTTTAATATATCTTATTGGTGAAAATGATCCATTATCCAAACTGACCCATTATACAAAATACTTCTGGTTCTAAGCATATTGGATAAAGGATAATCAACCTATGAAGATATTACAGGAAAAACATTAGAGCACTGCTAGGAACAGCTTAGATACTGCACAGAACCCTTCAACTGCTTGGCCTTTGGTAGAGGACCCTATGTCGAGGAAGACACATATCAGCCATGGGGGGATGAAAACAAGATTTTATATTGCACATAGTCAAACAACATGTTAACTTCATATTTCTACCTGCTTCACCCTATGATACAAACATTATCATGATCAAATTGTACTCACTGTGTATAAAGCATACGCAAAGAGAAACATTTATAAACATCAAATCTGCCCTACTTACCCGGAAACATGTTCTAGATTAGCATAACTACAAGAATGATGGTATGTTTTATTGAATAATGTAGAATACATCATTTTTTTTCGTCTTTTCTTTCTTTATCTTGACTCTTTGTAGATTTCAAAGTACAAAACCATTACATGAATGGTAAAGTATTGGGTGACATTGGATTTTGTTATTCATCTAACCTAGCCATGTATATTTAAGTCAGGAAATTTGGAACCAAAACTCTTACTATATGGGGAGATCAAAAGAAACAATATGCCAAAGTCCCTTAATAAAGAGAACAAAGATATGCTAGTTCAAGAATGTTATATTTTGTATGTGCAATTGAAATAATGATAGAGAGCTATGAAATTAAGACTAAAAAGTCTACCCAAAATGCTATGATTATCAGATCCATCATCATGAAGTTAGGACACATTTCTATCAGATCGATGGCAATGAAACACCGGAATGTAACCCTACTCAGGTAGTTCGGCTGTACCACTGAATACATATGCAATATCATAGGCCAGGGGTGTCCAAGTTTTTTCTTCAGTGGGCCACTTCACCAGAAATAAATGTGTGCGTGGGCCGCATACACACAAAGTCACCCATATAAACACAGTCACCCTTACACACAGACCCACACCATGACACACTTACACAGAAATCCTTACACACATGCACAAACATCTTTTTTTTTTACTTAAAAAAGTATATGCCATTGATGTCAGGCACACCGTTTACCTCCAATTCGGAAGTCATCATCTTCTGAGCGCCTGGATGTCACCTGACAACAGGCGCTCCAACAGGATCACGGAGCATGGGAGTGGAGCGCGCTGCGCTCTCCCCTATGCAGCAGAGGTATGCACGGGACGGAGGTGCGGTTACCGCATCAAATCTAATGCGTGCCGCACCTCCATACTGCCCAGTATGCACCAAACTGAATTGGTAGCCTTAAACACCCCACTGTATGTTATGGGAGCTTTCACACAAAGAAAAATTGGCAAGAAATATTATTTGCCACCCAAAATCCATACCGCAATCAACTAAACCACTCATAGGAAATTTTCCAAGGCTAAAGACATCAATACAAGTTGGAGTGTTTACCAACTCAGCTATTTTACCAAAATTGATGGTGTCTTTTCCTAAGAGTGCAAAAATATCCACTATGTAAACCGAACTCTGTCAATAATAAAGAGAAAGCATATGGATGTTTTTTGTCACTTGGAAAAATCGTCTGCCCATATGGTCTTTAGGAATTCTGCTAATGAGTGACAGATGGATCCCTACAATTTATCCTTCCGCGCCATTTATTGCAATTAAAAAGTTGTAGGACTTTAAATAAAGGAAGTATTATTATGCATTATACTCTATATGTAACGGTGAATTCAATTAATACTGATAATTCAGTTCATACAGGACACAAAAAATGAAAAACATTTTTGTTGCTACATTTTTTTGTCTACTATTTTTGGAATTTTAGTCTAGTCTGTTTCCTGTCTTAGCCAAAATGGAAGCTCAAAAAAAATCATCCCTTTTAATAATGGTTTCAGCCCCTCATCATCATCAGAAAAGATAATACTTAGAATCGAAACATGCAAGTATGAATCTACTCTTCAGTTATTTTACATGACTGTTTAACTGGAATTTACGTAAAAATGGTGCAGGTAGCACTGGTGCTGAAAAGTGGTCCTTGTGCCACGCGAGCCAATGTGTAACGCAAACTACTGACAAATGCTTCTCGATGCAGTGTTAGTTTTGACGGCCAATTTTATTTACCTGAATTGTTTTAGTTTTAGTCTAGTTTCAGTCGACTACTAAATCTCCAGTAGTGAGGGAGGAAACAGGTCTGAGAAGGCTGTTACATAGTGTTAAGTTAACTTGCTAGGTAGATGGGAGGGGACAGGTTTGAGAAGGCTGTTACACAGTGTTAAGTTAACTTGCTAGGGAGATGGGAGGGGACAGGTGTGAGAAGGCTGTTACATAGTGTTAAGTTATTTTGCTAGGGAGATGGGACGGAAAAGGTCTGAGAAGGCTGTTACATAGTGTTAAGTTAACTTGCGAGGGAGATGGGAGGGAACAGGTCTGAGAAGGCTGTTACACAGTGTTATGTTAGCTTGTTATGGAGATGGGAGGGAACAGGTGTGAGAAGGCTGTAACACACTGTTAAGTTATCTTGCTAGGGAGATGGGAGGGAACAGGTCTGAGAAGGCTGTTACATAGTGTTAAGTTAACTTGCTAGGGAGATGGGAGGGAACAGGTCTGAGAAGACTGTTACATAGTGTTAAGATATCTTGCTAGGGAGATGGGGGGAACAGGTCTGAGAAGGCTGTTACACAGTATTAAGTTACCTTGCTAGGGAGATGGGAGAGAACAGGTCTGAGAAGGCTGTTACAGAGTGTTAAGTTATCTTGCTAGGGAGATGGGAGGGAATAGGTCTGAGAAGGCTGTTACAGAGTGTTAAGTTAACTTGACAGGGAGATGGGAGGGAACAGGTCTGAGAAGGCTGTTACAGAGTGTTAAGTTATCTTGCTAGGGAGATGGGAGGGAACAGGTCTGAGGACTTATTAATAGTCCTAGTCCAATAAACTTCGTTTTTATTTAGTTATTGTTTAGTTTTCATCACTGGTCACATGACACTGAGAAGAAGGAAAATATACAACGTAACGTCACCTTCAATCTAAAAATAATTATTACACTTATTATAATACAAAATGAATGGCACTGAGACTAGCTCAAATGCAAACAGAGGTTAGGAATAGAATTGCCAGATGTGGCTCTCTGCAGACAGGTGTTAAGACTCTAGTTCTCCTCTAGACAGCGAGTTTGTATATCTTGTGAGAAATGTTTGGTTCCTTAATACAGCCTTTATATTCCAATTGTATCTCTATGACAACAGGCTATTTTAGAATGGACCATATCATGAGGATCGCTGCATGATATACTAAACACTGTTAACAGCTTCCAAATTCATTATTTATGAAAAATGTCTTCGGCTTTTGAGAGGGTTAATATATCCTCTAAGCTTTGAGGCTGTCTCAGCTATTGCAGTGTGCTTTGTGATGGCTGTAAAGGCTAATCACAATAAATTGCCATCCTCCACGAATTTTAGGGGAGAGATGGGGTAAGTTGATCTTGGTTGAGTTAACAGTTAGGCAGACTAGGATCAACCATTTATTTTATATAGATATATACTGTGTCCCAGAAAAAAAAAAAAAAAACTTTTTTCTGACATTTTGTACACTCTTTAATAAAATGTATACAGTACACAAAGGGTTACATTTAAAAAAACAAATTGTCTCAAGTGATAGCCCTATCTGTCGTTAAAAGAAACAGTATATGATATGGGGAGATTAATTTAAGAATCAAGCAGGCACTTTTATTTTAAGCACACACATAGCTATAGTTGTAAAATAGCTACTGTCCATAACGGCCATCAAAACAAAACAAAAAAAACATTGTCCTGAAGGTTTTAAATAAATGATGACCCTAGTATGAGGATAAACATGCCAGTATATTTCATGAGAAGCGTCATGGTTGCTGCTGGCCACATAGACTCTCTCTCTACACTGGTCCCCTCCGTTGGTGGCCCTCAAAAATAAAGGTCTTTCTCTGCGCTAGCAGACCTTGAGCAGATGGCGCGGGGCAACAGGGAGCTGAGCTCTGCCTCAGCTAAGAAGCAGCACTCACAGTAAACTTCTTGAAGAAGACTGTTCTTTAAGTCTTGCTTCCTGTAAGTGAAGAATGCCACGTTTTTATCTAATAGTTGTATTGACGTTGTGGATATAGATCTACCACCATTTTTTCTGGACATTAAACTGGACATATCTGAACACATTACATACTCTGGGTGAACTCTCTTATTTTTTTGGGGGCATATATGCACAGGCACACGAGAATCCTTATTGTCGAAGAATTCTAAAATGTATCTATTGCGCTATCACTTTAAATAATTGATATCTAGAACTGACGGGGGTAAGGTGGGGTACGGGAGTCTTACTAATTAGAAGTTCTGTTTTGCAGTTTGTAAGCAATGTACAGTTTTATTTCCCCAGGAAGTAATATTCTTGTAAAATGAGATTTAGCTTTGGCAATGATACAATCATCCAAGTAGGTGTAATAAGCAATAAACCTGTAAATGCCAGTATTTCACCATCTCCTGCTTCCTCCATGGCCTATAAAGATGGCAGTTTAGTGCAAAAGTACCACCGATATTTTATCAAGAATATTTTACAATGTAAACTTTAATATCTAATTGCTAACACTCACTTAATATGTCACTTTTAAATACAGAGTAATCGCGGTAGCATTAAATTAACCTTCAATCCACAGTACAATTTCTTGCTAAATAGCCTGCTGGCATTTCAGAAATGAAAAAAAAAAAATGAAAGGACAAGAGATGCAGTGATAACATTTGGGCCATTTATACATAAAAAAAAAAAAAGTATAAATGTAAAATGTGACGTATCTATTCATCACCTAATATTTCATTGTTATGTTTTGCAGATAAAATCAGTCATATAACATGATGATTTTGTGTACGCTATCTTGGAAAGAATAGTTATAAGAAAATAACTATTATTTCAAATAAATAATTGCCTTTATTAACTATAACACGTATATTGGGCCTAGACTTTGAGAAAGGGCGATATTAAATGAAACAATGTATGGCGAGTCTGATTTTTACAAATGCATTTATTAGAAGATAGGGATAGTAACTCCTGCATTGCAAAGTGTCGGGATATTAAAAAACAAAAACAAAAAAAAAACACTATTGTTGTTTGTTACGTATAACAGCGATGGTGCTTTTTTCTAACTCCCGACACTTTGCAGTGCATGAGAAACTGTATGGCGGAAGGTTCCCTGACACAAATCAGGCGTGTTTCTTCGTCTGTTTTTTGATACATACTGCACCGTTTTTCTTGTTTTTAGGTGATCTTTATCAGAGAACCTGTGCAAGTATTGTTTATCATATTTTCTGTTCATTTCACAATATTCATTTCATGATTTTTTGCATTGTGCACTTTATTGTCAAATACTTAAGGTTTTTTCTCAACAACTCATTAACAATTGTTGTATTATCTAATGCCATGTATTGCGCTGAATTAATTGGCACTGCATGCACTTGTTTTTTCCCAATTGCACTTTTTGTGGAGGATATACTATACAGTATGATTGCACTTTTTGTGGAGGATATACTATACAGTATGATTGCACTTTTTGTGGAGGATATACTATACAGTATGATTGCACTTTTTGTGGAGGATATACTATACAGTATGATTGCACTTTTTGTGGAGGATATACAATACAGTATGATTGCACTTTTTGTGGAGGATATACAATACAGTATGATTGCACTTTTTGTGGAGGATATACTATACAGTATGATTGCACTTTTTGTGGAGGATATACTATACAGTATGATTGCACTTTTTGTGGAGGATATACTATACAGTATGATTGCACTTTTTGTGGAGGATATACTATACAGTATGATTGCACTTTTTGTGGAGGATATACTATACAGTATGATTGCACTTTTTGTGGAGGATATACTATACAGTATGATTGCACTTTTTGTGGAGGATATACTATACAGTATGATTGCACTTTTTGTGGAGGATATACAATACAGTATGATTGCACTTTTTGTGGAGGATATACTATACAGTATGATTGCACTTTTTGTGGAGGATATACTATACAGTATGATTGCACTTTTTGTGGAGGATATACTATACAGTATGATTGCACTTTTTGTGGAGGATATACAATACAGTATGATTGCACTTTTTGTGGAGGATATACTATACAGTATGATTGCACTTTTTGTGGAGGATATACTATACAGTATGATTGCACTTTTTGTGGAGGATATACTATACAGTATGATTGCACTTTTTGTGGAGGATATACTATACAGTATGATTGCACTTTTTGTGGAGGATATACAATACAGTATGATTGCACTTTTTGTGGAGGATATACTATACAGTATGATTGCACTTTTTGTGGAGGATATACTATACAGTATGATTGCACTTTTTGTGGAGGATATATTATACAGTATGATTGCACTTTTTGTGGAGGATATACAATACAGTATGATTGCACTTTTTGTGGAGGATATACTATACAGTATGATTGCACTTTTTGTGGAGGATATACTATACAGTATGATTGCACTTTTTGTGGAGGATATACTATACAGTATGATTGCACTTTTTGTGGAGGATATACTATACAGTATGATTGCACTTTTTGTGGAGGATATACTATACAGTATGATTGCACTTTTTGTGGAGGATATACAATACAGTATGATTGCACTTTTTGTGGAGGATATACTATACAGTTTGATTGCACTTTTTGTGGAGGATATACAATACAGTATGATTGCACTTTTTGTGGAGGATATACTATACAGTATGATTGCCCTTTTTGTGGAGGATATACTATACAGTATGATTGCACTTTTTGTGGAGGATATACTATACAGTATGATTGCACTTTTTGTGGAGGATATACTATACAGTATGATTGCACTTTTTGTGGAGGATATACTATACAGTATGATTGCACTTTTTGTGGAGGATATACTATACAGTATGATTGCACTTTTTGTGGAGGATATACTATACAGTATGATTGCACTTTTTGTGGAGGATATACTATACAGTATGATTGCACTTTTTGTGGAGGATATACTATACAGTATGATTGCACTTTTTGTGGAGGATATACTATACAGTATGATTGCACTTTTTGTGGAGGATATACTATACAGTATGATTGCACTTTTTGTGGAGGATATACTATACAGTATGATTGCACTTTTTGTGGAGGATATACTATACAGTATGTTTGGCCTTTTTTATGGAGGATATACTATACAGTATGATTGCACTTTTTGTGGAGGATATACTATACAGTATGTTTGCACTTTTTGTGGAGGATATACTATACAGTATGATTGCACTTTTTGTGGAGGATATACTATACAGTATGATTGCACTTTTTGTGGAGGATATACTATACAGTATGATTGCACTTTTTGTGGAGGATATACTATACAGTATGATTGCACTTTTTGTGGAGGATATACTATACAGTATGATTGCACTTTTTGTGGAGGATATACAATACAGTATGATTGCACTTTTTGTGGAGGATATACTATACAGTATGATTGCACTTTTAGTGGAGGATATACTATACAGTATGATTGCACTTTTTGTGGAGGATATACTATACAGTATGATTGCACTTTTTGTGGAGGGTATACTATACAGTATGATTGCACTTTTTGTGGAGGATATACTATACAGTATGATTGCACTTTTTGTGGAGGATATACTATACAGTATGATTGCACTTTTTGTGGAGGATATACTATACAGTATGATTGCACTTTTTGTGGAGGATATACTATACAGTATGATTGCACTTTTTGTGGAGGATATACTATACAGTATGATTGCACTTTTTGTGGAGGATATACTATACAGTATGATTGCACTTTTTGTGGAGGATATACTATACAGTATGATTGCACTTTTTGTGGAGGATATACTATACAGTATGATTGCACTTTTTGTGGAGGATATACTATACAGTATGATTGCACTTTTTGTGGAGGATATACTATACAGTATGATTGCACTTTTTGTGGAGGATATACTATACAGTATGATTGCACTTTTTGTGGAGGATATACTATACAGTATGATTGCACTTTTTGTGGAGGATATACTATACAGTATGATTGCACTTTTTGTGGAGGATATACTATACAGTATGATTGCACTTTTTGTGGAGGATATACTATACAGTATGATTGCACTTTTTGTGGAGGATATACTATACAGTATGATTGCACTTTTTGTGGAGGATATACTATACAGTATGATTGCACTTTTTGTGGAGGATATACTATACAGTATGATTGCCCTTTTTGTGGAGGATATACTATACAGTATGATTGCACTTTTTTTCGTTGGGAGAATGCACAATATAGTAAGAGTGGGCCGTGGAACACATTATTTGTACATTTTAATATCTGGTTTGTTCCACTTTGACATTTGTCTGGAAGGTCATCAGCTTCGGGGATATTTAAATCCCGTACCAGTAACTCGATTTTTAAGTGTCTATGTAGCTTGTGGTTGGGTCATTTTGTGTTTTGTTTACAGTTCAGACTTGGGTTCCTGCTTTCTCTCCATGAACTGCAGTGTGTTCAGTGGACATATCTTCTATCACTCACTTAGTGTTATACATGCTTAACTAGAGGTTGTGACTTGTTGCTCATCCTATACTCCCCCCTTTTTTATATTAATTCACAGATCCTGTTATGGATTACTACCAAACAACACCCCAATATGTGTTCAGCTACATCTCCCCAGTACAGGGATACCACTCATGCATAGGTTTGTCAGCTTGTTTGGGGGTTAAAAGGACACATTTGCGAGGTGTGCTCCTCAGTTTTCCAACTTGGAATTTTGCAATGTAGACAATGTAGACAATGTCCCATTTGGGACTCTGTTGAAGCCGGCCAGGGTATTTTACCCCCAACAACCCACTTCTTTTTTTTAAAGTAGACACCCCAGGGCATTTCAAATTTCACTGTGTTTTTGTGTCATTTTTTCCCCACACACATTGTACTTTGGACATGAATTCACAGATCCTGTTATTGGTTATTGCCAAACAACACCTTATGATGTGTTCAACAACATCTGCTGAGGCCCGTCAGTTGACACTAAGTGCTCATTACTGCGTGATGTACCTGATACATCCATTGTCGCGTAAGGGTTAACATGCTAACTGTGGACTTTAGTTTGGTTTCTAAACACGTGTGCAGCCGGCGCCGCCATTTTTAAATGGCTACTACGATTGCTCCGGGGAGTGATCGGAGAGCGGCCTTGCATTTTTTTTCAGTGTTGCTTAATGCATTTTTAGTGTTACTAACTGCTTGTTTCTGCGTGATGTGTTCAGTACGTCAATTGTCGAGTAGGGGTTAACAGGCTAAATGTGGCCTATAGAGTCCGAGATATAACTTTTTTTTTTTTTTTTGCTATTTCTCTGAGCATTGCCCGGGCTGACCCTCGGATAAATTTGCTGGAACATCCACTCCGGGAATGTTTGGCAACTGTCTTGAAAGTTTTCCACTTTTGTATAATCTGCACTTTTTAAATAATCTGATGGACTTTACATTATTTGGAAATAGTCTTATAGCCTTTTCCCAGTTTGATGGGCAGCAACAATTGCTTCTCTAAGATCATTGCTGATGTCTTTCCTTGGCACTGTGTTTCCACACACCTGAATGCTCCAGACCAGCAAACTGCTAAAATGCATTGAGTGTCTTTAATTAGCAGCACCTGTCTGCTAGTTAGACTCTATGGAAGCAGTAAGAGTGTACTTAGTTTTTTACAAATGGCTTCTCCATGTGGGCTTTATTTTTGTTCAATACATCATGACACAGTGTAATATGTCTTGTGTTGTTGTTCATCTGAGGTTTGTTTCTTACCTAATTTTAAAATCTGCTAAGGAACAGATGATTGTTGTAGAAACATAGAAACATAGAATGTGTCGGCAGATAAGAACCATTCGGCCCATCTAGTCTGCCCAATTTTCTAAATACTTTCATTAGTCCCCAGTTCCCTATCTTATATCTAGGATAGCCTTATGCCTATCCCACGCATGCTTAAACTCCTTCACTGTATTAACCTCTACCACTTCTACTGGGAGACTATTCCATACATCCACTTCCCTCTCAGTAATGTAATACTTTCATTAGTCCCTGGCCTTATCTTATATCTAGGATAGCCTTATACCTATCCCATGCATGCTTAAACTCCTTCACTGTAATAACCTCTACCACTTCTACTGGGAGACTATTCCATACATCCACTACCCTCTTAGTAAAGTAATACTTTCATTAGTCCCTGGCCTTATCTTATATCTAGGATAGCCTTTTGCCTATCCCACGCATGCTTAAACTCCTTCACTGTAATAACCTCTACCACTTCTACTGGGAGACTATTCCATACATCCACTACCCTCTCAGTAATGCAATACTTTCATTAGTCCCTTGCCTTATCTTATATCTAGGATAGCCTTATACCTATCCCACGCATGCTTAAACTCCTTCACTGTAATTACCTCTACCACTTCTACTGGAAGACTATTCCATACATCCACTACCCTCTCAGTAAAGTAATACTTTCATTAGTCCCTGGCCTTTTCTGATATCTAGGATAGCCTTATACCTATCCCATGCATGCTTAAATTCCTTCACTGTATTGACCTCTACCACTTCTACTGGGAGACTATTCCATACATCCACTACCCTCTTAGTAATGTAATACTTTCATTAGTCCCTGGCCTTATCTTATATCTAGGATAGCCTTATACCTATCCCACACATGCTTAAACTCCGTCACTGTATTAACCTCTACCACTTCGAATGGAAGACTATTCCATGCATCCACTACCCTCTCAGTAAAGTAATACTTTCATTAGTCCCTGGCCTTATCTGATATCTAGGATAGCCTTATACCTATCCCATGCATGCTTAAATTCCTTCACTGTATTGACCTCTACCACTTCTACTGGGAGACTATTGCATACATTCACTACCCTCTCAGTAAAGTAATCCTTTCATTAGTCCCTGACCTTATCCTTTACCTAGGATAGCCTGTGTCTATCCCACACATGCTTAAACTACTTCACTGTATTGACCTCTACCACTTCCACTGGAAGGCTATTCCATGCATCCACTACCCTCTTAGTAAAGTTATTCTTCCTGATATTACTTTTAAATTGTTGCCCCTCTAGACTATGTCCTCTAGTTGTGGTAGTTTTTCTTCTTTTGAATATACTCTCTTCCTTTACTGTGTTATTATGCCCTGATATGTAAAACCAGAGTATTCTTTTTGCCATGATTGTATGTATGATGTGCATCTATTTGTTTATTTCTATTGATCTTTCTAAATCTATGGAGCATTTTTTTTTTTTTTTACAAATAGAGATTCACATTTCTGTCAGCCATATTGGGATTTGTGACCTATTTTTAAGTAGTAGCGTTGGTTTCAACTAAGATGTGTTAAAGGAGTATGGTGGATAATTGTGTTAAAACATTTAATGAAAATAAGCGTATATGTGAAAAATTCAATTACGCCAATCTATTTCATGTTGAGTTTAGACAGAAATAGAACTACCTTGAAAAGACACATCCATTTTTTTTCATTTTTGGTTTTAAATTATTTTTATCTTAACTGACAACAGAACCATATTTTAACTCATTTACTAATTAATGCAAATGTGATTGCACTGTCAATGTATTCATCTTCAGCGATGTCAATAGCCGTGCCAAATTTATTGCTAATCCCACAAATATACACTACAAAGTAATAAGCGCACCTGTTAGGATGCAGTTTTTAGAACTGTTCTTTTTTTTTTTTTCTCTCCATTTGTTTGTCATTGTTCCAAATATTGTTCCAAATAGATAAACACAATTTCGGTCAATATTTGGAAATCGTTTTAGGAGTTGTTAATGGGGGGATGATGAAGCGTCGCCACACGCGAAACGCGTAAAGTGTTCTGCTATGTTTTTTCGAGTGCGCTTTGTGCCTCCATTAAAAACTTGCTATTTTAGTACTGGAATCAAGAATCATGTATGTGATGTACTGCAGTTACTTTGCCAGCGAGAGAGAGACCAGTTTTCTTTCCTTAGTGTGGAGTGTGGTCGTTTGTTCTTCAGTGGGGTGGAGGGACTTGTTTTTGTCTGGATAAATGAGGAATATCTTTTAAAAATTTAACCTTGATGGAATTGTATCGGAATATACAAGAGCAGAAAGCCTGTTGTTAAAGGCTTTGAGGCCTACATAGTAAGTATCAAGTGTTTTTAGTAAATTTACTTTTTAAAGTGCCACAGAACTTTAAAAATCCTTTTCTTCTTTCATAGAAATAAGAGAGGTATATGTGCCATACCTCAAATCAGCAGGCTCTCCCTTAATCTGTTCAAATTGCTGCTGCCAGGCTCATCTTTCTCAGGTATAGATCTCCCTTTTTTGGAAAGTCCTCTACTGGTTTCCCATTTAGGGTTGCCACCTCAGCCTACTTTTGCAGGCGGCCTTGCAGTAAGTAGAAGTCATATGAGACCGTAAGTAAATCAATTGACTAATCAACGTGGTTGTGTAGGATTCATATCTTGATTATGTAACTGATTTCCTTCTAGTCACATATGACTTCTACATACTGCTAGGGTTGTCACCTGGCCGGTATGTTATTAAGGTTATGGAGGAAGTGGCATGGCCGGTATTTTTTTGTAGAAAAGGGGGCAACCCTACATACTGCAAAGCAGCCTACAAAATGTATATGTAGTCTGTAAAAGATTGCCGAGGTGGCAACCCTATTCCCATTCCATCTAGGTTCAATTACTAACTATAACCTTTTAAACACTCCACTCCTCAGTCTCCCCATACATTGCCTTCCTTATCAATAGATATTCCATGTGCATCTGATGCTCACCCTTACATTGCCTAAGGCACTCCTTCAACCTCTTTCCGTTAACGCCTGTAGGACTTTACTCTCATTACAACTTGTTTCTGAAAACAATTTCTGCAGCACATATAGCTTCCATCCTCTCATGCTTTCCCCCCCTATTGCAACATTTAAATATATATATATATATGCAGAAAGAAAAATTGGAATATGGGAGAAATCTATTGACAGCTATAGATTTTATTGAAGTAAAAAACAATCCATGAAGATATGTCATGAAGTCATTGGGTCGAAAACTCTTGAGAGTTGAAACGTTGCCTGCATCTGATCAATAAAGGTTTATCAATAACATGTATGGGGCATCCATTGGGTTCGTATGCTGTTAAGATTTGTGTGGTGTCTTCGTCCTAGAGCACCGAGTTAGAGAGTGCGCATTTACGAATCATTGTTCGGAATTATGAAGTCAATGAGCCTAAGGCAGGGCCCAAGAGAATATACCATGCCACACGGTGTTTCAGTCTATAAGTACGAGGCATGGTATCTTCTTGTGGGTCCTGTGTTCAGCCCAATGCCTTCACTGCTTGAGTATATTTTTTAATTTTTGAATGCTATTCCCTCGATGTGCAGATGGTCCCCTTTACAAAGAGGCACAAAACTGTAACTGATGAGTGGACACCATTTGGAACAGGCTATCAAGTGTTGCCAGTGTTTTGTTTTTGGGGGGAGAGAGAGATGCACAAAATGGTTTCTGTAGCAAGGCATTGTAATGCTATTGGTCTACCACTGGGCATGCCCATGAGTAGCCAAATGGTCCCTTACATTCTATTAACTCTTAAAGCAGATTATTGTTCTGATATTACAATCACCACATTCTTCTTACTATAGGTGTGTCATCAGCTTTTCATTATTACATCTCTTACATTTAATATTCATGATTAACTTGAACATATGACCCGGCAGCGTCTCCTCACCCATTAACTCTAATAATACATTTGTACTATCTGGATTAGCCTTGTGGCTTCGGATAAATGTAATAAAGATAATCGGGCAGACATTTAGTTCAGCATCGCTGGGAGATGTTCGATACGTCATTGTCTAATATTAAAGAACTTCTTCACTTTCAGTTTTCTAAGATTTAAACATAAATCAACATCAACTTGCTGATTTATATAAATTAAATGAGCATCTTTTTCTCAATAACCTCAGAGGTACAGTAGATATTTCCCTGGCATGTTAATCAGATGCAATTTATCTTCCTTCTGTCTCCTGGGGTAAATCTGAACTTATCTTAATCATTTAATAGTGCTTTTTTATTAGTGTCTCTGCCTGCAAGTTTTATTCACTGTATCATTTGCTTTCCATTGGTGTCTTAATTACTGACATTATTATGTATTGCATTTTAATTATCCATATTATGTTTTACATTTTATTGATTTACATTGTTTTTTTATTTTATTCTTTTTATGTTTATAATATTTAGTTTTTTTTTTTTTTAATACTCTCTAAGGATACATGACACAAAAAAGTGGAGAAATGTATTTTTGTATTCATACTTACTAAATGCATTTAAGGGAAAAAACAAAGAATTTGGAGTCCTCTCCGAGAATGGACAAAAGCTCAAATGGCCAACCCTATAGGCCAGGGTTGTCCAAGTTTGTTCTGCAGCGGGCCACTTTCCCGTAAATGTATTTGTTTGTGGGACACATTCATGGATGGGGCACTCGCCACTGGGATCTTTAAAAAAAAAAAAACTTTAATCCTTTTAAGAGAACTTCTCACTTGTATGCCTGATTGACTGTATGTGTGTGTATCAGTGACTAAATGTGTGTGTGTGTGTGACTGACTGACTGTATGTGTGTGTGACTGACTGTATAGGGTCTAGGACACTTCCGCGCCACATCTTCATCGCTGACAGTTCAGCGCGGCAGTTAGAACGTTGAACTGTTAGCAATGAAGAATAACGCGGCTGTTTCATCGCTGCCGCGGCTATGTAAGAGCTGACAGTTCAGCGCTGAACTGTCAGCTCTTACTAATGTACAAGTAAAAGAAAATAACCCCCCTAATAAATGATTCCCAAACCCCAATACTAACACTAAACCTCAATACTAACACTAAAATTAACCCCAATACAAAAATTAACCCCCTATACCCTAATACTAACCCCCGACCCCTAATACTAACCCCCAAGCCCTAATACTAAAATTAACCCCCTAAACCCTAATACTAACCCTAATACTAACCCCCGACCCCTAATACTAAAATTAACCCCCTAAACCCTAATTCTAACCCCCTAAACCCTAATTCTAACCCCCTCAACCCTAATTCTAACCAAAGTAAAATAGCTAAAATACTTACCTTTAGCGATGAAATGTCCCGCGATGAAATCTCCAGCGACGATCTGTCTTGCTGTGTAGAGTCGGCGGTGAAGCGGATGCGCGGAAGCAGCAGCGATGAAGAGTCCCATCCCCGACTGTATATGTGTGTGACTGACTGTATGTATGTATGATTATGGGTGTATGTGACTGTGTGTGATTATGTGTATGCGCCATTGTCTGGCTCCTAAAAGTCAGTTACATTTGTCAAGCCCTGATTTTTAATATATATATATATATATATATATATATATATATATATCCAAAAGGATAAAAAACAACGCACTCACGGGACTTTCAATAGAAAATTGCTTTAGGCGATACTTTATGTAACAAAGATGAAACTATTATACATATGGTCGACGTTTCGGAATCACACTTACACACACACACAGTCAGTTACACACTAATGCACACACAGAGTCACACTTCCACACACATACACACACACACTGAGTCACACTTCCACACACACAGTCACACACACATAGAGTCACACTTCCACACATACAATCTCACGCACACACACTGAGTCACACACACACAGTCACACACACACTGAGTCACACTTCCACACACACAGTCACACACACACACACTGAGTCATACTTCCACAGACACACACACACACACACACACACACACACACACACTGAGTCACACTTCCACACACATACATTGCTTCTTCTTTTTTCTTTAAGAAAGAAAAAACACGTTATTTTGGTTGTTCCCCCTTCCTGCTCATTTCCTTGTATCAGTATTTAGGGAGACTGTTTCATCTGTGGAGGTCCTATTCTTCATCTGAGCCACTTTAACAAAGTGTGCACTGGGATGTCACTGGGATTTCACTGACACCCAGTGCTCCAACAGGGTTAGTGTATGAGTGGAGAAAGCTCCGCCCCCTTGCACTATGACTGTGTTGGAGCACCAGGTGTCAGTGACATCCCAGTGCACACTTTGTTGGAGTGGCCCAGAGGCGGTCCGCACCTCTCTGGCCGCATTTGGCCCGCGGGCCGCATGTTGGATGCCTGTGCTACAGAATGTAACTTTCTCTGGTGCAAGAATTGCTTGCACCATTACAGAGGAAACCTCTCCATTAGCATTTCAGACTGGTCCTAACCAAGGGAGGTCCAGATCCAAAATGTGTACCTGAGAACTGAGGCCAAAACAACCTGTAGCCTAAGAAAAATCCCATTATGACTCATTTGTAGCAATTTCCATATCAATTCACCACTTTTATTTTTTTCACTGTACTTTTTGTACCTAAAATGTTCAATTCTCCAAATAACAATTGAAATGCCCCAAATTCTGATGAAATCACCGAAATCAGAGGGAATTCAGAGTAATTAGGCCCTTTAAAAATAGGAAGAATCCTATAGATTTCCCAGGCTATGCTCTCTGAAATGAACAGGGCTGAATATAGCCATGCAGAATAGACGAATTGTGGATTTCTTCAAAATTTAACTATTTACCTGGTCTGTGGCCAAATTTTATTCAGAGTTGTATTATTTTCTGTATCTCACACTTTTGGTATGTCATAGTTCCCAGCAGTCCTGGATTTACTATGACAGTACCTTTTTTGAGGGGTCCTGTTGCATTAAATTCTGTCTGTGCCAAGCGGCTACAGCCTGTTCATGATCAATGGCACTGTGGACAAGCAACTTTCTAAGAAAAAAACACCTTTAAGCTATTAATATCTTAAAGGCTACCGTATATTAAATGCGTATTTGAAGCTTCCGGTAGCTTAGACAGCAAAGGAAGAGATTCTTTACGGCAAGGACAATAAAGTTATGTAACTCACTGCCAAGAGAGGTAGTGCTATCAACCACAATAGATGCATTTTAAAATGGTCTGGATGTTTTTTTTTTTTTTAGAAAAGCAGAACATACAGGGCTATTAATAATAGAATAAGCATTAATAATAAAGCGTATTGATCCAAGGAGAAATCTAATTGCCCTTTGGAGTCAAGAAGGAATTTTCCCCCTTGGAGGCAAAATTCGAAATAGCTTCCTTAGGAGTTTTTGCCGTCTTTTGGATCAAAAGCTGGAATGATAGGTAGAAAACTTGATGGACTTGTGTCTTTTTTCAACCTAAATCACTATGTTACTATGTTACCCACAGGAGTGACAAGTGTGATATTGCTAGGACCGCCATCATCAAAAAATGTTGCACGTCACTTGCCCCAAAAAGACCATTACTCATCACAACCCAATGGGGAATGATATACAGATTATTAAAAGGCCACACTGATCACAGTAAGCAAAAAAGAAAAATCTTATTACTGTCCCTTTAAGTCACACCATTCAGACATACCTTGATATCATATCAAACTGTTTATGTGTTACAGTGTAAAATGTCACCATTCACTGTGGTAAAATCTCCATAACAAAACGATTATAATTTCACGACGATAATTTAAAAAAAAAAAAAGCAATTCACATATGCTCAGTTTCCTTGGGCGAGATGTAATTATATAATGAGACAGCTTAATACATTCTTGGGTATTAATTCCAACTTGGATATAAATGCCACAGGCATGAATCTTAAACCTTTCAAGTGACTGATGTTTTAATTTAAGTACCCCAATCAAACAGTAAATTGTATTCCACCCGTATGAGTAGGGATCTGGGGAATGTTGGATTTTATGCTACAGCGTGGTTGATTATACTTAACTATTCTTCTGTGCAAACTGACCATCCCAGGAGATATTAAGGGTGTGAATCACAACACGGCTTCCCGTGGTAAATGGTGCGGAAGAGATATCAGTATTTTTTTTATTTAAGATTGACACAGTGACTGGTAGCATGGGAGCAGTATACCAGTACCAGCTTTTATGAAGAGCAGTGGTTTCCTTGCTGACCCAGCCCAGGATTTAGGGATTACCCAGCCAGGGACGGCCTTAGGGGTGTGTGACCTGTGTGAGAGCACAGGGCACAACACCCAAGGGGGCACCACTCAAAAAAAAAGTTTGCCGGTGGAGCCACTAGATGGGGAGATCGGAACATCTGTGGTATCCGGGAAGTGGGCAGAGCTCACCGGGTGGGAGGTGTAGCTCAGCCCCCACCCTGTGAAGCAGGGAGCTGTGGCCAGCATGAGTAAATTATTAAATCCGATACCCTGTCTTATCACTGTGCATGGGGAGCACGAGCAGCACTTACTCATGCTCGACTCCCCATGAGAGACACCTTTCTCCCGTTGAGCTCTGTTCCCTCACCATAAGTAAGAATGGGAGGGGGATGGAGAACAGAGGAAGGGGGGGGGGATAGAGAGAGTACAGAGGAAGTAAGGGAAAGAACAGTGGAAGGGGGGGGGAGAACAGAGGAAGGGGGTGGGGGAACCATGAATGCCAACACGTACTTTGACATACTGAAGCAGAGCATGATCCCCTCCCTTCGGAGACTGGGCCACAGGGCAGTTTTCCAACATGATAACGACCCAAACACACCAGACCTAAACCCTATAGAGCATCTGTGCTGCATCGTCAAATGGAAGGTGGGGAAGCACAAGGTCTCATCCACCAGCTCCATGATGTCGTAATGGAGGAGTGGAAGAGGACTCCAGTGGCAACCTGTGATGCTCTGGTGAACTCCATGCCCATGAGGGTTAAGGCAGTACTGGAAAATAATGCTGGTCCCACAAAATATTGACACTTTGGACCCAATTTGGACTTTTCCACTTAGGGGTGTACTCACATTGTTGCCAATGGTTTAGACATTAATGGCTGTGTGTTGAGTTATTTTGAGGGGACTCAGAGTAAATTTACACTGTTATTCAGGCTGTACACTTACTACTTTACACTGTTATACAGGCTGTACACTTACTACTTTACATTGTTATACAGGCTGTACACTTACTACTTTACATTGTTATACAGGCTGTACACTTACTACTTTACATTGTTATACAGGCTGTACACTTACTACTTTACATTGTTATACAGGCTGTACACTTACTACTTTACATTGTTATACAGGCTGTACACTTACTACTTTACATTGTTATACAGGCTGTACACTTACTACTTTACATTGTTATACAGGCTGTACACATACTACTTTACATTGTTATACAGGCTGTACACTTACTACTTTACATTGTTATACAGGCTGTACACATACTACTTTACATTGTTATACAGGCTGTACACTTACTACTTTACATTGTTATACAGGCTGTACACTTACTACTTTACATTGTTATACAGGCTGTACACTTACTACTTTACATTGTTATACAGGCTGTACACTTACTACTTTACATTGTTATACAGGCTGTACACTTACTACTTTACATTGTTATACAGGCTGTACACTTACTACTTTACATTGTTATGCAGGCTGTACACTTACTACTTTACATTGTTGTACAGGCTGTACACTTACTACTTTACATTGTTAAACAGGCTGTACACTTACTACTTTACATTATTATACAGGCTGTACACTTACTACTTTACATTGTTATACAGGCTGTACACTTACTACTTTACATTGTTATACAGGCTGTACACTTACTACTTTACATTGTAGCAGAGTATTATTTCTTCAGTGTTGTCACATGAAAAGATAAAACAAAATATTTACAAAAATGTGAGGGGTTTACTAACTTTTGTGAGATACTATATATATATATATATATATATATATATATATATATATATATATATATCTATAATGTTACTATTAGACAATTTTTTCTTTGTCCTCAGCATATAAATCTCTGGATTTTAATACCCTTATTATATTTATAATATTGAGTTTTCAGTAGTAATGTTGGACAGTATATTAGTATTTGTATCTGATGTTCTTTGTTTAATCTTAAATTGTAGAAGATTAAGGCTTAAGTTGCAGAAGATATGTGGCATACTATGCTCTACTGGAGATTTGATTTTCATAGCCAGTGTAATACACCCCCCCCCCCCCCCCTAATCCTTTGGTAATAACAGATTGCATTCTAACAGATGTGTATTTTAACCCTGTATTTTAATTTCTCTTGGGAACACTATACCTTTCTCTCTCATTGTCTCTCTCCCCAGCTATTTCTCAGAATGGCAGGATCATTATAATACATGTAGAACACTTTGATAGGCAAAGCTCAACTTCTGTGACCTTTGCTGCGTACCTCTGGACATCTAATAAATGTTACACTTTCTCTTTTATTTGTGCCTTTTCCTCAATGTCACAAATCACCAAGTATTCTCTATCTCGAGAGAGAACAAAAAAGTAAAATCCACTTCTCACAGAATAATAACAAACATAAATATTGACACTTTTTGTTAGAGAATGTCAAGCGCTTGGATACTGCGGTGAGGCAAGACATTATTTAATTGATATTAAATTCCAACATTTTAACTAATTAAAAACTAGCAAAAATAAGAAGCATTAGTTAGGTTTTGTAATTGAGGAAAGCTGCCTGTGGTCTCATGTGAAGGGGGAAGTTCTACCTCACTAATTTGCTACATGCTGTAAATGTGATCCGGCATACAGCTCAGAACCACGATTATGGTTAGAAAACGGCGCAACATGATTGACAATGTTTCGATCTGGCTTTTTTAATGTCTTTTTTCAGACATTGGAGGGGAAAATGACACTTCAAGTTCAGACCAAATTAAAGGAAATAGCTTTGCAAGGTAGTCCTCTGATTTTCGAAAAGTATAAAATGAAAACATGATTTGTGGAGTTACAATAGTTTGCTGTGTTTAATTCAATTTATGCTTGTATAAAAATGCAAACTCTCCGTTATATGGTATTGGGGGCTTTCGGACCTTGAAAAAATAGCCACCCCCAAAACACTAAAATAATCCAAAATCCTACCCCAAAAAAATGTCAAACAGACCATAGGAAATAGGTCCAGGATCATGAAATCAAAACGAATTATAGGCACAATCAACTGAAACCCAATCAGTGTCGAGCAATGTTTGCATACATAATGATCATATGCCCAGACCATCTTTTGAGATCTGGAACTGCAAACTGCAGCACAAAAAAAGATTTAACAAAACAAAAGAAAATATGGCAAGCCAAATCAGGAAAGTGATTGCATATAAAATAAAAAATAAAATTAGGTTTTTATCTCCTGGCTCCATTTTGTGAATATTTCCCATGATGCAACATAGTCCAAAATCTTCTACCCAGTCTCACTTTACAACTGTGGTTAAATCATGCATGATTATTTCATACGATACTCCCTTGCTCTCTTACTGGGTCTTGTGTATCATAGTGGGCAGGACTAGGTGGCTGTGTACAACTTTGTTTACCTGCCTTCCAACTTAATTAGAGGAGATTAACCTGACCAAACAGGATCATAACTCTGCCCCCTTGTGATGTAATAGTTACATTACCCTCCCATTCAATGCAAGTCTATGATCAGAATTCTGACTTAAAGACTGCATTCTGTGTCCCCAGCCCCAAAGTGAGATGCTAGTGCTGTAAAGTCTCTGGGTGGGTGGCACCCAAAAAATATTTCACAAAATGGGGGTGCCCAGTCACACTTGTTTAGTAAAAATGTTTATAAAATAAACTAGCATAATAAAAACCAAAGGCATATCTGAAATCAACAATACAAAATAAAAAATAAAAACCTTTTCATTTTTTGGTGGGAGTGTCCCTTTAAGTCTTTTTTTGTGATTCAGTAGAGCAAACTCTTAGATAGAACAGACTGTGTTCATCAACTATCATTAAGATTTAAAAGCAAATTGTAATTATGTTTATTCCCATGTCTGTGCAGTTGTGCAGAGGCTACAGTGCTTGGTTTTAAGATTACTTATCATAATTGTATAACCAGAATTTATCTTCATTTACATGTTATAAATCTTAATAATTTCCTTTTTTTTTATTCTGGAAGTTGTAAAATGGAAACAATACTTTACTGTACTGTACTGGTAAATGTCACTTTTGGGCCTCTATTCACTACTGTTACTGATACAAAAACCCCTTTACAACAATCCCAGTGGGGTCTATTCACTAAAAGGTGAGTTGAGGTGGGATGAACATTAATCTTACCAATTTAGCTGTGTTATGCAGGGACAGTACTGATTAGCTGGGGGGAGTCACTAGGTTAGTCCCTGAAAAATGTGTAGATAGAATGGTGAGAAGATATGTTCATCTGACCTAAACTCACCTGCAACTCACCTTATCTCACATCAACTCACCTGCAACACACCTTATCTCACATCAAATTACATGCAACTCCCCTTATCTCACCTCAACTGACATGCAACTCACCTTATCTCACCTCAACTGACATGCAACTCATCTTATCTCACCTCAACTCACCCGCAACTCATCTTATCTCACCTCAACTCACCCGTAACTCACCTTGTCTCACCTCAACACACCTGCAACTCACCTTATCTCACCTCAACTCACCTACAATTCACCTTATCTCACCTTAACTGACATGAAACTCACCTTATCTCACCTCAACACACCTCAAATCACCTTATCACACCTCAACTGACATGCAACTCACCTTATCTCACCTCAACTGACATGCAACTCACCTTATCTCGCCTCAACTGACATGCAACTCTCCTTATCACAACTCAACTGACATGCAACTCACCTTATCTCACCTCAACTGACATGCAACTCACCTTATCTGGCCTCAAATCACCTGCAACTCACCTTATCTCACCTTACCTCACCTGCAACTCACCTTATCTCACCTCTACTCACTGGTAACTCACCTTATCTCACCTCAAATCACCTGCAACTCACCTTATCTCACCTTACCTCACCTGCAACTCACCTTATCTCACCTCAACTCACCGGCAACTCACCTTATCTCACCTCAAATCACCGGCAACTCACCTTATCTCACCTCAAATCACTTGCAACTCACCTTATCTCACCACAACTCACATGCAACTCACCTTTCATTGAGTAGACACCAACTTCTCTAGCACACAGCAGATTCAAAAGCAGAATAGTCTGTCAACCCTAAAGACCCACTCCAAACAACATTTGGTTTATGAATACAATGGATAAAAAAGGGTTTTATAGGAGTTGGATGGTTATGTCCAAATTATACGCTTAGATTTAACTGGCCACTGACTTTGCCACATAAAACATGTGCAATGCAGTGAACATAGTTTGGCCATCATGGTCTTTCCAGCTGCTGTAGACTACATTTCCTACGATACCTGCCCAGACAAAACTTAGAAATAAAGAAAAACCCTATAGAAGGAAAACAAAAAAAACTACCAAACTGTTCTTTCAGCAAAGAGGCTGGCAGAAATGTAGTCCTGCAACATCTGGAGGGCCACAGGTTGGCTAACCCTTTTTTTTCAATACATTAATGTGTATTATGTGGAAAATGCAACATTAATTGAAAAAAAAGAGCCATGATTTAACCGTATAGTAATCCACCATATTAGTGGAAAAAAACACCACAACATTATTAATAAGTCAAATAGTGGACTAGATGGGAAATGCAATCACAACAATGGTCTAAAACATGAAGGACACTCCCTGAAAAGCTCAAATAATGAGATATCATTTTTACAACTGACCAAACATCTTTGATTAGAAGAGCACCTCTATGATTAATGCTAAAATGTTGATTTGTTTTATTTTACTAAAATACATTTACATTTATGAAAACAGTTTTATATAACAGTACACCAATCAGCCATAACATTATAACCACTGACAGGTGGCAAGCTGTTGGAGGCAGTGTGATGATTTGGGCAATGTTATTTAAAACATTTACAACATGCACAAAATAAGGTAGGTGGAACTGTCTCTTTAAGACCCCCCCCCCCAAAAAAAAAAATACAGCACTTTTGTTTCCCTTCAAATTTCGTAGTTTTTCCTTCTAAGAGAAAGATTAATAATACTCTCATGATTTCTTACAATCACTGTCACCGAGAGTTATAGTAAAATCCAAAGAAGCAAAAGGGAAATGAGTGACAAGCTGAAAATGAGCAATGTTCTGCTGGGAAACCTTGGGTCCTGCCATTCATGTGGATGTTACTTTGACACGTACCACCTACTACCTAAGCATTGTTACAGACCATGTACACCCTTTCATGGAAACAGTATTCCCTGATGGCATTGGCCTCTTTCAGCAGGATAATGTGCCCTGCCACAAAGAAAAAATGGTTCAGGAATGGTTTGAGGAACACAACAACGAGTTCATGGTGTTGACTTGACCTCCTAATTCCCCCAGATCTCAATCCAATCGAGCATCTGTAGGATGTGCTGGACAAACAAGTCCGATCCATGGAGGACCCACCTCACAACTTACAGGACTTAAAGTATCTGCTGCTAACGTCTTGGTGCCAGATACCAAACCACACCTTCAGAGGTCTAGTGGAGTCCGTGCCTCGACGGGTCAGGGCTCTCTGCATCAAAAGAGGACATACACAATATTAGGCAGGAAGTCATAATGTTAAGGTTGATTGGTGTATATGTTAAACCTATGATATAGTTAGTCTAGTTGGTTAATAGAGTTTATTTTAAAGCAAATTGATAGAAGGACTGCACACTATGTTATGGGACAGCAGCAGAGGTTCCACCGCATCTCCAACATGTGTAGTTTCAAAAGATGCCCAGCACACAATATTGTGATTACTTATGGATTTATTGTAACATACTTGTCAATGTTTCTGTTCAAAGAACCCTCATCTAGCCATAGCCATTTACAAAAAAATCCAAGTGAAATTTATAGAGCCAATTATAAGCATGATCAAGGAAGTATTAAAAGTGGCAGTACCACATCAAATGATATACTCAATATATTATATATGCAAACAAATACTAAAAAGGTTTGTATAAATATCATATTCATAAATGACAATAAGTGACCTTTCTCTCCATGCCCTCCTTCTTGGATGCCACTGAATTTGTAGGTTCGGATTTTCAATAGAGGAGAACTGTAAAGGGTTTAAAATTAAAAATAAGTGCAGATATTTGAAACATGTACAACATGCACAAAATAAGGTAGGCGGAACTGTCTCTTTAAGACCCAAAAAAAAAAAAATACAGCACTTTTGTTTCCCTTCAAGAGAAAGATTAATAATACTCTCATGATTTCTTACAGTCACTGTCACCGAGAGTTATAGTAAAATCCAAAGAAGCAAAAGGGAAATGAGTGACAAGCTGAAAATGAGCAGACGGAGTCTAGCGAGAGGCATTACGAGCATTTTTACAAAGTATCAACAGACTTAAAGATCTTTTAATTAGCTCCCACTAAACACAGATACGTTCAATAGAACAGAACATATCTTCTGAGGGAAACGAGACATGTATTTCTTGAAATGGTCGTCTGATGGGATTGATATCGGTGTAACCTCCTTCTGGGGAATTATCGAAGACATTCTTAATTCTCTGAGGGGCTACACACATTTTCTGTATTGAATAATCGATACACGGGGTGGAGCTGATGACAGAGTTTGTGGTTAGAATGGGAATATTGTCTGTGTCCTAGATTGCTAGACCCCTTCTATTGAGAGACCCAGGAATAAAGATCTCTATTTGACTTCAACCTCTGTTCGCAAGTAGGAAGATGGTTTATAAATTAAACCCTTCCCCATTATCAAGATAAAATAAGTGCAACTGCTGTGGACTATACTCCTCATGCTTAGCCAGCATTGGGCACTTTGCCACTCATGCAAAGTTTTTAAGAAACTCGGTGTAGGTCTGCCCTCAGGCTAGGTTTTATCTGGCTGAAAATCATGGGAAATGCAGTTCACAACAATAAGTGTAGAGACATTAGACATCATTGCCTTTGTCATTCCAGCTCACGTAGACTATGATGCCTGCCCAAACAAATTCTGGACAATCATCATGCACACATGATTAATAACAGGAGTGTCAAAGCTTGCAATAACTTGTGGGATAGTTGGGGAGAGGCGGAACAAAAAAAAAAAGATTGCGTGGCGGTACCCAAAAATATTCAATTACCTCAGATGCCTGACCTTCATGTCCCATCACTGACCTAGACTCTATTGGTTTTACTCACTAAAATTTGACTTTTGGAGGTTGAATTTTATTTTGAAACCAAGTCAAATTCGGACTCGAAACACTGGGATCTATTCACTAAAATTCAAATACAGCTTTAGGAGGTTGACTTTGGAGGTCAAATTTAAATTCGGCCGTCGACTTAAAAATAACTACAAACAGTTTTCCTCCCATCGCTTTCAGTGGGGAAGATTCAAACCTGGGTTGTTTTCTTCTAAGTCAAACCCATATGAAAGTTGACCAACAAAGTCGAAATTTAGCGAAAAGACCCAAAAGTCATAAATTATCTCTTTAAACATTCAAATCAAAATTATAAATACAAGAAGTGTTCTCAATCCATTAGGTGGTACTAGTCTTTCTTTACTTGTGCAATGGAAGTAGAGATATGTCTCATTTGACCTTGACAGTCATAAAAGGACACAATCGTCTCTTAGTGGTATAAACTTTCATTTTCCGATTATTAATTTATGTGAAGCTGTAAATACTTTTAACACCAGTCCAATCTGTTTCATCCTCACTTCTTTTGTTCTTTATAGCCTAGAGAATGTAGCTACTAATGTATTTATATTGAATTAATATCTGGAAACAATCAAGCATACCATTCAGTTATTAAAGTTAAGTGATAAATGCCTATTCAGGTTTAAAGAGAGCATATAAATCTGTCTAGGTATTATTTTAAGAGACGTAGGAGTTTTTCTTTGGGTGTCAGTCTCCGTAGATCCAACACAGACGAACATTTCTTACAAAGAGCGAACAATGAATCTGAACAGTTATGTAAATGCGACCTTCAGGATTGCCAAATAGGGGAAAAACATATATATAAAAGGGCAAGTTTCCCAAAAACTATTATGGGTTTGTATTTCCAGACAAAAGACTTAGCTTCCTGCATTTAGCTCTCATGTTTAATCAGTTGAAATCATCTTTTATACTCTTTGTAACATAAAAACCAGATTGTAAAATGTCATTTCTAAGTGTAATGTGGGATTTTTTTGTGCAGAAGCAAAGTTACAGACGCATTCCCCAAGGCTTTACGGATATCTTTAACGTTTCAGCACTTTCATTAGTTGCTTCTTAGCTTGGCATGAAATGTAAGACCCAGAGCAGTCTTATAAGTATACATCTGTATCAATGTATTAAAGTGCCTCATGCAGATAATCACAAAACAATTTATTGTTCTGACATTTTAACACATGACTGTAAATAATAAAAAAAAAAAAAATCAATTGTCAAGGATTCCTGCCCTAAAATTAGAAAGATACCCCATATGTTGGGATATATTCTACCACTGAGCTGACCCTGGAAGAGCAGGAAACACTATTCTATATGGTATTGAACACACACACACACAGTCTTCAGCATGGCTCCAAACTGTCCTGCTTTTCACGGGTCAGTCCCGAACTCAGGTTGAGTGACAGCACCACCAAGCCCAAGGAAGGGTTAGGGTTATGTGATGACCACACACTGTCTGGCACAGGTTTCTGTGTATGAGATACACATTTTAAATGCATTGCTACCTGTGCACCAAAAAAAAGGAGCATTCCAGCAAATTCAGGACTATAGGCAACTATTAAAATGCAAATAATCTACAGACAAGAACCTGGTTCGATTTGCGCATTTATGGTACATACAACCAATTTCCTATCTATGTTAGTGTAATAAATTATACCGATTTAACCAACCTTTGCCCCATTATAGTGCCCTACTCTGTCCTGCTCCCAGCATGTAGGGCTGCCACCTCTTCTCCCAAAATATACCGGCTATGCTGTTACCTCCATAGACTTAATGATTACCTAAATATTTATTTTTTTTTTTTTTACTTTAAATGTAGAGAATAAAAATGGTTGAAAAAGAGCCATACATTGTGTTAGAAAAACTGTCTGTGGTGTCTCCTCTTTATGACATCACCTGGGGATAGATGGTCAAATTACGCATTTCCTACTGAAAAACAGTTAATTTGCATACTGTGCCACAGGTGATGTCATAAACAGGAGACTCCACAGACAGATTTAAAACAATCTCCTAATTTAGGCATTTGTTGCAATTTTGCTAACACAATGCATAGATCATTTTCAATCATTTTTTATGCTTTACATGCACAGTACAAACAATGTTTAGGTGATACATTTTATTTTAACCCCTTAGTGACAAAATATTTTGACCTTGACTTTCCCTTGGGGATAGGGGGTGTTTTGACATTTCTGGGGTGTTTGTGTTTAGCTGTAATTTTCTTCTTTCTCACATACTGTACCCACACACATTCTATGTTGTTTTTATGATCATAAGAAGGGCTTTCATTAGATTGACCATAGACTATTATGTTCATCATATCTTTTAATTTACTACAAAAAAATCATAAAGTATGAAAAATAAAAAACTAACTTTGAACTAAAATATTATTTACATAAATACAATCATTAAAAAAAACCCCATCTAAATAGTTTCTAAATGTTGTCCTGAGTTCAGAAATATGCTTGTTTTCATGTTTTTCTGCAGTTTTTTTGTGAGTTATGGGGCAAAAAACAAAAATAGTGTTTTTTTGTTTTTTTTCCTATATTTTATACCTTTTGAAACCAACCCGAACCCTAAATTTAACCCCAACTCTAACTCTTATGCTAATCCTTAATATATTTTAATTTAATTGTAACCCTATCCCTTCTGCTAACCCTAATTTAATTGTAACCCCAGCTGCTATTCTAACACTAGATTTAAGCTAAGTAAGTCTTTTTTTTGCCTGTCAGTGAATTTTTTTTTCAATTCTGAAGCTCTGACCACAAGAGGGAAGCAGCCATATGCATGCTGCTCCTGCAATATGGTGCCCAATTTCACCAAAATATTTGGTGCTGGCTATTACCTCAACATCGAGGCAATAGAGAGGTACCATTCACGACCGTTGATCACAAAAACCAATTGTTTTGCCACAGGATGTGTCAGGCACGACCATTGTCTGCAAGGGAGTTTCCGGCTGGACGTACCTGACACGTCCATTGTCGCGAAGAGGTCAAGCCAATATTTTTTTACTGGTTTGCTGGTTACATTCTAACTGGGTAGCAAACATATTAGAAAGACATTTTTCAGGCAATAGTGATGCCCACTTCAGTTTAATATTTTCCCTCTTTCCTTTATTCCTGTTGTTTGTGCATGTTTGTTCACACTGAACAGTATTAATGTCTTAATTAAAGTAAAACTCTAAGAACAAGCAAATATATCCCATATTTATATTTCCATATTTAATTTATTTAGCCTCATAAATCTAATGTATCCCTTAGATGCATGTGTTTTTAATATATTATCTGATAAATGACCAGCAAGTTGTATAAAATAAATGTGTTAATTACAGTATTTTTATTAAAAACATATACCATGTAATAGGGCAAAAGTTGACAGCATACATGAATTATGACTGCGGTAAGTTTCCTCAAGTAAAACGAGTAGGCTACATTTTTAATAATCTCAAACAATAATCAATGAAGTAGAACACATTTATTTATCATCCATTTCTTGACCACACAAAGGAACAGTTCCACCTACCTTGTTTTCTGTATGTTGTATATTTATTTCTAGTTCATATTTTTACTTAGAAGCAAATTAAAATTCTCCTGTGGTTTTACTTGGAGAATAATTTTACATGGGCCTAGGTTAGAGGGACTACATGTCCAATCCTTGACAGAGCTATACGAAGCCAGGAGGACTCAATAATGCACTTTATTGTTACTCCTTAGTTAAAGCCTTTATATTTAAAATGTCCACACATGATACAATCTTTCACTTAAATATAAGTTTATTTTGCGCCGACAGTTGTCCTATAAGAAATAGTTTCTTGGAGGATACAAAACAGTAAAATGTACACTTCCGTCCATAAATAATGTTAGTAAACACGTTGCTGCTCAAGGGCTACTGTATCAAGGTCACCTTGCATTTAAGTTTGTCTATGCCTTTACAGCTCATATCTTTACATCTATCTACATTCACGTCAACAAAAATATGTAATGCAAAGAAGAATCTCTTGTCTCTGTTTACTATTTGATTTGCTCTGTAACAGACATTCTACGATCTGCCCATTCCCTGAACAGGACACAACCAAAATATGAATTCAAACACCCTGGTGTCTTGTATCGACTTTTACCATCCCCTTGATGTTGACCTTCCCCTCAATTGATTGGCGACGTCCCAATACATGATAAATGGATCTGCCAAACTCACTTATGTTACGCATCATTCATATAATGCTGTGCCACATTGTTAGCCTTCATGCTGCCGACATATTCGATAGAGTTACATTTCTAATCATAGTTCTGTCATAATAAGTCCTTAACAGTTGTTGAATCCAATAATTGGTCTGGCAATGATTTGGTTTGACGTAGTTTGGGGCCTTCCAACAATCTCCACTGTCTCTCCCCCCAAAAAAATTCTCTGCCCACAACCCCTCTCCTTCTACAGTAATTCTTCTTTTTTTCTTTTGTCCCTTCTCCCCTCCTTCTGTCATCCCACAAGCCAGTGAATATTAACACCAACATTTGTAAACAATATTACCCATGGTGCTCAGCCAGTTGGCATTAGTTGAGGCGCAAAACAAATGTTAAGACGATTTTGTCACTAGTCATTGGGTAGATTTAATGGTCCCTGTTATCTTTAAGAGTGGCATTAGTGATAAATTAATGGGTATTGATGATTCAATGTCCACAACTGGTGCCATTAACAGATGGGGTATGTGCTAAAGCATTTTATAAATAAAATAATAGCCAACCCCAAGGGAGATTTGGGATTGCTGTGCCCCAAAGCCCCATTTTAAAATGTTAAAAAATAATACAACCCCCAACTAAATAAAGAAAATACCCCTCTAACCCCCTTCCTCTATTTTGACCAGGTAGGGGGAAGCAATACAACATTACCATCCACCCTTCCCTACTGTATGAGACAGGGGCTAGCCAAATGCCCTTGGCACAGTAAATAAATAAAATAAAATGGCACCCATACCTTTAAAAAAAAAAGCACCCTTTGATTGCTATGAGGATGGGCAGTGAAATCAATTCCCACCCCCCTGGCACACAAAGGGTGCCCTGTAATATAAAATAATACCTTTATGCAAGTTCCAGGGGTAATCACTGATGCCTTTGATCCTCACCTTCTGGCCACCCAAAAAAACAAAACAATCCCCCTAGCATTAAAAAAAAAAAATCCCTGCACAAAAATAACAAAGACACCTATTTCTATCCAACCTGCCTCGCTGGAAGCCTCAACCTGCCTTGCTGGAAGCCTCAACCTGCCTCGCGGAAGCAGGCTGGTAATGAAACACGAGCCCAGAAATGCATGGACTCTCTGAGATTTCTGATGAGTTGACTATGTTGGATTAAAGTGGGAAATTCCCATCACAATTCCTTGCAGTTCTCTCTTTATTGAGCAGATCCGATACAATGTATCACAAACCACATACAGAGCATTAGTCTGCAGATTTTTTTCCATCAAGCATTTTTTTTGATACACACCTATGACTTTAACTTCTCCCCTGCTCGCTAATCTGACACAATGGGCTGGGGCTGTACTACTTTTCACTTCCAAATGCCTAGTGCACTTTCTGTATTTCTGTCCAGTCATCTTGTCTGTCTATCAACCTCTGTCAACATACTGTCTTGCTTGTCTCTCTGTGTTATCTATGTCTATCTCTGATAACTGATGAGTGGATGGGTCTCTAAATTGTTCTTGTGCCGGTCCCTTCAGGCCAAAAGTTTCCAGCCCTTTCTTGCCTCTCCCCATGCAGAATGTAAAACTCATATATGTCATGGGGCAGCCCACTAGTCTCTCTCCTCTCTCCCCCCATGTCTGCTGTCTTTCCTCTCTATCCACATGTTTTTTTTATCTCTCTCTACTATTTCCCCATGTCTGTTGTCTCTCTCTCCGTTCCCCCTATGTCTGCTGTCTCTCTCCCCTCTCACCATGACAGTTTTCTCTTTCTCCTTTCCCCCATGTCTGTTGTCTCTCTGTTTTCCCCCAAGTCTGCAGTCTCTCTCCTCTTCTGATGTCTGGTGTCACTTTCTACCTCTCCCCCCATGTTGCCTCTCTATCTCTCTGCCCCCCCCCCCATATCTGTTGTCTCTCCCTCCTCTCTCCACCCCACTCGACTGCTACCTCAGTTTCCAGTATGTGTGCTAAATACAGACCTCTGTCACATGATGAAACATGATGGTCTGAATCATTACAGACGGAGGAGCACAAGGCAGCACTGACTGAACTCAATGTTTAACACACAGACCCTAAGCTCCCCAAAGAATGCTGCACTGATACTCGTGGTTGCCTGTATACATGTATACTGGGCAGGAGGAAGCAGTCACCGGCACATTAACCGATACATTCTTGCATTCCAAAAACTCACAATAAATTAAATATGTTTATATATTAATTTGTACAAGTAAAATAATTTATTCTGAATCCTAACAAGTTCCTTAATTACATAAATAGTTTTCTATTTGGCGATAAAATCACTGAAAATTTTCCGCCCACAGCCACACCTTCAGCCACTCCCCCACACAGGAAATTGCCTCTCTCTGAAACATTTTATTTTATTTATTGCTTGCTTGCTTGTAGAATCAAGTGGCCTCCTTTCCTGCATCCTCTTGGTGTAACAGAAGCTGAAAAAAAATTGAGTTTGAAAACTAGTCGTGACATTAAACAAGTAAACAAGATCAACAGAAAAGCAAAATAGTGACATTTTCAAATTAGGTTTTAAGTGCATTTTATTTGTTTTTGTGCAGACGTGAGCTCCTACAAGACGAGCATTCATACAAAATAGAAACAAATAAGGTGAATGTGATGAAACGCTCGGTTCATCTCTGGTGAAAAAAGGTTAAAGGAACTGAATGAGACTACTTCACAGAGTCTGTAATTATTAGGTTCAAATACAAAGATAAATTTAAGTTCAGGTAAACCTTTTTTTGTAGGGGATAATTTATTATTGTTGTAAATAGAATTTTTTCTATTTTTTTTACGTAAAAAAAAAATAATAGAAAATGACATAACATTCCTGAATTCAGGTCAGAATCAGTAGTTTGGGCCATTCAAAAACCAAAACATAGGAGAAGTTCGGAACAGGACACATTTTCCATAAAAATGTTGACTATCCAATATGCCCCGATCACCTGTGAACACACCCCAAATTTGGCTAAGATAGCCTTATTTAGGGCATTTCGATTTTCCAGCTCAGATCAGAAATTAAAATGTTAACAATTAATTTAAAAAAAATTATAAAAATGGCACTTCCCCAGGGCTAGCACGCTGCCACTGGCCCTATAAATGAAAAATAAATACTCCTACCCATATTAAAATTAGGGGAGCCATAGCTAGCATCATGACTTGTTAATAATAAATGAGCCTGGGAACCATCAAAATGGTTCCCAGTCCCCAGAATATACATGGTGAGGTCAGACAAATAGTTTTAATCCAGCCTATCAAAAACCAGGTTTAGGAGCAGGCAAATTGGCTCCCAGCTCCATATATACCCAGATCACTCTTGAACACGCTTCAAAAGATATAATCTGAAGAACTGAAATGAAAATGTATAAAAATTTAAAAAACAAACCCTGGGGGTTAACCCCTACCCATAACCGGAGCTGGGAGATAGCCAAATGGCTCCTAGCCCCCATACCTTTTCCTAAAGTCCAATGAAGATCTGCAAGGCCCTTGAGTCTTAATCTTCAGTCCAGGGAAATGGGCCACCAAAGACAATTATTAATCCACCTATCACCAATACGGGTTATCTCTGTAATTTTTGTATCACAATAGCACACTTTGCTTGTCAATCCACCTAAAATAACACTGCAACATTTTTTAAAAGGGGGTCCTCAATGGGGGATGAATGTTGAATGAAATTCCTGCTAGTAGAGAGGGCAATTTAATTGTAAGGAAAAAAAGGCATCTGATTGGCTTACCTCATCAGTCTGGGTCTTTGGAGGCATCATTTAGTGGGCGGATATTTGCCCATGTTAAGTAGAGCCCATAATGTTAAAGTATACAATAAACAATCAATCAGACTCACATCATAATCTAAATTACAAAATAAACATTCAATTAATTTATACATTTTTTAGTGTCTAGCCTGTATACATGGAGAGAAAAAGCCTATCAAAGCAAGGAATAAAATTTGACTAGCGAATTGTAATAGAAGGCGCGGAAGATCTCTCTTTTCTTTTAAAGTCCCCTTTTTCTTAACCCCTCTCTTTCTTTCTTCCCTCACTTCCCCTAAATTGCTTTCTATATCCAGTACCAAGAAATCCTAAGAGTCGAGGTAAGTATTCCCAGTATAAATATATATAGCTATCCTCCCAATGAGCTCGTCTTCCTTCAGCAGTCAAGCAAATTTAGCGACTGACTCTTATTGCGAGGGTATTCATTTCTGTTTCTTGAGGAAGGGGTTTCCCAGTACTTAGTAACAAAACTCCCAGTACTCAATACCACGTACAATCATCAGATTCATGGTATGCAAGGCACTGTGATTGTCACAGATTGAGTGGTGTAGTGGAGAGGGGTGTGCATGAAATGCGTAAGGTAATTACAGCAACCCATGTAGGCCTTTTGTGGCTTTTCCACTGTGCCCTATGTGTATTATCATTGTAAATGTTTTCATTAAAGTAGGTTTGTTTTAACATAATAAGTCTGGAGTGCCGGTTTCTTTGTGTTATTCCAAAAAAGAGGGATGTTTAACCTAGCCACCCATATATGTTAGCGGTCATTTGGGGATCCACGGAACCCGGTTTTGACAGGGGGGGGGGGGCATTATTTTTTTTACTTTTTTTGTGGGGAGGTAAATCTAACCAATTCAGAGGATAAACTGGCACATATCTTAAAAAAAATATGTCAGTTTATCATCATACTAGTAGAAAATAGTCCCAGATCCGCACAAGATATAAAGTCCTGGTGCACGGACTTTAAGATGTCTCCCAAATCTTCAAATAGCAACAAAAATGAAAGACCAGCACTCGGTTGTAAAGTGATGAATTTTTAATCACACATAGGCAACGTTTCAGTCCTTGCAGATCTTTCTCAAGCCTGAGAAAGATCTGCAAGGATTGAAACGTTGCCTATGTGTGATTAAAAATTCATCACTTTACAACCGAGTGCTGGTCTTTCATTTTTGTTGCTATCATCATACTAGGGCCATTAAATGCCTTACTTGTGGATCTTTATTTGACACACCAGTGGAACAAAATAGGGCAATTAGAACAAAAATATTGCTTTTCCTGGTTCATGCTTTTTCCTTGGGAGTGTTCCACCATGACATCTCCTGCTATTTATCAAAAATGGAGATTCCCAGTATCTCCCAGTGGGCAACCATAGAGATGGTCGGGAGAGCCCACTACATCTGTGCAGAATGTCTTTGATGTTACCAGTGACATCACA
Organism: Pelodytes ibericus; assembly: GCA_036172795.1. Classification (NCBI taxonomy): domain Eukaryota; kingdom Metazoa; phylum Chordata; class Amphibia; order Anura; family Pelodytidae; genus Pelodytes; species Pelodytes ibericus. Next base: position 15,097,021 of record CM069859.1, read on the forward strand.
CAACTTGTCTGCCTCACCATCACAACTCTCCAAGAACAACATATGCATGTAACATAACATTGTCCCAATAACTATTTAAATCTCACACACATGGGATATTACACAATATCTGTAATTTTGAATTTTTTTGTATAATTGTAATGATTTCCTTTCTTTAAAAACTACAGTAGCAAATTAATTACATTAATAAAAAAGAAAATCAAAATGTTATCTGTATTATTTATTAACTCTAAGGTAATTCTTTGGCACATAAACAAAAATGGCATGCAGTGGATTTGAACCTAAACTTAAACTTTTTAAATTCTTTAGTTTTGTTCCGTATGTATACAATTAACATATATTACTCCATGTAACTTTTCCCTTTCGTAGATCTGTATGTATTAACCAGAGAGGATGTGTCTATTTTTGAAGCATTATAGAATGTGCTGTGCCGAGCCAAAAAAGCAAGTAATTGTTGGCAAGCCATCACAATTTTTATGATTGAATGTTTGAACAAAGAATTACTCAACAGCTGCTTAGAGCACCTCCAAAGAGTGCTGCTGGAACGGTTGCCAGGAATGATTTGGCATCAGGGAGATAATAATGTTCAGAACAGTCGCATGGTCAAAATGTATTGTGGGTTTTCAGTGGTTGTTTATTTGTTTTCATTGTTTTAAAAAAAAGTTATAAAAGTTATAAATCCTATAGGAACCCATGGATTTCCTTCTGGCCCCTCATATCTTATCAGAGCAGTACTGAGGGAGAGGTGAGTGAGGATTGACTCGGATGCACAAGACGAGGGGGAAGCAGACAGATTATGTGCATAGATGGCATGGTAGCACAGATATGAGTTAGTATGCAGAGCCAAGGATAACCGGGAACGGGGGACTAATAAAAGTACTCAAAAAAAAAAAAATTGGGCAGACTAGATGGACCGAATGGTTCTTATCTGCCGACACATTCTATGTTTCTATGTTTCTATGTTTCAATAAGTATAAAGACTACCAGAATACAGATCTCCTGCTCTCTTCAATACACAACTTGGGGAAGCCGCCCATGCCCTGCTACTTCCCAATAAGGTAACAGAAAATGAGTGGGCAGTATGAAAAACTAAATAGAAGGTGGGTTAATAATAATACATACATATATAAATATAATACATGGCTAATAAAGCAGTACAAACATATAGGCAGCAAAATCGGTTGTGCATGGGAAGGGGTTCTTTAGGCTAATGATGAGACTGTGGCACAGAAGACAGGCTGATAGGTAGTAGAGTGGGCTGTCACCAGTCATGGATGCTCCATATGTGTTCGGTGTGCGCCACACCTCCTAGCACGGAGCAGCCGCGATGTGTATTTCTGGGGTTTGTGTGCTCTGAACAGAGAGCACACAAACCCTTTAAATACATTCGAGGAGACAGACAGCAGCTGCATATCTGGAGACAGACTGACTCCTCTGTTGCCAAATTCACAGCTGCCGATGCCCCTTCGGCTACATCTTGTGTATTTCCGAGGTGTTTGCGTGCTGGTTGTCTGGAGCACACAAACCCCCAGTAATACACAAGATACATTGTGCCTCTGAGTGACAGGTGTGCTCCGGACTGGCAGCACGCCTGTCACTCAGAGGCACAATACGCCCTTGGCTGTCACAACATAAGAACTATGATCGTCCTATCCCAGGTCTGCTTTTGTATGTGTTCTTTGTCAGAGGTTCATCTGTAGGATGCATTGTATGTTCAGATGTACATACTGCTGTAACTCTGAGCATCAGGAAGGACATCATGTCAATACAAGAGAGTTTATAACATATCTCAATGCTACTTTATATAATATTAATAGAGATAAGGATACTCACCAGCCAGACCTAACAGAAATAGAAAAATATCTTGAGGGAATACACCTCCCAGAGTTAAACGGTGAACAAAAAAAAAAATCTCTTAGACCTATTACTGAAAGCGAGATCTCAGAAATAATTAAAGAATTAACGCTACATAAATCCCCAGATGGATATAGCAACCAATACTATAAAGGGTTTAACACAATTTTAACACCAAACTTAAAGTTGTTGTTTAACAACTGTACACAGAAAAGTAAACTACCAGATAAAATGCTGCAAGCGACAATCGTAGCTATACCGAAAACCAGCAATGAACCAGAAGGTTGCCCAGATGTTTAGATCTGTATTCAGATATATATTCTAAAGTCCTAGCTAATAGGATTAAGACATTTTTACCAGGCATCCTGCACTATGATCAAATGGGATTCATCCAAGGAAGACAAACAGGCTATAACATAAGGAAATTCGCAAATATAATTAACCATTTCAACAAATCAAAACAACCTAGGTTCATTTTAGCATTGGATGCCGAAAAGGCATTCAATAGCCTACATTGGAAGTTTCTGGAACTAGTAATGCTGAAGTTCGGATTCCCAGAAAAACTGTATCGGCAGTTGGGGAAATGTATGGGCGACCGTCAGAAAGGGTTCTCTACTCAGGTTTTTACTCAGATAGATTTTATATAACCAGTGGAACCCAACAGGGGTGTCCCTTGTCGCCCTTATTATATGTCTCGGCCTTGGAGCCACTAGCGGTAAATATCCGAATAGATAATAAGGGGAGTAACATTTCCAAGTGGGAAAAGTTAAGATAGGGTTATTTGCAGACGATATAGCGATCTCTTTAACCCAACCATCTGAATCACTTCCTGCACTCATGTTGCAGCTTGAGAGGTACAGTAAAATCTCCGACCAATTGGGATAGCTAAAGAAGATCAAAAAAGAATAAAAGAAGCATATGTATTTGATTGGCAAAAGGACTTTATTCAGTACCTGGGAGTGAAACTAGCAGATGATTAATCTAACTTATGCTATATAATGTTAACAGTGTATTGAAAAAGCTGAAAGAGGACTTGATTAAGTGGAAAAAGATGGAAAATATCTTGGGCTGGAAGAATAGCGGCCATCAAAATCCTCTACGTTTTTAGAACTCTCCCTCTCAAAATACCTAAAACATTTTTTCAAGAAGCACAAAAGGACCTGAATGATTTCGTTAATGGGGGAAGAAATCCAGATTAAAGCTAGAGATACAATATAACCCACATTTAAAAAAATGAGTCATGGGGCTCCCTAACTTAGAAATACTATTATTTAGCAGCACAAATAGGCCAAACAACATAATTTTATGCCACACAAGGCACGACTGCATGAGTAGAATTAGAAGATTCACAGTTTTATCCATACAGGCTATGCCATAGCTGATGGAAAAAGTCTTGCAACACAAGGGATTGCAAACCTTGATCCTACACTATGGAAAAATATATTGATACATGGAGTAAATACTCAAAAATGTTCCTCTTGTTTAGAGATCTATCTTGGGGCACACCGCTACAGGTGATAGAGGCGCGGATACCACAAATGAGGTTAAAAATGTGGATAGATAAAGGCATAAAACATTTACAAGCAATTAGAGATCAGAATAATGTAATGCCCTTTACAGAAATTGTTAACAAATATAAAGTAAACAACTCAGAGTTCCATAAATATCTGAAAATTAGAGACTAAAGGAGGAAGGAGAAAATAGGGACGAGAGTCAAATAAAAACACTGAATCTATGTAATTGGGGAAAAAAGGGAAATAGAAAAACTCTCAATTTTGTATAAAGGCTTAATATTGAAGGAACCCATGAGCAAGTTTAGAAACATGCAGAAGTGTTCTCTCCAGGTGAATGGGTGAAATCAATTGAACAATTAAATTCCTACTCACATTGTATAAATTATTTACATCTACAAAAAAAAAATTGTACATAGATGGTATACAGTCCCAACAAAATAAAAAAAAAAAAATGTCTCTATCCCCGATGTGCTGGAGAGTATGTGGTATGAAAGGCTCAATGATGTATGTTTGGTGGGGATGTCCGAAGGTGGCCCAATATTGAAACAAAATATTTAAAATTAATTAAGGATAAACAGGAAATTGATGCCATAAACAAACCAGAAATAGCACTACTAAATATTTTTCCAATAGCAATATCAACATATAAACACAAATAAAAGAAGACAAATCATCTTGGTAGCGAAACAAGCAATAGAAAAAAATTGGAAGTCACAAAAACTACCAGAAATTGGTGATTTAATCTACAACATTTCTATAAATAGTTACTATGAACAGATGCACTATCCCCTAACAAACAATGCATGAATATTACAAAATCTGGAGGATGGGGGACGGGCGAGAGGCAAGATAAATATATATGTATGTTTTATTTTATTTCATTTATGTTAAAAAAAAATGATTTTGTTTAGGTTTTTTTTTTTTGTGTGTGTGGTTTGTCCTTTGTGGCTGGTATAAACCTGTATGTTCTGGGGATTTGGAGTTTTCTGGGGGTGCTTGTGCTGGCCATATATAAAACATATGTGATTGAAAAAATGTTAAGCAAATTAGGTAATGGGGATTGTATTTATGTATTTAAAAAAACTTTTCTCACTGCTCCATGAGTGAATTGAATTGGAAAATATTTATTAAAGAATTATTGAATAAAAACCCGGGGCAAGCCCTGTAATTGGCACACACAGACTCACATTTACGCACCAAGTCACACAGATTCACATTTACACACACACAGAGTAACAGTAACACTTACACACACACACTCACACAGAGTCACAGTTACCTAGAGTATTTGGTACCCAGGGTGTACCCTGTATTTGGCACACACAAATTCACACTTAAACACTGTGTAACTCGTGGTCACACTAATACACAGAGTCACACTTACACACAGACAGTCACACAAACTCACACTTACACACACAGACTCACAGGAAAAAAATAAATGATCACAGGGGTCGCCTGGACCTGTTGGGGTGGTGGACCTGGTCACAGCTGCTACCACTATGACCACATTTGTAACACCACTCTGTATGGACACTTTGTCTATCCCTGCTTGCCAACTGACGGCATCTTAAAGAGCCACTAAACTTTGTATGTACTGTTGTGCATCCAGTATAGACGTTACTGTGTGCATTGGACACTTGCCTGTAAATGTACTCCACTAAGCATCTGTCGTATAAGAAGAACAGAGAGACTTTTATAAATTGGTTCGCTCACTGTATCCGACACTGAAGAGACTGGTCTACACTGTCAATGACACAACATAGTAAGTGAACAAGAGAGAATTTACGGGTAATCCTATATTCTTCTCTCCATCCCGTTACCTCCGTCCTTTTCTTCTCCCTATCCAATGTTAGATTTTATTTTCTCTCAATCACTTATTTCTTGCTCGATGACAGCTCATCCTGCAGGGCATGTTGTGAGAATAGGTCCATTTATCATACAGGCCGGAACATAGCCTGACTATTGAGTCATGTCTTTTTCATCTGACATTCAGGTAAGGGTTATTTGTCACAGTCTTATTTATCTACCAAATCCCAATGCTGATTTGCTTTTACAGGTCATGCAAAAGGGTCACTAGTCTCCCCGCTCCCCTCTATCTCCTTGTCCCCCTCTCCTCTCCAAAAAAAAAAACACATTTTCTACAGAATAACAGTGATATCGTTAACTATCAATCATCAAAGCAGCTGCTATGTTTACAAGCTTTATAAATCATGTAACCAGACAGAAAAACCGGAATGTTTCTTTTCCCCTCTAAAATATTTAGGGAAAATGAGAAGTAAGTATAGGTTGTTGTAGAACATTTCCAGTGTAAATGCCAAAAAATAAATAAAAATAATATAGAGAAATAAGCATTATTAGTATTGTTTTTTTTTTTTGCAAACTTCCATATGTGCCTCTTACATTTGCTGGTGGGGATGTTCTGTTTTGGATTATTTTTCTAATATAAATGATTTCATCTACCTATGTATTTCTAATATTGATTTTGCAACTCTGATCTCATTATCTTTATAAATCAAAGTGTATTTAAAATAATTTCCTGTTAACAAATAGGCAATATATAATACAAATACTATTTACATGCACTGTAGAAAGGATCTATTGCCATCAAAGATACACAAGGTGACGTCAGAAAAACACTGTGTCTGTGACCAATTATGATCAAAAGTAAATAAAGCACAATACCAGTCCCTACGGTGAAATGAATTGTGGGTGAATTGGGTGACAAATGGTTTGACTAGCTTCATGCACATCAATGACTCTCGAAGAGTTGCACATCGCGTGACCATATTCTACTGATACGGGAGCACTTGAGGAGTATCTGTGTGCTCGTTGGTCTGTGCATGCGCTCTAGTGTTATTGTACGCTGATGTCGTACGCATGGAGTTGTCAGCATCATGATGTTGTGCCAAATTGCAGAGAAACCAAACAGAGGTGTGCATGCTCCAGAAAATCAAATGTCTAGAATCCACCCACCACACAATATTGCTGATGAGGAGATAATATGTTTATTACATTTAGAAATCACTGCTTTAATGATTATGTAATTGTGACAGACAATATCTTTTGGGTTCAACCATAGTTGTTGTTTTAAGTCCCTTTAATACTGGGCAAACAAATCTCAGGACATGTACGCACACCTGCTTTTGGCAAATAAATCCCACGTATTAATTATTTTGCATACACTTTGTAGAATAAGCATAACATGTCAATGTTAAATGTTCATATGTAGATAATTTAATGTATTATTGACTTTTTACATGTGTGATATTATTTGTGTTATTACACTAAGTAGATGTTTTGCAAGCATTTTTTTGTGCACCATGCATTTGTTGGTGTGCATGCTGCATTGAGCTTGTTGTGCTGTGCCAAGGTCCGCAAGCTGTTCAACAGAAAGTCCTGAGCTGGACTTGAAAGATTGAATTTAAGAGAGCACATTTGCTTTAGGGGTCTGTGGATCAAGTGGATAGTGTGGCAAAAGTTTATCATTGTGCAACTCATTTGTATTGTTACCCAGAATCCTGAGCAATACTGTATACTGGGGATTTCTGTGGTGAAGACCATTCTGCGTACATCTTTATTCTGTTACAAGGCTTAAAGTGTAAACATTGTTTGGACTATTAATGTAGAGATTAAAAACATAGGGGGGCATGTGTAAACATGGCACACACGCAGATTGTGGCAAATACTAGAGGAACCGGCCTGTGTGCCAATGTATATAGTAGAATCACAGGAGTCTGTGTTATCTACGCTGAATGAGTAGGTTTACTTTGTGTCGGGGGCTTTATACATAGGGGCAGACTATGTATAAAAAAATCAGGTCCTGAAAAGGGCCTGATTTGTGTCGGGGAAACTCTACCATACAGAGTTTGATGGAGGTCCCTCTCGCCCTCACTGGAAAGTGTCGGGAGTTATAGAAAAAAAAAAACGCAACCGCCGTTATACATTACAATTGGCGATTGTCCTTTTTTTTTATTTTTTTTATAAAACTTCTGACAATTTGCAGTTTGGGAGTTTTTATACATGTCCCCCATAATTCAGAATTTCAAGCAAATGTGTACAATAAAATAAAGGTTAATTTTAAATGTGTCTGTGTTGTCTCTGGTTTATGACATCAACTTGTCCCTCATATGCAAATCATGCGTCAAGATGTCATAAACACCTGCCCTTAACCGTCCTGTTTTACATAGGTCAGTCCATCTTTGGGGGATGCAAACAGAATAATTACTACTGAGCATGCATAGTAGCACCAAAACTGCCCTCCCAAACTCTCCCAATGGCATCCTGCATTGCCGAAGGAGGATGTTGGGTGCTATGTTAACATGAATCTGCTTGAATTGCTTGAAAATCTGATACTTCAGTCTATTGATCTTTTTTTTTTCAACATTCACATTATAAGTGAAGTTTAGGTGAGTGAGTCATTTTAGAGGGGCAGTTTTGCTTAGCTTATTTTCTGTGGGTTGTGCCTGCTTTTAATATATGTGCAATGCATTTTTTCAGTAAAACAAATTAAAGTTCTCTTGTTTCCCATTACCATACATTTCAAGTGGACTTCTAAATTCAGTGAAAAGAGTGGACAGACATAGATGGCAAGTTTACTACCTCCGCAGAAGTTTTAAATGCTCCCATTGAAAAAAAAAAATGCTGTCATTAGCCATTACAGTGAAATAAGCCTCTCTGTTTTATGTGGTTGGAATGCAGAGCAGATGTGGTGTCAGCCAGTTCTGTGTGCTGTGATGAAGCACAAAAAGGAAGGGGATGTAGACAGTGCTAATGGAACAGCAGAAACTCTATAAAACTTAAATACAGATTTTAGGAGATTTTTTTTCTGATAAGACAGATGAGTGTCTTTTTCTTTACTTATCTAAACATAGTTTTCAGCAGAACATATTTTGCTGAAATAAATTCAAATCTTCAGGACGTGGCAATGTTGTAAATAAACTATGGTTAATTGTGAAGTAAACCCTTATGGACAGCAAACGAGACAGCAAATTACTAAAAAGACAAATTGTCCTCCATTGCCAAATAAGTGGCAGCATTTTGTCAAAGTTGGAAACCTGGTTAAATATTGTTTTCCTTGTTGACTATTGGAGCTTAAAAAATCATAAAATCTATTCTCAGTACACGGCAATTACCTATTTAAAGCCCGATGTACACTTTATGTACAAAAGTATTGATACACCTGACCATTACACCAAAAGACACTTTTATAACATTGCATTCTAAATACAAAGACATTAATATATAGTTGGCCCCCCTTTAAGGCTGTAGCGGCTTACACTCTTCTCGGAAGGCTTTCTACAAGATTTGGGAGTGTTTCTTTGGGAATTTTTGCCCATTGATCCACTAGAGCATTAGTGAGGGCAGGCACTGATGTTAGACAAGGAGCCCTGGCTTGTAATCTCCATTCCAGTTCATCCAAAAGGTGTAAGTTGGGGTTGAGGTTGGGGCTCTGTGCGGAGAAGTCAAGTTCTTCCACACCGAACTCATCCAACCATGTCTTCATTGACCTTGTTTTGTGCTTAGGTTTATGCGTGGGATAGGCACAAGGCTATCCTAGATATATGATAGGGAACCAGGGACTAATAAAAGTATTTAGAACATTTGGCAGACTAGATGGGCCAGGACTTCAGGACAGGACTTCAGTTTTTTTCAGTTGTCCTTTAACCCCATCACAATAGAAGGATTGATTTATGCTTCCTGAGCCTCCATGCACTGGATGACAAAGGAAGTAGATATACATCCTAGCATGCAACTTTATGTTATTGCCTTATAACTTGCAAAAAACAGCAAAACACATAAAACATTGGCTATTTAAACTCAGGACAAATATTATAATCTATTTAGCAGTTATGTTATTAGTGTTCATCATATTTTTTAATATAATAGATCATATGATATTATAAACATAATGGTATCTTAAACAAAGCCCTTCTTATGTGGATAAAGAGAAAATATAATATGTGTGGTTACATTAAATGAGTGAAAGGGGAAATTACAGCTAAACACAAACACCACAGAAATGTTAAAACTTCTCTGGTCATGAAGGGAAAGACACAACAAAAACAGTCATGTCACCAAGCTATTAATATAGATTGTGCTGTGTACTCTGATTCTTGTTTGTTCAGAAAAGGCTATTTATACTAAGTTGGTTTAACCCCTTCCCGACCTTATGACGAGTTAACTCGTCATAAGAGCCGCCGCATTAGCGACCTTATGACGAGTTAACTCGTCATGCAGTCTAGCCGGTGGTGCGCTCCGTGGGCACCGCCAGCTAGTCTGCAATGGGTCCAGGACTAAGCCTCGCACCCGAGGCAAAGCTCCTGGACCCGATCGTTGCATTTCCGGGCTTGTGATCGCGGTGATTGAGTGATCACCGCGATAACATGCAAATTAGATGCAAAGTCAGTGTGTTCACACACTGACTTTGCCTCTAATTCACTCTCTGTGCTTCACATTCTTATAGTGAAGCACAGAGAGTGCCCTGTAAGTAAAAATAAATTAATTACATACACAGAGGTAAAAAAAAATGTAAAAAAAATTAACCCTTTCATTGCTGATCACAGTTTTTACTGTGATCAGTTTCCTTCCACTTTATGGCCCTCATTTAGTTTTTTTTTAACACATTTTTTTATTTTTACAATTTATCAAGTTTTTTTTAATAAATAAAGGTAATTTTAATATATTTATTTAATAAAATGTAACCCCTGCATGCCTGTTGCATGATTTTTACTGATCTGACATCGCACTCTTCAGAGTTTTTTTCTGTCTTTTTTGTTATGGGGGGAATATTTTTCTTTTTTATTAGTTAGTTAATTATGGGGGGATAAGTGGGTTAGTGTTGCACTAGTTATGTAGCTTATTATTGGGAAAATAATGGGGAAAAACTTTTTTTTCCTAAAAAATGTCCTCTTTTATATGTATTTTTTAATACTAAAATGTAAATCATTTTTATGTATAGGGTATCAAAAGAAAGCTCTAACTGTCCTTTAAAAAACAACATATAACTTGTATGAGTACGTTAAATGAGAGAGAGGAAAATTATGTTTAAAAAAACGAGTATTAAAAATTGAAAAACGCTCTGGTCCTTGGCCAAGGAAAATCCCTGGTCCTTAAAGGGTTAACCATATGTGCATAAATCCAACCACTTAATATAAATATACAAATGGGTTTATATGGTTCCATACATGGGTAATTGTTGAAGAGAGAAAGAGCAGGAATTCAAATAAGTAGAACAAAATATATAGAAATATTTATTGAAATTCCAACTCACTTGAAAAAAGGCTAGTTCTCTTGCAAATGCGCTTAGGTATGGTAGGTTTGATCTCTTATCTGGTATGTAGTGTAAAAGGTAGACTCCCACAGGGACCTTGGATCATCAAATGGCACTCTGGTGAACAGCCACAGATGTAATAGTGAATAACTCAGGAACCTCCAAGCACACTTGAAAACAGTAAAAGTAAAATAAAACCAAGAGTAATATAAGCCCGTGACCCTACGCATTTCATCAATACTTCGACTTCCTCATCACCGGCGAGGCCTATGCATTTCATTGATACTTTGACTTGATCAGGGGATAGGAATCTACTGTGTTTAGCTGTAATTTTCCTGTTTCTCATTTGCTGTACCCTAATTTAGATATAATTTACTATAAATAACATATTATAATAACATGAAAAAAACTTTATTTTATTATATCCTGCGCAACATTTTATTACACGATATTCACTATTTTGTGCTAATTGGAGGAAAATGCGCTAGTGTTTGCTGCATAATTTGTTTGTCTGCACATTATATATAGCGCTTGACACTTTATCTGCATTGTCGTGAAAGGGTTAAGGTTCCAGAATAGATGACTAAATATCCATTTATGGCAGCCCAAAATCCTGACAATGAGGGACTGCACTTCCTCATTGGTTGGTTATTTCATCTTTTCTAACTCTCTTTCTCTCTGTCTGATGGACTGTATGTGTATTTGTTTTTTGATGGATTTTCTCTATAGAATCATGTAAAAGCTCCAAGCAAGGCAGGAGAGATTCTGATAAAAAGTAACATACAAAAGCATACAACAAACAGGAAGATACTTGTGACACAGGCTTATCAGTTATGTTACAGTCAAGTCTATGCGTGATTAAGACAGAAATTCTCACAGCTGGCACAAAGAACATTAAATTCATTATTAAGTACAGACAGTGCCTGAGTTTGTAATCCCTTTAGGAGAGACTTATCAAGAAAGATAGCAGCGAATTGTAATGAAAGGACACCAGTAAACACTGATGTGCACCTCGGTTTATCATCAGTGAGACACTCCACTACGATGATAAATGAGAAACTCTATCATCTTTCTCTGCAGACCCACTTAAGATGTAGGTTGGGTGATTTGTTACATTTCACATACTAAAGGCTAACTGAAATACTGACTGCCACATCCCAGTATTTTAATCATACACATTTCAGAAGCATAGCACTTAAACCTACAACACTATATGCCAATTCAAATATCTTTACACAATCCTGCTATCCCCCCAAGCTCTACCACATGCAATGTCTTCAGGCTTGAGCCCTGTCTCCCATCCAGGGCTCAGTCTCTGTGGTGGGAAAATCGTACTCACTGGCCCAAATGTGCCAGGGAAAGCCTCCCCTACCGATGGAAGATTGTATGCAAGCTGTCCCCTGAGACGTCTGGTGCCATACTGTAAGACAGTCGTTCTCACATCATCCATCAACTTTTCACTCTCCGAAACCATCTTGGCAAAACTGCAAAGCAAGAGGGGAGAGAAGAGCTGCCAACAACAGTTAGGGGGACATAATTGCAAATGACTCCTACCTATCTCATCTCCATGCCAACTTGCAACCAATGGCCAGCTTAGACCTCTTGAGCACCCCATTAGGGGCCCTCTTTTATGGCTGTACCTGGGGGGGGGGGGGGTGACAGGCACCTTCAAAATGCATGTTTGTCTGAATGTATGCTGGCCATTCAGTTAACACAAGTTAGAGATCATTTTTTCTTGATGGGCTCCCTTAGAAAATGCAAGATCTGCATCAGGGGAACAAGCCGCTCACCTGCAGATATCCCACCGGAATACCTGCAGACTTCTCGAAAGACCGCATAGAAGGATGTGGTCATCAGTCTCAATAGGCTCCACACACATAGGAGCCATGCCTAATTAATTATTTATTACCGAGCCATGTTCTCTATGCAGGACAAGGTGCCAGTTAGTGACATCGTGGGGGGCACGTTATAGCTCTGTTTAAACCCCAACTTACAATATGTATCTAAAAATATTTTGTCCCTTTAAATAGACCATAGAAATACATACCTTGCAGGATATGGAATTTATTAAAATGGAAAGGAGTCAGCAGTATTGGGATTTTTCATCCATTATTTATCAGGCAGCTCATTTATCACTTTGATGTATTGAATAATCAGAGCTAAAAAAAACAGGATTTGTTCAATAATTTGTACATTAAATATGTAGCACTAGATATTTGCACTTCGCACAGAGTTTAAAAAAGTGGTAAGAAATGCAGATACAGACTGATACATAAGGCAAAGGAATATAATGTTGAGCACTAATGGCTATCCTTGGGAACTACACATTCCATGATGCTCACTCAACCTTAAGCTTGACTGAGTATCATCGGGCATGTTGTTTTAAAACATGTTCAGTGCCAAGGATAGCCATCACTGATCTAGAGGCACTAGGGTACCAGGCATATAGGTAGGAAAAAAAGGTGGTGTCTGAGGAAGTAAGTTCCACAGTCATGCAGTAGCATGAGAAATATCTTGAAGGCAGGGGCATAACTAGAGTATTTTGGCACCTGTGGCACCCCAACCTAACCCTTTCAAATGTAAAAATAGTGACCTCTCTGTCCCCAAACAGCTTAATAATGGTATATATGCTCCCAAACAACTTGCCAGTGTCATATTGGTCCCCAAAATTCTTACCAGTACCATGCATGTTCCAAAATAGTTTGTCAGTTCTATCACTGTCCCAAACAGCTCATCAGTTCCATCTTTTCTGCCATACATGTGACACCTTGCGCTCTGACTGACAAGCACCGCATGTAAGGGGGAGCATGCAACCTCTCGTTCTGTGCTTATCTATAAACTTTAGATTGTGTGGAGACTGCATACTAGGGAAAAATACAAATAAGTAATGGTATGGGGAGAGGGTGGCATTGCCACACCCCCTTTAAGTGGAGCCTGGAACCAAAAGACCCACCACACACTCCTGGCAGAATGTATGGACAATGGTGGCATTGTGTGTGGGAAAAGTCCAGTTTTTTCCTTATTGCAAATTTAATGTGTTTATTTTGTGTACTGGTATATACAATTTCAGGATAACATTTTGGAAAACAGCAGAGTCGCGGCAATTGTGCTAAAGTTTAAAATGTATCTAATTGTCTTGTTACGAATTGTGTTTCAGGGAATGTAAAATATATAAATATGTACATATTTAGATTGCTTTACTGCATTACAGTTCTCCTTCTGTATACTCGGGCTTTCATTTCCAGTTTAAAATTCCCCAACTTATGAATTTTTCATTAATTTCTGAAGAATAATCGTTACCAGCGAGAAGGGAATGATTTTCACATGTTTTACTGTTTCACTTTTGGTTTCATCTAGCACTTTTGTTTGTTGTTTTGTTAATTTAAATACCTTAACTTTGCACAACTGTTATTTAAATGCTAAACGGCAGTGAAACTTTAAACTGTCTCAACTAGTTAACCTTTTTAATGATGTCTTTGGGGAGGGTCTATCATTCTTAAGGAAAAATCATGAAATAAAAAAAAAATCAGGAATGGGCATGGATACTCTGCAATGGAAGGGTTAAAAGGACTTTATCAACTTAATATTGTTTTAACTGTGAATGTAGAGCATACAAAATTATTGAAAATGGTATATTCATTGTATTAGCATAACTGCAAGATATTGCCTAAATCAGGAGAAAAATGTTTTAAATGTGTCTGTGGAGTCTACTGTTTATGAACAATGTTCAGGTGATACAGTCAGGGCAGATTTAAAGCTCCAAAGTGGGCCCTGGGCAAAGTCCTTAGCAGTGGGCCGCCCTTAACCCAATTTTTCTAAAGCCGCAATGTAAAACTTTATGTAACTGTAACCATATTAATATCATGTGCAACCTAAAGGCCTTAACACAGCCACACAGTACCCACAGCACTTGCCATGCACATATTTTTACCCATATCACTTGGTTTGCAGTCATAGTGCATCCGCATGATTTTGTGTGCCACAGTGTCAATTTGTCCCACAGAACATACCACAGTGCCCCACAGAACTGGCCCTGCAGAAGATGTAACTTTGCCAATTAAAATGAGCCACAGTCAGGTACCAATTAACACGACACAGTCATTTTGCTCATTATATGCCATAGCCAGTTTGCCCATCTATATGTCACTGTTAGTTTGCCCATTAATATGCTACAGGTAGTTTCCCATTAATATGATGCTGTTAGTTCCCCATTAACATGACACTGTTAGTTTGCCCATTAATTTGACACTGTTATTTTACCCATTAATAGGCCACTGCCATTTTGCACATTAATATACCACTGTTTGTTTCCCATTAATATGCCACAACCAATTGCCCATTAATATGTCACTATTAGTTAACCATTAAAATGCCACTGCTAGTTTTCCCATTCATATGTCACAGCCAATTTTTCCATTAATATGCCAATGATAGTTTGCCCATTAATGTGCCACTGTTAGTTTGTCCATTAGTATGCCACAACCAATGTTCCCATTAATGTGTCACAGCCAGTTTTCACAACAAAAACTATAACCCCCTCTCCCCCCCCCCTTTCCCAGTACTTAACCTTACTGCTGCTGCTCTCTCTGTCCCCCACTGTCTCCTCCGCAGTCTTGTGACAGTAAGCCATACAGCATCCATGTGAGACAGTCACGCAGGCAGAGCTACCATGTTGGGACCCTTTAATCAGTGCGCCCTGGGAAAGTGCCCACGTTGCCCACTGGTTAAAGTGGCCCTGGATACAGATCCCTTTAAAATGGAATCTTTGCTAGATGCAGTAACTCCAAATGTTTGTTAGAATTACTTCAACTATAGAAAGTCTGTTAGTGACTAGGGTTGCCACTTTTTCATCAGAAAATTACCTGCAATGCTATTGCTTCCATAGATTTTACTGGCCAGGTGGCATCTCTATTTGCGACAGGTCAGTGTGAAGTGGGAAATGTAGCATTAAACTAAGGTAATGACAACAACAAAAAATATGGAGGCAGCTACCAGCCTGACCGAAGCTGTGACTACACATTCCTAGTAGAAAGGGACCCAGTTAATCTGCACTGATCTTCTTGCAATGTAAACAAATGAAAAACATTGAAACAGATCACCAAGAATTCCCTGCATGCATATATATATATATATATATATATATATATATATATATATATATATATAAACATGTACAATATACAGGTTAAACATTACCAGATGCATAACAAGTAATTTGATGTTAACAGTGTCCCTTTAATGTTATGGAACTATACAACAATACAGTGTGTGATGTGTCACTGGCTATCACCATACATACATCTTCTTGGTGCAGTCTCAACCATTATACCTTTTTTAATAAATAAAAAATAAGAACTTTTTGGAAATGCTGGTCTTTGTCCATGCAGGGTTCATTCTCTGTGTTATAAGTGTCAAACTATCAACTATATCTTGTGTTGCAATATCAGCAATCGAGGCAGACATTTTGGATGTGTTCAGTGTTAGGTTTGGTCACAAACGCCATTCTGACCTGAACTCACCTATGAGATAATAATTATTTAAAAGCATGATTATGACCTCAGGCAATGACTGATGTTAACCAAGATTTACTAGGGGATCCATATGTGTACTCAGATTGGACCCATTATGTTTGCCACAGGGAAGGTAAATATTTAACCTTTGGAGACTCACACATTTTCTTGGAACGTCACACTTTTTTTCATCATGTGGAACACAGGAAGACCTTTATATTGTTTATTTCTTGGAGCAGTGGAGGGCTGGCAAGGGAGGTAGGACACCAATTACTCCCCCCACACACACACTGCTCCTTAATCCTCAATGAACTGGGGCTGCAACACTTTTCCCTTTTTAATGTCCTTGTCAGTAACAATCTTTTCATCTATCAGGTGATGCGGCACCAACCCCAGCTAAATTGTTTTTGTTCGCTCGGGCCAACAGTTGGCAGCTCTTCACTGGCTGGGAAGCAATTCCCTAGAGATGAACTGCTAGCTCAAAATCATGGGTTTACAGGCATATGGGTTAATCAGTCAAAAGAGTCCATGCTGTTTAAGATCAACAATATTGGAATGCCAACATGAAGTGGCGTTGCTAGAGCTGGGCTACTGGGGCTATAGCCCTGAATTCCTGGTGCATAGCCCAGAATGGAGAAACTGGGACTAAATTTTACTTTATACCCCGAGACTCCAGTGCTATTATTGTAAAAAAAAAAAAAAAAAAAAATCGCCCCTGCTGAGCTTACTTCCTTCTGGGACATTGTCCTAGAATCAGAGGTTTAAGCTCACTCAGGAGTGAGTTCCGATCTGGAGGAGAGGAGCTGTTAAAGGGAGCTCTCTCCCTAGCACCTCCTCTTAGTCATACTGAGCACAGCATGACAGGTGCAAGCTCCGCCCTGATAGAGTGTGTGAGAAAGAGAGAGGTCAGGTGACATTCGTAACTACGTCAGCAAAAGACTTAATTTTAGAAGGGCCAGCTTGGATGGACTAAGGGCATCGATTGAACATGTAGACTGGGAAGGATAGTTTTCTAGACTAAAGCACATATTTCAAAAGTACACATCCCAATATATACCTTTGGGAAACAAATACAAAAGACACAAACAAAAGCAATGTGGCGAACCGGTAATGTGAAACAGGAAATACAAAACAAGAATATGGCATTCAAACATTATAAAAGCAAGGGATCAGTATTATAATTTATAGAGTACAATGATGCAAACAAAGTCTTCAAAAAGGCAATAAAAATGACCAAATTGTAAAATGAGAAAAGGATTGCTAAGGAGAGTTAAACTAACCCCAAAATATTTTCTAAGTATATAAATGAAAAAAAGCTAAAGGCACAAAATGTTGGGAAAAATCTCAAAGGCTCTGGTCAAAATGATAAATTAGGTTATTGAGGACAAAGAGAAATCAGACATTTTAAATACATTTTTTTCTTCTTTTTATACTAAGGAAGAACCGATGGATGAGCCCTTGCTACCGGAAGTTACGGAACAGTCACAACAAACATGGGATTGGCTGACACAGGAAAAAGTGCTTAACCAATTAAACTCTGTTAAAATAGACAAGGCCCCAGGGCCAGATGGTATACACCCAAGGGTCCTTACAGAGTTGAGCATAATTCTGGCCAAACCACATAATTCTGGCCAAAGTCTGGACAGACTGGTGAAAGGCAGATGTCATTCCAATATTTAAAAGGAACCAAAATCTCTTCTGGGTAATTATAAGCCAATGAGCTCGACATGTAGTGGGGAAATTATTTGAAGAATTACTAAAGGTATACACTCAAGAAAGCATCTTGAACCATGATATAAATAGTAAAGGTCAACATGGTTTTGTGAAAGACAGGTCTTGCCAAACAAACTTAATAACATTCTATGAAGAAGTAAAAATATAGTTCTCGGTTTGGCAGTTGATGTGATCTATTTAGACTTTGATAAAGCATCTGATACAGTTCTACACAAAAGGTTACTGTACAAATTGAGAAAAATACGTTTGGGGGCAAATGTATGTATTTATTTAGAAAATTGGCTAGAAGATAGAATTCAGAGGGTTGTTGTAAATGGAAACTCCTCAAATTGGACCAGGGTATTGAGCGGAGTACCTCAGGGGTCTGTTTTAGGCCCTATTCTTTTTAATTTGTTTAGTAATGATGTCCCAACTTGTGCTGAGAGCCATGTCTCAGTGTTTGCTGATGACACTAAATTAGGTAAGGTGGTACAAATGTTTGTTCTTTACAGGAAGATTTCGACAGAGTGGGGGACTGGGCAATTAAGTGGCAAATGAGGTTCAGTATAGACAAATGTAAAGTTATGCATTATGGGAAAAAATATAACAAAGCAACATATACTTTAAATGAAAAAACAACTATTGAAAAGGATTTAGGAATAATTGTAGATAACAGACTTAGCAACAGTGCTCAATGCCAGTAGCAGCTGCAAGGGTCAATAAGATAATTGCATGTATACAATTAGGTATCGATGCATGGGAGGAGGATATCATCTTGCCTCTTTACAAGTCAATGGTAAGACCTCACCTTTAATATGCAGTACAATTCTGGGCTCCAGTCCTTGAAAAGGATATTATAGAACTAGAAAAAGTGCAAAGGATGGCTACAAAATTAATAAGGGTATTGGAGGATCTTAATTATGAAGAGAGACTTAAAAAATTGCATTAATATATGCTTGAAAAAGGTGTCTCAGAGCAGATATGCTAACATTATATAAATATGTGCAGGAGATATGCTAACATTATATAAATATGTGCAGGGCCAATACAAAGACCTCTCCAGTGTCCTGTTCATTAACAGAAATGTACAAAGAACAAGAGGTCAACCCCTGAGATTGGAAGAGCGAAGATTTCATAGATAGCAAAAGAAGGGATTATTTACGGTAAGGACAATAAAGATATGGAACTCACTGCCAAGAGAGGTAGTGCTATCAATTACAATAGATGTATTCAAAAATGGTCTGGATGTTTTTTTTAATTTTTTTTAGAAAAGCAGAACATACATGGATATTGATAATAGTATAAGCATTATTAATATTAGAGCTTATGTATCCAAGGAGAAATCTGATTGCCCTTTGGAGTCATGAAGGAATCCCCCCCCCTCCCCTCCCTATAAGGCAACATTCAAAATAGCTTCCTAAGGGGATTTTACTATCTTTTGGATCAAAAGCTGGAATGATAGGTAGAAGGATTGAACTTTATAGACTTGTGTCTTTTTTAAACCCAAATTACTATGTTACTATGTTAGAAACAGTGTTTTAATTTTTTTTCAATTTAAACCATATTTTAATATTTTATTTATAAAATAATAAAATAAAAGAAAGGTATAGCTAAACACAAACACTGCAGAAAAGGTAAAACAGTTACTAAGGGTAAGGCACAGCCACAGAGTCATGGAACTAAAGGGTTAAATGACCCCAATGACTATTATTTGTCCCCATATAGTTAATGAACTTTACTTTTTAAAACTTGTATGAAAAGGTACCTTAAGAATAGTCATCTCCTAATAAATATACAAGACCTTTGGAGCTTTTCAAATGTTAAATGAGTCGCTTCCTCACTTTTTATTGTCTGACAGTGTTATTTTTTTTAAAGAACATTCACTATGCTCTAATGAGCAAAACAATTCAAACAATACCCTGTACATCACTGATACAGTCCTATTATTATCCATTGGGAAACTGACCTTTAAAATAAAGATATATCATTCACTAGAAACACTGTACGATAGGCAATAGTCCCAAAAACTGACCTTTTGATTTATTAGTATAGATTTGAAGGGACTCACCTAATTACTGTTTATACCGTGAATTTGGAAAAGAAGCAGAATTTCAAGCAAACGCAGGAAGATTAATAGAAGAATATGTATGAAATGTGTATGTGGTGTCACCAGTTTAATGTAAAATAAAGAGGAGACACAACTTTGAAAAACACTTGGTTCTATTCAATAAAATTTGACTGTGGAGGTCGAATTTCGGCACCCGAGTTTGTCTCAAAATTAGCTTTGATCATTTTGCTTCCCATTACTTTCAATGGGGAAAATTCAAACCCGTCTTTTTTTTTTCTAAATCAAACTCGAACTTGACTTGTCTCAAACTGAGAGTCCTCCAAAGTCAAATTTTAGTGAACAGACTCAACAGTATTCTCTTGATTTACACATTTCATGTCATAACGTTTAGGATAGAAGAAGAATAATTTTGTGATAAAATATTTATTTTTCACCTTATTAGTTTTTTAAATTATAATGAGTTGTTTTTCTCTTATATTTGTTTGTATGTGAGGTGTTTTCATTATACGTTTCCCTTAAAAGGACTCTAGTATTTTGTACCTTCCTCTACTGTAATTGTTTATGTACAGTAATTTTCCTACGTCATGGACTAAATACAGCATTGGCATTAGTTCTAACTTATAAATGCCATTGTATACTATTGCCACTTTGTATCCATGTATATAAATGTCTATAAGTATGAGCATCATTTTTTACAATCATGGCAAAATATACAAATGTGTGTTCATTTAATCCACTCCCGAATTTGAGGATCGGTCCCACTGAATTGTACGTCTCTCCTGCTTTTTGGGACAGGTCGGAGGAACAGTGGAATGGCAATCCTGCAGTCCTGATCTCATGTGCCGGTGTCTGGGAGAATATGTACTGTGCATGTGAGTTCCATAGCACTGTCAGGTCGACGGACAGCACCACCATGCAGATTCCATACTCAACCTCTCAAGCTCCTCCTCCCGGCGTCCAAATTCGCTTGCGGCAGAAGTTGGGAATATGGATTTCTGAAGGACACAGATTGTGAGATAATTTTACACTGATCTACATCTAATCAAACTGATGGAGTAGTCAGTAACATCCTAAAGCTTTTTGCTACATGTATGTGTGTCATGCACATGCCAACATAGGGTGACACTGAAGGAAAAAGTATGTGTGGTTTAAATTTCTGGAAAAGACCCACCTGCGTTTGATAAGTCTTTTGTATTAACGCATCACTGAGGAGCAATGTTACATACAGACAGCTTGATGATGGCTTGAAAAAGAAGTGACCTTGTAAACCAATGAATTCTAATTAGCTCTTTATGATGTTCTCACACCCAGGGTTCACTGCTTTTCCGCAGACGAGAGATCAACTTTTATTTACCGTTGCCCTTTTCAGCAATGTTATGAAATGTACTATTTCTACACAGCGAACAAAACAACAAATAAAATCCACAATTTTATTCAATTCATTAAAACACATAAATATATATATATATATATATATATATATAAAAAGACAAATAACATGGCAGAAGGCTTTTTTCACCGAAATGTCAACTTTTCCTGTTTTTAGAAACCCCTTTCTCTGCTCAATAACTGATATTACGCATATGTATATGTCTTGTAAGATTGTTTATTAACTCGATTTTTATACACATATTTGTATTTTGCTAAGCAAGAACCAAGTAATCTGTCTTTTGTTATGTTTTCATGTGTTTTAATGAATCAAATAGAATAGTGGATACCACTGGCTGGTGTGATGCTCTATTTGTACTCTAGCTTCAGTGATTGATGGTCAGTGGGGAACCACTTTGTAGCAGGTACCCTTCTTTATAATGTTGGTCTTTCTAACAGGTTTGTCCTCTATTACTAAATGAAATAGATCCGAATCCGAACACTTAAATGTAGTGGTGCCGAGGTCCTGGGGCGCCACCCAAGCCAGCAATGTAGAAGAATCAAAATAAGGATCCTGCACTCGACAATTTCAAGTGAAGTGATTTATTCAAACACAGGCGACGTTTCAACCCTGGCGGGTTTTTCTCAAGCCTAGCATCAGGTGTCAATAACAAGCTTATATACAATATGCACACAAATAAAAGGGGCGTGTAAATTCATCAGTGATACATGTGAGACAATTAAATAATTAATGTGTGTTATCTAAATATTTATATAAATAATCAAACACATAATGTAATCATATATAATCAAATATCAATAATTCCATACAAACATTCCATTTAATATACATGTATGTATCTATACCGATATAGTTCTATGAATACCATATAGTGTTATCATGAGGTCACTGTCTATTTTTTTATTACTGATGGCTAATTGTTAATGAGGTCATCTTTCCTCTTGCCATCATAAGTAAAGCTGACCTGAGCCTATGAGATTTAAATGCCAATTAACAAGCGTGGTGAATAGACAGGACTATATAACACCATTTATCCTGCCTTATCTTATTTAGTTAGCCTTTACCTTTTATTTCCAAGCAATTTCTCTTAACCTTCAGACTTATTTTTCTTCACAATCTGCCATTTATCTATGTGGGTTATGGTGGATTTTGTCAGACTTCTCTTGGCTTTTCAGTGAACCTTTTTATTCTATAAGGAATTGAATGTGGTACTTTACATCCTAACAAATAATGAAAGTGCTCTGCAAAGGGTAAAAGTGCCAAGGTTGATTTTAATTCCGCTTGAGAGGCTCGGAACATCGCAGTACGTGAGTGAGTTCTAGATCTTATTCATCACGAAAATTCCATTGCACAGACTGTGATGCCACACCTGCACTTAATAGCAGGAAGTATCCATTACATGCTATAGCGATACCATCACAAACTATAATTTTATATATATATATACATATATATATATATATATATATATATATATATATAAATAAAAAAAGAGCATGGTTCAAAAGTACCTCAATCTGCTTTTCTTTCCGAATTTCTGCAAAAATGAATGTGTTTGACAAAATATACAGTAAATCTCAAACAAAACTATTTTCACTAACAAAACCTCATTTTCACTAATATAAGTGATAAACAACTTCATTACTAATTATTTAAAGTCACAAATTCTCAGTATTTTTTTTTAACCAATAGGTTTTCAGCCAGACATGATTTTACTGGCAGGCCGGTAACAATTTGACTTGAAGTCAAATGTTAAGTCTATAGAGACAATAAAACATGACTTGTCTTAAACTCCATTCCGCAAAAGGACATGTAAATATATGACCAAAATAGAATGGTCCTTATGACCCATGCGGGCGTCTATGTGCGTCCTCTCTATTCGAGCTATGGGTGGACTGAGATGCAAAATGAGGAAGTCTTCCGGGATCTTTCTCAGATCACTTTCAATGCATCAATCGTCAATCACAGTGATCATATGAAGCTGATGACAAAGCCTATTGACTTTGTCACCAGCATTTAAACATGTCAAAGACACAGAAAAGGTTAAAAAAAAGTCATCACTCCATTGTGACCATCATATGTTGTGTGATGAGAATATTTATAAAAATGTCAACTGTAAATAAAGATTTGTCAAAGAAAAAAAAAAGTTTTATTGATATCCATATTTCAAATGTCCTTGCTGAATTATAAATATCAACTGCTTACAATGTTTTACCGGTTCTTAATAAGTGATCCAATAAAACCAGTTGGTGATGGTGGACTCACACTTTTGAACCATATAGTATTTCTGTAGATCCATTCTAGCCTAGAATTTACTTCCACAAACACATAGATCCCATTGTTTGCCAGTCCAAATCTGAGACATATACATGACTAAGGAACCATCTACTTAGAGAACCCCACTGGAAAAAAACTATATCCCCCCAATAAAGGACACCACACCAGATTGGAGTTCGAAGGCCACAGCGTTTATTTTAAAACCACACTGTGACAAATATAAACTTTAATAACATTATTGACATATAATAACATATATGAACAAATATATACATAAGGCTAATAATACAAACTATTAGCCTTTCCCTTGGCGAGATCCCGTGAGAATTGGCCCCCAAGCGCAATCGTAACATTGTATTCCGGTGGTAGGAAAAACCACCAGCCGCATCCTCCTAGCTGGTGGTATCATTCCCCGAACCACTCCTCAGGAACCTGCCCTGAGGAGATTGTGCACTGCCACCCATTGGACAGTGCACCCATCGTAGCCCTCCCTGTGAGGGCCACCTGCTCAGGAGCCAATTCTCGTAGGAACCCCTGCCACCACACGGGAATACGAAGCCAAAATCTGGGGAGGGAGGGAGGGAAAATCTCTTTTGTTAAATTGATCGTAATGAACATCAAAAAACTCCCACCTCTATATACTAATCTATATCCCACCCACTTAGGGGAAACTTTACTGGATACCCAGCCTGTCACTCCCAGGAGGACACATGCCTGGGACATGATCAACCACTATACAATGTAACTGTTAGGTAAAAACCCCTGATCTGATCATGAGTCGGGGACATGTAGACCTTACTCATAATGCTTAAATCCAGGGCCTCCTGGAGGACCCATGCCTGGGACATGATCACTATACAATGTAACTGTTAGGTAAAACCCATGATCTGATCATGAGTCAGAGTCATGTAGCCCCTTACTGATAATGCTTATATCCAGGGTTATCTGGAAGACCCATGCCTGGGCAATAATTAACCACTAACAATGCAACTGATAGGTAAATCTCCTGATCTGGTCACAAGTCATGTAGCCCTTCCTGTTAATGCTTAAATCCAGGGCTTTCTTGACTAAGGAACCATCTACTTAGAGAACCCCACTGGAAAAAACATATATCCCCCCAATAAAGGACACCACACCAGATTGGAGTTTCGAAGGCCACAGCGTTTATTTTAAAACCACACTGTGACAAATATAAACTTTAATAACATTATTGACATATAATAACATATATGAACAAATATATACATAAGGCTAATAATACAAACTATTAGCCTTTCCCTTGGCGAGATCCCGTGAGAATTGGCCCCCAAGCGCAATCGTAACATTGTATTCCGGTGGTAGGAAAAACCACCAGCCGCATCCTCCTAGCTGGTGGTATCATTCCCCGAACCACTCCTCAGGAACCTGCCCTGAGGAGATTGTGCACTGCCGCCCATTGGACAGTGCACCCATCGTAGCCCTCCCTGTGAGGGCCACCTGCTCAGGAGCCAATTCTCGTAGGAACCCTGCCAAAGCCAATATGGGTCTAACCTGAAAAATTATTGGCACCCCACACCACCACCGCCTTCTCCAGACCTGAGCGGATATCTAAGCACCACATATCCAACTCAATATCATTGAAATGGACGCCATCTAAACGGAGCAATCCGCCCAGGTCCGCCTCAATCTCCGGGTGACGAACCACAATCCCACCCTGAAAAACCACCAAACGGGAAACAGCCTTATTGGCCTTGCACCGAGCACGCTCAACCCCACGGCTAGAAGCCGCCCCCGCCAAATTAAACGTGTAAGGATCTCAGACCAAACCACCATGATCCCTGGGTATGAGGACCAAATATGAAGAAGGGACAATTTGATGTGGTGAATAAGATCCTTATTCGGCACCTGGCAGAGGTCATTACCCCCGGCATGCAAAACCAAAACCTGGGGCACCCCATGCAGCTGAACCAGGCAGGTAAGTTCGCCCTCTACACGCTCCCACAGGAGACCCTGAAAACCCAACCAACGAACCACCACCATGGATAGAGGAAAATCCAGTTGCCTACCACTCCTTCGTACCGTGGCGCGCCGAGCTGCCCAATAAACATAGGAGGGCCCCAAGATCCAAATCAAACACCTACTAGGGGAAGAACCTGCCAAAATCAAGAAAAACATTATTAGCAAACAAAAGGGGTATACCCCAAATTTTTTTTTTTTTTTTTTTAAACACGAACCAATGGCCACCTATAAGCAACCTTAAGGTAAGCATAAACAAACTAAAACAGTCCAGAATGATACAAGAGAGATCCCAAACTTCTACACCAAATGAGGGCGAATATAGGAGCGAAACATGGCCGACTCCCATCTCCCAATATTCAGAATGACCTCATCCGGAAGGCCCCACCGAGACACCTCAGTGGCGGCCCCAATTCGGAGCCTGCACCACTGACATACTGTCGCACTGAAAACAGACTTTTCTGGTACACAAGCGAGGCCCCCAAATTTCAACCGCCACCACAATAGGAAAAAGCTCCAGAAAAGTAAGGTTTCGAACAAGGCCCGCAGACGCCCAGGCAAGGGGCCAACAATCCGCACACCAAGCACCCTGAAAATATGCCCCAAATCCAACAGACCCAGAAGCACCGGTCCAGAGATGAATGTCCGCATTAGACACCAATCTCTCCAACCACAATGACTTACCATTGAAGTCTGCTAGAAAGGCACCCCAAACCTTTAAATCATCTTTATGCTCATGTGTAAGCCATATAAAATGATGCGGGGAACGAACGCCAGCCGTAGCCAAAGAGAGTCGTCAACAAAATACCCTCCCCATTGGGATAATGCGATAGGCAAAATTCAACTTCCCCGACAAAGACTGAAGCTGGCGCAACGTAACCTTACGAGCAGCCAAGGACTGGGAGACCAACGACCGCATGTCCAAAACCTTGTCCACCGTCAAACGGCACAACATCTGAGTAGCATCAATTTCTATCCCTAGGAATTGAGTCACGGGACACGGTCCCTCTGTTTTTCCCGGGGATAGCGGCACACCAAAGCGGGACATAACCTGCTGAATAGTGCTCAAAAGAACTGCGAAAGTAAAGACAAGAGATCGAGCAACCCATGGGAAGGCACTTATCCACATAAAGCCCACCATCCCACATGCAACCAAGTAGATGGAAACAAGAAGGATGCACGGGGAGCAATCGGAAGGCCGCTTCCACATCAGTCTTGGCCATTAAAGCTCCCCGCCAAAACTTCCGCACCCAATGGATAGCCCGATCAAATGAAGTGTAAGAAACCCGGCAGAGCTCAGGATCGATATCGTCATTCACCGACCCACCTTTCGGAAGTGAAAAGTGGTGAATGAGACGGAAGTTTTCCAGTTCCCTCTTGGGGACAACCCCCAAAGGAGAAACTCGAAGGTTCGTAAAAGGAGGGGAAGGAAAAGGGAATCCGACCCAGGGAAACCTCCTTACGTAACTTATCCAAAACCACCCCCGGGTGAGAAAATTCTTACAAGGGGCAAACAAAACAGACCCCTTGAATGCAATACGAAAACCAAACTCAAAACCAGCTTCCAACAACTCAGCCGCTGACCGGTCTCTATACCGCCTCAACCAGGGCTGCATCTTGTCTACGCACACTGGCGTCTTCCCCCTTACCTCCAGAAGGTCCACCTTTGCCCTTTTTGGATTTTTTAAAACACTTTGTGGAGGGGTGAGATCCCGCACAACCAGAGCACTCATGTTGGAAACGACACTGAGCACCCCATTTGCATTGTCCCTGATTAAACTGCCAACAAACACCTTTTTTTTACCGGAAGCCGACACCCCGACCGTTGCGGAAGCATGGCACCTGCAAGAAAGGGGGACTGTATATTACGGGAAGGGGTAGTAACCCTCAACCACAACGCAATATCCTTCTGATCCCACCGAAGAGTAGGGCGAACAGCCTTGCTCTGACGGAAATGTTCATCGTACCTAAGCCATGCCTGGCCGCCATAGGAACGATGGGCATCCCCGATGCTGTCAAAATAAGTAAAAAGGGGGGAACACTGCTCCGGCTCTTTGACACCCACCACACTGGCAAGAATTGAAAAAGCCTGCATCCAATTAGAAAAGGAGCGGGTGATCAAACGGTACCTCCACTTCTCTTCATCCTCCATTTTATTCTCCTTAGACTTGGTAGACCTGTCAAGGTTAAATTTAGCCAACGGAAGAAGGGAAAATATTTCCACATACTCCCGCTTCCAAATAGCCTCCTTTACAGCAGATTTTAAATGAGCCCCTAACGGAGTCTCAAAGCAAAAATACATTTCACCCCTAGCTGAGTCAGCCATCCGAATTATATCTTTGTCAGCGGCCTGATCACCAGGCCTGATCATCAGATACATCCCCCAGAACCGCAGGGGTAGCCAAAGCCGCAGGCGCCAGCTAAGCAGGAGCAGAAACGTCAGAGACCACGGGGGGCGCAGCAGCAGCAACCACAGGGGCAGGGGATAGAACAGACAAACCAACCGTCGAGGGTGCAAACAAAACAGGGGCTGCTAAACCCGGGGCCCAGACCGTAGAAAGGAGCACTGGAGCAATACCCGGCCGACATTGATCAAGCAGTAATCTAAAACCATGTAAAAAGGAATCAAAAGTATGCACAGGCAAATGGGGGGAATCAGTGCCCTGACTAGCCCCCAACAACACAGGAGAAACAGTGGTAGGTACAATAAACTCGGAAGGTACATTAGGGGATACAGAAAAAGAATTAGACTCACCCAAAAGTTGCACACCGGACCCGGATGCAGCCGCAGGGCCTGGAGCAGAAGATGTCCCTGGACGCATGGAATCATCCCTGGTGCAATAAATGCTGGGCACCTGTTGAGAAGATAGTCCAGGGAGCTGCTGCTGAAGGGCTGAATCCTGCCCAATAGAGTGTCCAGGGAGCCGCAAATGAAAGTCTGGCTCCTGCTGAGAGAACAGAGAAGGGCTCCAACCCTCTCTGTCCCGCTGTGAAACCCGTTGTCTATCAACCGGAATTGACGAATCGCCGACATCCACTTCTCCGGATGCGACATCACTTCCAGGGTCACCAGGAACCAGTGACCCCGCACCGGAAGTGACGCGGCCGCCATTACTTCGGTGGAAGAAACCCTGCGAGGGACCAGAGGCATTGGAAGCACCAACAACGGAAGGAAACGCACTTCTGGAGTCCCTCTGACCACGTGACCCACCACCGGAAGTGCCAGGACAGCCATCATTCCAGAGCAGCAAGGCAGACCCAGGAGCTGAAGCAGAAGCTCACCCACAGCAAAGCGTCCAGTAGGAGAGGGCCCTGGGGAAATTAGCAGGAGACTTGAAGGTCTTCTTACCACCTTTAGGCCGGGCAGACACCAAAGGAGCAGACCTGGAGGAGGTGAGGTCAGGGCTGAGCCGTAAGGGAGGCCTAAAGGCCCGGGAACCGGCAGGCCTAATGCTGGGCTGGGCAGAAGAGGTGGAAGGAGCAGGGTCCATAACATCTCCAAATTTTTCTTGCAGCCAAGAGTCACCTCTTTGAAGAGCAGCCCTCCTGATACCCTCCAACATATCCTCCAAGGAAACAGCCATACTTCAAGCACTGGATCACAAAAGGACAACACTCCAGCAGCAAGGAAAGCAGGACAGATAAAATCTCTTTTGTTAAATTGATCGTAATGAACATCAAAAAACTCCCACCTCTATATACTAATCTATATCCCACCCACTTAGGGGAAACTTTACTGGATACCCAGCCTGTCACTCCCAGGAGGACACATGCCTGGGACATGATCAACCACTATACAATGTAACTGTTAGGTAAAAACCCCTGATCTGATCATGAGTCAGGGACATGTAGACCTTACTCATAATGCTTAAATCCAGGGCCTCCTGGAGGACCCATGCCTGGGACATGATCACTATACAATGTAACTGTTAGGTAAAACCCATGATCTGATCATGAGTCAGAGTCATGTAGCCCCTTACTGATAATGCTTATATCCAGGGTTATCTGGAAGACCCATGCCTGGGCAATAATTAACCACTAACAATGCAACTGATAGGTAAATCTCCTGATCTGGTCACAAGTCATGTAGCCCTTCCTGTTAATGCTTAAATCCAGGGCTTTCTGGACAACTGTCTGCAAAAGTGAAGCTGTTTTTAATTGAAATATTGAATTAGGTATAGGCATTTTAAATATGTCTACAAATCAAGCCCTCTTTATTCTTTGCTCCGTATAGCTCCAACAGGAGGCGGACATGTTGTTTAGAATTTTGAGTCAGAACTTTGTTCATCGTGGCTTAGAAAAGAGGAAGATCTGAACAACATATGCACCCCCTGTTAGGGCTCTACAAGCAAATACATGTTTTTTTTCTTCATTAAAAACATTCCTATTTTAAGAATGCCTACTCTTGATGCAATGCTTGAATTAACCCCCCTCTTAATCAAAACTTTTTTTTTTCAGATAGTTCTCCTTTATTTCCTCCAGTTCTAGAATAAATTTAGACTCCCATTAGATATAATAGTTGTTGATGCGTGTCTCAAACAAACATTTATTTTTAATGGTCTAGGAACAGCTCTATTTTATATAATGATAAGATGCAAAAAAACAAGTCAAGTGATATCAAAAGCAACTACAAAAAAAAAACCTTCTATATTTATTTATACCTCCGGTTTCTGTACAGAATTCAGGGAAGGTAAAGATCCGGAATGAGATCAGAATGACAGTACAAGTGCAGTAAAAAGAATGTTCGTTAATTAGAATACAATGTCTTGAAGATAAAACGTAATTACAAAACAGTGTAAATCCAATTTTATGAGATCTGGTAGGAATATCATTAGTGGTATTAAGGATGACATTTTGGTAAGGTGACCTAATTAAAAAAATCTACTGGTTTGCTCAAATAAAAAAAAAAAATGAATAATACACAAACAGCATAATATAATGGAATGAGAAATCAGAAATACCCATGTAATTAGCTTCATTGTTATTAAAGGGGTGGGTGTCCCCTCTAACTTTTGCAGGAATGATGGCAACAAACAAAATAGTCAATTGAATAAAATATCATGTTGAATGGCCATTTTTAGTTTGCATTAAAAAATGGCAGAATTATTTAAAAATCGGTTATGTGTATACGGTATATTTTGCGGGTTCAACTGTCCCTGGTCCTACAGTGGCCAACTTTTTATCTTAAAAATACCGTACATTCTATTGCCTTGATACACTTAAGGGTCAACTCAATAAGCCCGAACCAAGGCATCTGAAGCATTTGGATTGAGACAATTTCACTATTAAAAGCATACAATTTCTGCCATCTCAAATGCGCTGATCACCACCCGAACACGTTTCAGATTTGGGAAAGAATACACAAAATGCGACCATTTCTATTCTCCAGATTTTAGTTGGATAATAGAATAGAAAATTGTAGAAGAATTAAAGTAAACATATATTAAATGCTAGATATTTATATACAATTATACTAAATTAATGTTATATAATATAATAGCCTATTTACATTAATATAAGCATTTTTACATTTTAATAAAAGTAAATTTTATTTTGTGCTTATTCAGTTTATTTGTATATATTTAGTAAATGTATCATGTTGTTTGTTTTTTTTTAAATATTTTTATTTTTAGAGATTGATATTTTATTACAATTTGGCCAATTTTGGGAAGACCTAGACTATTTCGGTTATAGTCAAAGTCCTTCCATTTTCTTCTATGGGAGGAAATATTATACTGAACTTAAACCAATTGCCAAAACGTTTTCTATCGCCCCAGCAATCTCCTGTTTCAGAATAAGCTGGAAATCATTTGGCCTGGGTAGGAAAAACTAGTTGGTGGCCCTTGCTGCAACTTCCCCAGCCCACCTATCACAGATAGACACAAATAGAAAGGCATGACAGATAAGGTATGGAGATAAGCAGGCATGACAATTGTATACAAAGGTAGAAAGTGCTAGGGAATTTAGAAGTGAACAGTAGTGGATGCCCAGTCCATTGCATCACATTACAGAGAAGCCCAGGGGGCAATAGCCTCCCTGCCCTCCTTGACACTCAGGGTGGTAAGTTCTTTAGATGACTATACTAGCAAAGGTTTACTGACCATACATGGCTGTATGCTTCATAGTACTACATGGACATCGGAAACATTTTTATTAACCTTTCATGACATGGTTATTTGCTGTAATTTCCCATCAGGAGTCAGAAACATAGAATCTTCAGTAGTTTGTCAATCAGATTCTATCATACTGGCAGCCAAGATCTTCAGGTTAGTGAGTTATTAATCTTGATGTGAGGGCAAGAGGAATGTAATGGTCATCCAACTCCAGAGCTGGTGGTTGCTGAGCTATGGCACAACTTCTTGGCAGGTTGACCTTTGAATACACATCCTCAACACATTAGCAACCTTAAACATGCTAGAATTGAACCAGAGTAGTCTGAGAGAGGTTTGATCAAGCAAAGTCTTAAAGCTTTCCTGAGTGCTTAATTTTGGAAATTCACTCCTATGTATAAAACCAGTGCCACTCACTCTCTATAGAGCATAATCGATGCTCAAGTATGAGCACCCAGGCATGATCAGGTATATATCACACAGAAACGCTTGCAGAGACAGATCCATAGCAGGATAGTTACCAAAATTGATTTTCCAGACTCGTACTATCTGTTCGTCAGGACTCTACGAGCATGTCTTCAATGAGCTTCTGTTTAAGAGGTCTTACCTGTTCTTCAACACCTGACTGTGCGTCTGAAGTCAGGTGAACCCATTCCATTCTATTGGGGAATAGGAACCTGCCCAAAATAATGGCATCTATTAATGTACCATTGTTGATCAAATTACTATTGTTCTCTGATGCACGTTTTTCTCACTTTCTCCCCCCTACATTGGCTGGGTGACCCTGAACATGTTTATTTTTAATTTGTAATTTTGTGTTTTCATTTTTATAACTTCTTGATCGCGTTAAAAACACCTACTTTTATGTAAAAGGATCTGCTTGAAAATAACATTTTTAGTAAATATGAGACTAGGTAGAGTTTTTTTTTTTTTTGTGTGTGTATTATTAGGAGAGTCAAGTCTGGAGTATACCAGTGGACTGTACATTAAGCAGGGTGAACTGTTTTGATGTTGAATTCTGTTATACAGAAAGGAATGGCATCTTTATCAGAGCAGATTCTACGTTCAGCAGCACAGAGAGAGAGAGAGAGAGAGAGAGAGAGAGAGAGAGAGAGAGAGAGAGAGAGAGAGAGAGAGAGAGAGAGAAGCTTAGAGTAGTAATATCATTTCTTCAGTGAAATTCCCTAAAGTGCATTGCCGGCAACATGTTTTGTTTCTCACTGTAGCTGTAATTTCCTTTTATGTTTGCACATATTTTAACAGCAAGTCCCTAGCCTCCTTTACACTTACAGCGCCAGTCAAAAGTCTGAGTACACTTGTTGGAAGCTATGTTTATTTCAGTGTTTTTCAATTGTACAACTTTCTTGAAATACTTGATTAAAACATGTGTTACAAAGTATAAACGCAATGTTAGAGAACTTTAGAAGGTTGGATTCAATAAAAGGCAAAAAAAAAAGACATTCTCTATCTTATTAAACAAATCTACTCTACCGTTGTTATATGCTTAATTTGCCCATTGTTTGCCAGTGCCAGCTTTTCCCTAAACAACTTTTCACTGCCATTTGTTTCACCAAAAAGCATGTTACTTACAACCCTGTCACTAACCAGCTTGTCACAGCCATCTTTGTGCCCAAACAGCTTGTCACTGTCCTTTAATGGGGAAGACTGGGGCGGCACTTTGGTGCTCCATGCAGCTTTTTTTTCTTTTGTGTGTCCAGAGGAGTTTGATATAAGGAGGTCTCAGCCAATCAGGTGACACCTCTCAACACTCCTGATTGGCCGAGAGTTCTTAAGCTTCCCCTGATTGGCTCAGTCCCTCCTTCATACTAAGAGCTCAATGCAAGAGATGCCTGCACCAGGTAAGGTAAAAACTGACAGTGTGTGTGTCAGTGAGTGTGTGTATGTCAGTGTGAGTGTGTGTGTCAGTGTGAGTGAAATTGTTGACTTATGATTGATTCCTGCCAGGACGAAACGCGTAATGTAGCTCCATAGAGTATACTGCTTTTTATTTTTCTGATCCAATAAATGCTACATTTTAATGAGCTGGCGTATTTCATCATTTCCTGCATATTAAGCTATACATTTCCTCAGACTGTGTGTGAGTGAGAGTGAGAGTATGTGTGTGTCAGTGAGTGAGTGTGTATGTGTGAGTCAGACTGTCAGTGTATGTGTGTGAGTGTGTGTATAAAGGGGGTAACTCCTCTGATACTGCCTATATCTGTCTAGTCACCCAAGTGGTTAACTCCGCTGACACTGCCTATATCTGTCTAGCCACCAAAGAGGTTAACTCCTCTGACACTGCCTATATCTGTCTAGCCACCAAAGAGGTTAACTCCTCTGACACTGCCTATATCTGTCTAGCCACCCAAGGGGCTAACTCCACTAACATTGCCTGTATCTGTCTAACCACCCAGGGGTTAACTCATCGGACTCTGCCTATATATATATGTCAAGCAATCCAGGGATTAATTCCTTTGACACTGCCAATATCTATCTGGATTTTGTTATAGGTCACTGGTCACATTATGTTTTAGGGAATTGCACAGGGTATTATCATAATAATGTTTTACCATTAGTTCTTTTAACCTTATGGGTGTGCTGTTTTAAAAAAAAAACATTATGTATATAAGAAGTGCTTTAGTAGACATATAAACAAAAAATATTTTTTCTAAGAGCTCACTCACGATATGAAGTCAATGGTAAAACAAACATTATTATGAAAATAGGCTGTGCAATGTGGCCACTGACCTATAACATGACTCAAATATTGTACAATAAGTTTAAGTCTCAAACATTTAGGGTACACATTTTAATCATGGCCTGCCAATACTCGGGCCAATACAGTATTTCATATAATTTTGTATATAAACATGATGCTATTGCATTAAGTTTCATTTCAGTGTGAATTATCATGACTGTGGGTTTTTTTTTGTGGGGAGGTGTAGCGTGGGGGGCAGCATTTTGTTTTTTCACCCCAGGCAGCACTATGGCTTGGACCTGGCCAGTTTGTGCCAAAAGAGCATACCAGTGACCTCTTTGCCCTCAAACAGCTTGCCACTGCCATTTTGTACCCAAACACTTTGCCCCTACCATCTTTGCCCCAAACAACTTACCATTGTCATCATTGTCCCCAAAAAGCTTGCTACTGCCATATTTGTGCCCAAACAACATGAAGTATGTTGGTATGGACTTCATCTTGTATAACCTCAGCTATGCCTATGACCAAGGGCTGCCTGTGTCCCATGAACTCACCGAGACCCATATAACCACCGCTCTCTATATAAATAAATTTTGGCAGGAAAGCACTCCTATTGAATAGACATGGGATTTAAATTGGAATCCACTAACTTTGGGTGATCATTTCATTTGTATTTAAACATGACATGCTTGAAGTTACATGTTCAGTTATAACTTATTTAGCTACATACAGGTAATCTCATAGAGCCATTGCGCCACCGGATATTGCTTCTGCATTAAAGAGGACAAAAGTGTTTGGTATCTTAAAACATCACCTTTGGCTTGACATGCAAATCAACTACTTTCCAATAGGAAAGGGTTCATTTGCATAATAAGCAACCAGGTGATGTCATAAACAAGAGACTCCATTTATGCTAACTAAAGGGGTCATGTACTAAACAAGAGCAGAGGGGGGAAAAGTAGGTAAAACATGAGTAAGGAGCAATTTGCAAATATTTGTGAAATGTTGCATTTTTTTTCACGATTTGCGACTCTTCCATTTATTATTATGTAGCGTGCATTTTTACGGTTGTGCTGATATGTTGCGATTAGATTTGCCCACGCTAAAGATTTTTGGGAAATATTTTGTGAAAAAGAATTATTATTCTGTGTGTGAAAAATAGCACGTGCTATCAAAAGAGGTCGAAAAAAACATTTTGCAAACTTGCCTGTTTTTATTCACAATTTCCCCGTATTGAACTGTTTGAGTGTTAAATGTTTAGTACATTGCAAAGGGAGCAAAGTGCAAAAATAGTTTTGAACATAAAATATATTTGCGATTTTTTTTTAGTACCTCTAAGGGCTATATTTCAGGAAAAAGTGATAAAACTGTAGTAATAACCATGGAAAACAGTTGAATTCTATAGCAGTTTGCTCCAAAATTTAGCACTAATTTGAAATAGATCCTTTTTTTTTGCCTTGATAAATCTGGCCCATAATGTATAGATAACTTTGATTTATTTTAATACTCTACATTCGCAACATAAACAAAATATAGGATAGAAATACCCTTAACCCCCTAAAAGACAGTTTGGGAGAGTATTAGAACCCCTTTTTATTTTGCCCCAGCTAAGCAAACTCACCGTGTTTATTCCTGCACAATGGATAGCTAAATTGGTGCTCATCTCATCTCACCTAATCTCACCTCAACTCCCCTGCAATCCACGTTTTAGTGAATAGCCCCCTCAGTATCTAGCTACATAACTCTGTTTTACAAAACAGGTTAACAAGATAACAAATCTAGTGGTTACAAGGATCTGTCTGGGCAGCAGGGGAGGGCTGGCAGCTTAGTGGCCAACTATGCAACATCATCAGCCCACCTGTTATCATGGGACAGAAACACAGACAGCAGGCAAGACAGATATACTGATTGATAACGTACAGAGATTGATAAACAAACAAAACAATCAGACAGAAAGTGGGGTGCACTGGGGCATTTAAAAATTAAAAAGTGCTGTCAACTTTCCAAGTCACTGGCTCTTTCTAACAAACCATATATGTGTTTTATAATAAAGTATAATTTGTTTCTGCCTAATCTATAATTACAACATAAATCTTATTTCTGTGCACGGACCAGAAAGCAATTTTATACAATCTCTGAAAAGCTGTTTTGGGGAAAAAAATTTAAAATAATCCGATATGAAGCAATTTTATTTGATATCCATTAGAAGTAATGCTTTTTTTCAATCTACGTATCTTACATCTTTTAATTTTAAAAATACACAGTAATTGAGGCCATTACAATTTTTTTTTACCAATCTGACTCCATCTTTGAAGCAATTTTCTTTAGAGGATTATCTGATTGCATTCCCAAAATAGACTTTGGTTCAAGATTGTACTTTTGTTTTTGTTTTTTTCAATATTCTATGCACAGTTACGGTGGGGTCAAGGAGGCAGGAAACCCCTCTACTTAAAAAATTATGGGGAAGCAGAAGTATTATTATGAAACACAAATCTACACACACACCAAACAACCACAGAAATCCTAAACTTGCTGTGCAGAAACCACTGCACGGGATTCTGGGTAAACATATGCAAACAACTTAACCCTGATCTCCATTTTGCCTCCCTTGGAGCAAATGTAGGCAGAATAAGATATCCCTCTTAGTACAGCAACAAGATAATAAGGACATTGCCTTTTTAAGAGACCAGGGTGGACAATAAAAGAGAGAAACATATAGCGTAATATTGTTTACAAATGTATAAAACACGCTTTTAGTTTTAACCACTCACATCAGCGTATTGCACTGAGAACGAGCTCAAGTGCAGTAACAGTAGAAATAAAAAGAAAAAAAAAAACAGGTGTGTGGGATCTCCAGCATCAAAGATGTTCAAAGTGCAAAGCAGGGTATCCACAAACCAGGATAATATAACACAGCAACAGTAACAGATACACCTCCGCACCCAGCGCGTTTCTTTGATCTGTGGCCGACTTCCTGGAACAAATGCCAGCTGTACTGGACAATCTTTAAACATAGCCCGGGACAAAGGTGCAGAGCAAGTTAAGACTAAACTAGTTGGCTGTAATAACCGAAATTACAACATATACTGTATATATATATATATATATATATATATATATATATATATATATATATATATATATATATATATATATATATATATATATATATATATATTCTTAGCTTAATTTATGCATTTGCTTGAAGTTCCATATAGTCCATCCCAGTCACCGAGACCAAGGGATATATTAAACCTAATAAAGTTTTCTTTTTTGAAGTTCAGTGTTTTGGTGGGACCCATACCAAGTTTTCCAATCTACTTCTGGGCAATTACAATACCCCATGATGATACTACACCGTATGTTAGAAGCCTTTTCAGTTTGCATACCAATTAAGTCATAATTTACAATTTCTGCTATCAGCTCTAATTCTCCTATTTTATCATACACTTAATGCCACTAGCATAATCCATGTGTGATTTCATTGTTAAGTTGTTTATAGGTTGCTCCCTAAAATCCATTCCAAACATTCGCCCGGCCTTCCCTTCCTGTACTGTCTAGACCAGTGTTTATTGGTCCCTCTCCCCCACCCCCAATTCCTAGTTTAAACACTCCTCCAACCTTCTAGCCATCCTATCACCTGCATTTAGGTACAAGCCATCGTGACTGTAAATATTGTACCCCAACTCAAAAATCAGCCCAGTGCTCTAGAACCCAAAGCCCTCCTTCTTACACCAGGACTTCAGCCATGCATTAATCTCCGGCTGTCTATCTGGCATGGCCCAGGTAGTATCTCTGAGAACACTACCTTGGAGGTCCATTTCTTAAGTGTACTCCCTGAATCCCTAAAATTACATTTTAGGACCCTCCATTTTCCTCTTACTGTTTCATTGGTCCCAATATGGACCAAGACAGGTGGCTCCTCTCCAGCCCTCCCAATAATTTCTTCTCTCTGTCTGCAACATGTCGAACCTGGGCACCTGGGAGATAGCAAACCATTTGGTTGCTGCAATCAGAGCCATAGATTACCCTCTCTATTAATAATAGAGTCCCCAACCACCACAACCTGCGTAGGCTTCATTGGCTTCTGGATCCCCTCTATGCTAGAGGAGCTGTCATCCTGTTTTCCTCCAGCAAGTCCACTGCTGGGTCTGCCTCCCCAACATTTTCACTCAAGTGAGCAAATTTGTTAGGGTGGAGAAACTCAGGACTGGCTGCTCTCTTCCTCTTCCCCCCTTCGCTAGAACCACATCTAACAGTCACCCAAATGTGTGCCTGGTTCTCTTCTGGCTGATCTCCTCCCTCATTTTTCGGTGACCACACTAAGCTCTGCTCAGTGAGCAAGAGACTCCTCTCAAAGTTGTCAATATCCCTCAGTGTTGCAATATGCCTCTCCTTCTCTCTCACTTTGTGCATTGGCTACTATTTCCCTGTGAGTCACTGTAGTCATAACCGTAGCCAACTTAAGAAAAAAAATATATATATATTTTTATATCTTTTATTTTATCAAAAATTTTGTCAAAATTGTTTAAAAAAATATACAATATTTTAAAAATATTGTATTACTGTAATTAGACTCTCCCTGCCTCACTATTGCTGTGGGGCATGGACAGACTAAAGTCAGGCTATGGGATAAACCTGGTAAGCTTCTCCTAATAAATGAGCTCAGCTGTCCATGAAAGCATTGTTGAATCTTTAAAAACGTATTTATTCCCAATACTTTAACCATGCTCATCTGAGCTCCTTCATCTGGAGAAGTTATGTATAGTTGTTAGTGAGATAGAATGTTCGTCTCATCACATCTTTTATTCAGTAGACCCAAATTGGTTCTCATCTTTCTTCCCCATCTATGTTTCTGTGATATTCATACATTGCATGGGTAATGGACCTGATAATAATTATATTACAATATTTCTAAAGATAAACAAAATAAATACATGTACATAGGTCAGCACTGCTATAATGGGGGTGCTTGAGACCCAAAGACCCACATTGTGAATTGCGATCTGAGTCTCGAGAGCTTGCTAAACCGGTGGCCCAATGGCTCCATGGAACTCATCGGAGCGTCGTGTTATAACAGGAAGCCTGTCATAGCGCATATCTTTATAATGGGGTTTATCTGTATTTTTATATTATGGTTCTGTACTGTTTACCTGTGAATTTTTTTCTTTTCCTGCTGCGTTTCATATGAATAAATTGCGCCCCCAAACTTAAAATAATTCCCTAATTGCCATGACGCTACACAACAGTGTCAACAATGTATGGCACAATTACTGGGTGTGATCTACAAACATTGTTACTCCTCTAATCAGTATGTAATGTGCAACTTGAATGAACGCTTCAGAAGCTGATGTTACTCACAAGAGAGTCAGCTCCGCACAACAGGTTCACTGGCAAATTCTTTTCCTTTCCTTCCCAAATTCCTTTGCGTGTCTTTGTTCTGATCACACGCAAGCCATATAACAGAGAACAACAAAAGACATGAATGTGTTTGGAAACATGAAAGGAGAGAAGAATTAGCTGGAGCTATGGCCTTATTATAGGGACAATAATATGTTTCACTGAATACTTTCTTCACATAAGATATTTAATTTATAGAGGGGGTACACTGTTGATAATCACAGAGCTTTGCCTCACCTCATTCATACATTTTTTGTGTATATTGCAGTGCCTAGATAATATTGTAATCTGCATATTAAAGGACCCTCAATCTTTATTTAGGTGCTCCATAAAATAAAAAATATACTATACAGTCAGTTACATAAAGAAGGCAATGTATAAATAATGGTTTTCTAATCCTGTTTCCTTACTCAACATGCTTTTTGCCCCCATTCACCCCTAAGCAGCCATCCTTCTCGATCACACTTCCTGAATTACTTCTGTGTTCTTGCTATTAGCCTGTAACAGATATTAGTTACTCACTTACTACTTTTCATTCCATGCATGTGAATAAACACTCTGCTATTTAAAAAAAAATAAAAAAAATTAAGGGAGTAATACCGTATTTTCTCGAATAGTTGGCGACCCTGATTATAAGATGACCTCCCCGAAACTTTGAATATTCATTTAGAAAAAAAGTCTGAATATAAGACTACCATATAGGAAAAAAGATTTACTTTTAAATATTCACATGTAAACAGTTTTTTTCATATTTAATAAAAATATATGATAGAAAGAAGTTAAGTTCTTGTTTTATTTCCTTTTATTTATCAATCTGCCCCCAGACATAGCCAGTGAATCCCCCCACACACTGCTCTGCCCCCCAGACTTATCCAATGCATCCCCCTAAGCCACCTGCCCCCCGACTTTTCCAATGCATCCCCCTCAGCCACCTGCCCCCCCAGACTTATCCAATGCATCCCCCTCAGCCACGTGTCCCCAGACTTAGTCAATGCTACCTTCCAACCCTAACCGAGACTTAGCCAATGCTGCCCCACCCCAGACTTGCCCCTGCTTCTCCAGTCTCCCTGGATGCTAGTGGAGGCAGCCGGTGGATGTCTG
This sequence comes from Pelodytes ibericus, assembly GCA_036172795.1. Classification (NCBI taxonomy): domain Eukaryota; kingdom Metazoa; phylum Chordata; class Amphibia; order Anura; family Pelodytidae; genus Pelodytes; species Pelodytes ibericus. Next base: position 15,137,924 of record CM069859.1, read on the forward strand.
CGTGATATGCACAGACATCTGCCAATGCGCCTGACACTTCCGTCTTCTATGATGAAGCCGGAAGGTCATGTTTCTGTCATAGAAGTCCCGGCGGAAGTGCCAGGCAGCAGCAGAAGATGTCAGCACGTGTTTTGCAGATATCCACCGGCTGCATGCAAGCAGGATCCAGGTCCCCTGCAGCTCTGTGGGGAACCTGGATCCCAGTCTTATAGTCAGACCTCCATTTGAGGTCACAGGCCCTTTACAAAGTACAAAACAAACAAATATATCATAAAAAATACATACCTCCCAGGTGTCTCTATTTAGGAGGGATTGTCCGTATTTTGCACCCAATGCCCCTGTCCTGTATCTCTTTCATATTCCATTGTCTCTCTTTTCTTGGAGCTCAGAATTTTTGCTCTGAATCCCAGAGCTCCAGAGCAATAAAACGCATGATATAGTGTGTTTAACACGAGTTAAATGGCTTTTATGTGAATTGGTGTAAATACAATACTTTGGAGTCATGTACTAAACAAGTAGGTAAAGCCATTTGTGAATATCTGACATTTTGTTTCCCCCCCCCCCATTTTGCATCTCTTCCGTTTCCCGGTTGCGCTAATATATTTTGATTATAAGACTTTTGCAAGTATTTTGTGAAAAATAATTCTTATTTTGCTTGTGAAAATTACTCCAGCTTTTAGAAAGTGCTAATTAAAAAGATTCTCAAACTTGCTTGTTTTTATTCACACTTTGCTCATATTTACTATTTGAGTGTTAAATGTGTAGTACATCGCAAAAGGAGCAAAAAGCAAACATTTTGCACTTAATATATATATATTTTTATTCTTAGTCTAAGTGACGTATCAAATTCCAGAAATAGTTATTAATTGTCCATAAAATCACAGATAATGTCTCTGCCCATAGACACACCGTCAGCCACTCTCAAAGTAAGCTGATACCTTTTGATCTGCTCGGTGCTCCACTACAGCAGATTGAGCTGTCATTAGAGTGCATCAGTCGTAACATACATAACCACACTAGATATCACATCCCCACTGCAGGTGTCTGTGCAGCAAATGCCACAGCGTTCTCCTGCTGTGCCCAAGGCAAGAAAAAAAAATGTGTGCCCCCTCAATATAATTTCATAACTGTTTTTAGCAGAAAATAAAAGAAGACACCAAAATTACAAGAAAATGTATAATTAAATGAATAGATCCTTTAAGTAAATAGCTGGAGTTTGATATTGTATAGCTCCTACGTGAGTCAGATATAGTGGCCTCTATTAGTTTTTAGTACGCCTGGGTATATAATTAGCTGCATGTAGATGGTGGTATTGTGAAGCTCACCTCAGTTAACCAGATATTAATAGTGGTGCAGCTTTGTTCCCTTCAGTGTATAGTTGGCAAGACATAGAAATGAGAGCCAAACCAGCTTAGTAACCTCACAAAGGGAGAGAGGGAGATTCATACAAGCTATCTTAGTACAACATATTACAGGAAACTTTTGGCTGGCTGAGACACAGCTAACATTATGATCCCTGATGTTCACAGCCACCAATATTCACCCGATGACTTTAATTCCTATGAGACTCATCTTCTCACCAGATTCTGTATTTTAGGGTTGCATGCTATCATCAGTGTGCCCCCTCAGTTCCATCATTTTCCCATGTTTTGTCATATAGTGCCTAGAGTGTCCAGAACCATAAATCTTACCCTAGAAATATAGAAAGTGTCTGCAGACAAGAAACATTTGGCCCAATTTTTCCAAATGTTTCATGAGTCATTGGCCTTATCTCATTTAGGATAGCCTTCTAACTATCCATTGCATCCTTCACAACTTCTGCTGGAAGGCTATTCTGTGCATCCACCACCCTCTCTGTAAGGCAATACTTCCTGATATTACTTTGAAACCATTTTATAATTACCCCCCCCCCCCCTCCATCCACTGTAAAGTAATATTTTGGGGCTTGCCCCACACCCCGGGAATCAAAATAAAAAATAACTCCCCCATCCACCAAATGTGTAATAAACCTCACCCATCAGGGGGCTTGCCCAAGGCCCCTGGACAACATAATCAATACACTAAAAATGTCAAATAAATTAGTATGGTTTACAATTATAATCTGGGCTCCACTCCTGCGGCTAATTACTGAAGAATGAATTCACCCGAAAATTGCAGGATACACAGTGCTCAGACTGGATCCTCTTCACCACAAGTATACATTGTAATAAATAGCAAACCATCAGAATTCCAATTATTTTGCAAAAAATAAGTACTTTATTGTATAAAAATCATATACAGGACATATGCATACTGAAAACCCCTTTCCAGCCATAGTATTAGCAGGATTTGAGAGAGGGGTATGGTTTACTTATGGGGACGGGGTTATAATGTATTTGGGGGCCCTTGGGCAAGCCCCTACAATAATACTTTACAGTGGATGGGGGTTAATTATAATTATCACTGTGCTGGGGGCTGAAAATAAGCCAGGGGCACTGGGTCCACAGCATATTACTTTACATTTGGCAGGTTCCCAACCCCATTAATAGTAGGATGGGGGACACTTATATGCATTATCAGGTAGCCCCTGGCACCACTTATTATGAGGTGCAGGTCTACCTGCCTTGACACCCCATATGTGTTAGGGCAATTTAGGAAACCCGGACCCTGTTCATACAGAGTGAGGGGATTTGGGGGTTTTTTCAGGGGAAATTATTTTTCAAGCTAAATCCAACTCAACAGTTGGACATAGCCAAAAAAGAATTTTTCTACTTCGACCATAGAAATGAATGAGAGCAAGTTTCATCTTTCTCCCATCCACTTGGACAGGCTTCACCTCACCTCAATCTTTGCAAAATGGTTAGTGAATACCATCTTGCAAGGTTGAGATGAGCATCCGATGGGATGGGGTGAATGTGTCCAAGGCTGGACTCCTGATCCCTACCTCCAATCTCAGATTTTAGTGATTAGACCCCATAGCCCTCTTGCTGTTGTGGTTTTCGTCTTTTAAATATACTCTCCTCCTTTATAGTCCCTTTATGTGTCTAAATGTTTCCCTCACACCCTCTCTTTCTCTGATTCCAATTCATTACCAGAATTACAATATGTATATATATCAGAATAATGTTTTTTTTTTTTTTAAAGGACCATATTAATCTGCCTTACTTTACAATGGGCAAACCACATAAAATAAAACTTGTATTCTCCATAAAAGAAAAGATATATTCTCTTCCATATAATCTAATTTGTAAGGCTCTATTGTGTCATTTGTCCCCCATGTATTTTCATTAGTAAACCTCCACATTTATTCAATCTTTACATATTTCTCAGTAGAAGTCTCTATTTTATCACTGAAGGTGTTTCATTATAAATGTTATTCGTCATCAGAGCACTTCTCACCGTGGGATGGGATAATTGCTAGAAACATGTTTTATAAAGAGATGTTGGAATTAAATGGATTTGATTACAACATAAACATTGCAGTTAGGTTGAATAAACCCATGCTATAGATGTATTAGAGTCATGTGCTGAACTGTTAGTATAACCACTTGCATTGTCAGTTTTTACTTCTTTTATCTGAAATCAATAGAAACCCTTATAGATGCCATATAGAACCAGTATTAGGTACTGAATAAAACGGAGAAAAAAGGTCATAGCTGCACTCATTGGAATTAAGATAGTACAGACGGTGGTGTAGAATCAATAAGATGTGTCCTACTGTATGTTTCCAACTCCTTCCATATATAATTCCGTTTTTTATAGGAAAACGTATCTGCAACTGTAATGGGTTTCCGGGCTGTAAAGGGCTGGAGTCCAGATGTAAATCCCTGTGCAGGATGAGAACTCTCCACAAGGGGTGGAGCCCCTGGCTTTGAGCACCCACAAGCGGAGGCTTTGTTAGGTTTCTTATGAGTCATAGCCAGGCAGAGGAGTATAGAACAACAGGAGCAAAACCAAGGTCTAGGGTTCAGAATGCTGAGTAAACAAGCCAGGGTCAATGGACAGGAGAATACCAGGGTAGTCAGGAAACACGCTGAGGTGAGTACTGGAGAGTAGCAGGATGGTCAAAAAACAAGTGAGATAAACTAACAACATGAAATAAATCCAAAAATTCAAGCCAGCTGGTAAAATTTACCAGCTCTGATTGCTGGAAGGATGGGTTAATATAACCCCAGCGCTCATCACTGAAACAACTAGCACCTGAGCAAGTGAGAAAGAGGGGAAGACCGAGAATAACAATTATGCTACAAGAGGCAATAAAACCTGCAGGCAGCGTGTAGTATGCAGCAGCCAATGCAAAAGTAAGGGTTTGAACCCCGGCAGATCATGACACTAACAACCTGTATCAGGGAACTGGAAAGTTGGAGGACGGAGACTAAAGTGGGTGGGGTTATGTGACATCACTTGACCCAACGACAGAGGGACCCAGCTTTACCCAGTACACGTAAGTGCCGGGACAACCCCCCCCCAAAAAAAAACTGGACATTTTCAGCAAATACATGACTGTTAGCAACTACGTAACAATAAAATTACATTAACATTAATATATTCCTGACAATTTACATAGCTCTTGGTACAGAGAACAGCTGGAGCTGTTAAATAATTTTGGGACAAAGCTGGCATTTGCAAGTGATGTGGGGCAAAACTGTCACTGACGTGATGTGGGGGCAAAGCTGGCACTGACAAGTGAAGTGGGGGCAAAGCTAGTGGGGGCAAAGCTGGTAGCATGGCAAGTGAAGTTGGGCAAAGCAGATGTACTGGAAAGTGTGCAGTATTACATTAGTTGTATCATGGGTTGATGAATTGGCCGGTTGATTCGCGGGACCACTTGGCAATTTTCGCCAGGGCTCTGTTGGTTTCTAGTTACACCCTTGGTTGTAATAATAAAAAAAACACAAACTTAGGCAAAATAAAAATGTCTTTGTAGGGTTGCCACCTGGCCTGTATTTTACCGGCAGGCCGGTAAAATATTGGGATCAGGCCAATGTTAAGTCTATGGAGACAGTACCAAGGCTGGTATTTTTTTGAAGAAAAGGTGGCAACCCTATGTTTATATAATGTTGGTATTATAAGAAGTGACCACAATTAACTTATGCCTGCTTTTTGACAATAGCCTATTTTTTTAATTGTATTTTCTACTTATTTCTTGATGTCAATTCCTACTTCTATAATGTATCCCTTAGACACAGGGTAATGTTTTCCCTTTTGAAAAAAAGATGCAGTTGTTAACAAAATATATATGTATCTACATATTTAAAATATACTTTAAGTAAAACTAGTGAAATAAATTGTATTTACATCAAAATACAGCACAGTACCCACTTACAGGTATCAGTTTTTTTCACCTTACCCCAATTTTGATTTCGAGTATTCCACTGGCTGCAAAGCAACATTTTATAAATAGGCTATTATGTGTCGTATTGTGGTATCACAGGAATATAATAACAATCACTTATGAATAAATCATGTTTATTTCACAATAACAGTGCTTCTGGTATTCGTAACGCTGAACAGAAAAACAATGTTTTGACCCAATTTTCCACATTTACATAATAATAATAAAAATCTGAAACCAAACTGTGCACTTATAAGAAAAGCGTTGTTGGTAAATTAGATACAAATTCAGCAAGTAAGTATAAATACAATTAGATATTTAGACATTCCCAACTACTCCACTGTACTATTTAGAGGAACTATACCTAATTTGGAATGTGTCGAATAAATCTATTTGAATATACATGCATTTACCAATAATTGCAATCGCAAACATTTTAAAAGTGAGCATAGTTGTATTGTGTTTCAATACACCGATCAGCCAAACCATTAAATCCTCCTGCCTAATATTGGGCTGTTCCCCTTTTGATGCCAAAACAGCCCTGAACCATTGAGGCATGAACTCCACTAGACCTTTGAAGGTGTGCTATAATATCTGTCACAAAGGCATTAGCAGCAGATCATTTAAGTCTTGTAAGTTGAGAGGTAAGGCCTCCATGGAGCTGACTTGTTTGTCAAGCACATCCTATAGATGCTCCATTGGATTGAGATCTGTGGAATTTGGAGGCCAAGTCAACACCTTGAACTTGATGCTGTGTTCCTCAAATCATTTTTGCTTTGTGTCAGGGAGCATTATCCTGCTGAAAGAGGCCAATCCCATCAGGGAATACCGTTTCTATGAAAGGGTGTACATGGTCTGTAACAATGCTTAGGTAGGTGGCACATCAATGCCACATGAATGGCAGGACCCAAGGTTTACCCAAAGCAGAACATTACCCAAAGAATCATACTACCTCTGCCAGCTTGTCACCTGTCAGTCCAAAGCATCACACTGCCTCTGCCGGCTTGCCACATGTCAGTGGTTGTAATGTTATGGCTGTGTATGTTGCTGACTGGACCAAAATATGACAAAAACATCATCAAAATTGTCTTGGTGGTAATAGCAAATTTTATACCAGAGATGGGGAAATGTCTGTACAAGGACAATTATTAAATTGTCCATCCCAACAGTCCTATAAATGCCCACAATGAACAATGAAGGTTTGCTCCATGGAGTGATCACAGGTGCCCTAGGCACAGCAATTCGGTGATGCTTAATGCCATCGCCGTCTGAGCGGATTTTGAGAACTTAGATCGCAAACACCACTCATTAAACCATAGGATGGACTAGGTCTATCCAATGTCGGCAACGGTTTACTGGGAAGGGGTTAATACCATCAGTCTGATGTTTCATTCACTCATAAGTATCAGGTCTGCAGCTTCTACTGAACCTCCCACTCAGCTCTCAGCAATTGGCTGGAGTCTGAGAGGGAGAAAAAAATGTAATATTGTAAAATGTTTCTGTGGCAGAAGCAGCCACAAGAGACTTTTGCATTGATTATTGCCTGTTTTATGGACTTAGTTTGACTGTTTTATTCCCCTCCCTCCTTGACACCAGTTTAAAAACCCTTAGTAACTGTCAGTTTGTTTTCCTCTGAGGAGGAGTTTTTTGGCTGCCTGAGTGCTGTTGCTTTTGGGTGCTCATTAAAACAGACCTGCTTGACCCTTTCTTGAAGCCTTGGCTCATGCTTGGGGGATGGGATAAGTCTGCAGTGCTGATGGTGTCGGTTGGAGTGCTTGAAGTCCTCGGCAAGCACTAGGAGCATCGATTGGCGGAGGTACTCGGTCGGAGTTCCAGCGGGTCCGTCACAATTTGTGGCAGCGACGGGATTCAAACCTCACAGCAGATCGTTGTTCGGCAGTTACAGCCATTTGGGAAATTTGCTACTTCGTATGGAACCGAAAGGAAAGGGTATGTGAATATACCCGAACGGATAGTGAATGGGGACAGACTATACCAACTTGAAACGGGCCACGCTAAAAGAACTATTGGAAGCAAGGGGAATTATTGCCAGCAATAAAACCAAAGCTTCCCTTATTGCTGAACTCATGGAGGGAGACCGGGCAGCTGCCACAGCACCTCTTATGGACAGCACACAGAATGAGTTTGGAAGAGAACTCCAAAGAAGACTGGCCTTTTTCCCAGGTACGCCTCCCACAGAAACCTTGGAAAGGATTATGGCAGATGTCCACGAATACATAATGGAAAAGCAGCGGGCAGACCGGAGGTCCAGAGAGGGGTCCCTAATCACACCACACATAGTACCGGGGAAGCCTAAAATCCCGTACCATGCTTTTAAAAACTATGTGGAGACCGAAGACATCGATGGCTACTTGCATGACTTTGAGAGGTTATGCCAATTACATTAGGTACCCCTGTTGGTGGGTAAGCTAGAGGGCCGGGCAGCAGAAGCCTACCGCACCATGCCAGACGAGGATAGCAGAGACTACCAGAAAGTAAAGCAGGCGATCCTGGACAGGTATGCAATTACCCCTGAGGCATACCGGCAGCGGTTCCGAGAAAGCCGAAAGACGGAGAAAGATACTCACATGGAGTGGGCACACCGCTTAACTAGGGCGGGCAAAGGTTGAGTGCAAGCCGCACAAGCAACCACAGTGGAGGACATGCTACAATTACTGCTACTGGAGCAATTCTTCCAGGGGTTAACCCCGGATTTACAAAACTGGCTGAGGGATCAGAAACCGCGCATCTTAACTGACGCCGCCAGGTGGGCAGACGAGTACCAAGATGCCAGGAGGGCACAGCGGGCACAGGCACGGTCCATCTTGGGAGCTGCTAACCCACCTCCCACCATTAACCCCACCCCAGCACTGCGTCCGGTTGGTGGGAACTACCAAACCCCTCCACGGTACAACAATGCCCGATCTTTCATCAGGTGCCACACGTGTAACCAGCAGGGCCACATGCAGAGAGACTGTCCCAGAAATAGAAACCGCTCCACGTGGAATACTCCAACTAATTCCCCTGCAAACCGGGCAGCAGTACACTGCTACCAGAGTGAGCCTCGACAACCTTTCTTCAAGACCCGGTTTAATGAAGAATCTTTGGGCACCCTCCACGAGGTTAACCCAGTACAAGCAGCTGCAGACAACCGACAGGGACACCGCCAAGGGGTACACGTAGAGGGAAAACGCCTTCAGGGTCTGCGCGATTCTGGGGCCACCATAACCCTGGTTCGCAATCACCTAGTCCCCAAGCACCAGCTCACTGGAGAATATGTGGCAGTCCGGGTGGCAGGGGGAGCGATTTACAAAATTCCCACTGCTAAAGTACATTTGGATTGGGGAGCGGGGTCGGGGAATGTGGAAGTGGGCCTCATGCAGGACTTACCAGCTGATGTCATCCTGGGTAACGACTTGGGGGAGCTGACCTCCGCTTTTGTTTCTCAGCACTCCGCGCAGGAAGCGCTACCCGTGGTAACACGGCAGCAAGCCCGCACCACCGCATCTTCTAAACACTCCGGTAAGTAACAGTACTGACCCACTTTTCGTCCCCTGGGCTCCCCCCTTAGAATTTGGTACTGAAGTAGTGACCGACCCGTCCCTGCAGGTATACCGGGATAGGGTTACACAGAATCAGGCAGGGTTGGAGGGGGAAAGATACGCTTGGGAGAAAGGATTATTGTATAGATATGCTGAGAAGGTAGTAGCAGGATCTGTACCCATGACCCTCACACAATTAGTCGTGCCCCGAAAGTACAGGCAAGAATTACTACGTATTGCCCATGACATCCCTTTATCAGGACATCTAGGCGTCAGTAGGACGAAGCATCGTTTGACCCAAAACTTCTTTTGGCCAGGGGTCTCCAAAGATATTCGGCAGTATTGCCAAACTTGTGACACATGCCAGAGAGTAGGGAAGAGAGGGGACCGGTACAAGGCAAAAATGCACTCCCTACCCATAATAGATGAACCCTTCAGTAGAGTGGCAGTAGATATAATCGGACCCCTAGCAAAACCCAGCCCGTCAGGGAAGAAGTATATACTAACCGTAGTAGACTATGCCACCCGTTACCCAGAGGCCGTAGCCCTAACTAATATCCATGCGGAGACTATAGTAAATGCCCTAATCCGGATATTCTCCAGAATGGGGTTCCCCAAAGAGATTATCTCAGATCGGGGTACCCAATTCACAGCCGAAGTCACTCATCAGTTATGGAGAACATGTGGGGTGAAACCTATTGTAAACTCAGCGTATCACCCCCAGTCCAATGGGCTCTGTGAACGGTTCAACTGAACCTTAAAGCAAATGCTCCGTACCTTCATGGATACCCAGAAGGACTGGGGAAGGTTTCTTCCCCATCTGCTCTTCGCGTACCGAGAGGTACCCCAGGAGTCCACGGGGTTCTCGCCATTCGAATTACTATTCGGAAGGAGAGTGCGGGGTCCCTTAGACCTCATTAGGGAACACTGGGAGGGAACGGTCACCAGTAACGGTACCCCTGTCATCCCATATGTACTAGAGTTCAGGGAACGCTTGGAGACCCTAATCCAGACGGTACGGTCTAATCTCCAGGCAGCCCAGCAACGACAGCGCAGATGGTACGATAGGGGAGCCAGAGACCGCAGTTTTCAAATAGGACAAAAGGTGTTAATCTTGAAGCCAGTCCAAAATGACAAACTGCAGGCCTCCTGGCAAGGCCCTTATAAGGTGGTGGAACAGGTATGTGACACCACCTATATAATTGCCCCATGTACAGGAGCAGGCGGTAGACGCATGCTTCACGTTAACATGCTGAAACCCTATCACGAGCGGACCGAAGAAGTAACTGCCATATGTGCCTCGGCCGCCGAGGACCCAGATAATCTACCCCTACCAGACCTATTAGCTCAAAGGGGGGCCAACACCGAATTAGGGGAAGTACAGCTAGGAGACCGGCTGAGCACTAGAGCTGATCCGGGAAAATGGGGATACATTCTCCAACCAGCCCGGGTATACCCCACTGGCTACCCACAGGGTAGAAACCCCAGGGCAACACCCTCTTCGACAAACCCCCTACCGCATACCCGAATCCGTAAAAGATCATATGCGGAAGGAGATTGACGAAATGTTACAACTAGGAGTGATAGAACACTCAGATAGCCCATGGGCCTCTCCGGTAGTGCTGGTACCGAAGCGGGACGGAACCACCCGCTTCTGCGTCGACTACCGGAAACTTAATGATAAAACAATTTCAGATGCCTATCCCATGCCCCGAATCGATGAGCTCTTAGATAAAATGGCCAGGGGCCAGTACCTCACCACAATAGACTTGTGCAAAGGGTACTGGCAGATCCCACTAGCCGAGGATTATCCCAAAGTCCGCATTCGTCACCCCGTTTGGGCTATACCAATTCAAAGTGATGCCATTCGGGATGAAGAATGCGCCGGCTACGTTTCAGCGGATGGTGGACCGGTTACTGGACGGATCCCAGGAGTATGCTTGCGCCTATTTAGATGACATAGCAATATTTAGCAACTCCTGGGACGAGCACTTGACCCATATAGGAGCCATCCTCGACCGCATCAGGGAGGCAGGTCTCACGTTAAAACCCAGCAAGTGCCAAGTAGGGATGGCCGAAGTGCAGTACTTAGGCCACAGGGTGGGCAGTGGGCAGCAAAAGCCAGAACCCGCTAAGATAGAGGCCGTAGCTAAGTGGCCAACCCCTCGCACGAAAACTCAGGTTTTAGCTTTTCTAGGGACCGTCGGGTATTACCGTAAATTTGTACCTAATTATAGTGCCCTAGCCAAGCCCCTTACTGACCTCACCAAAAAGAACTTACCCAAAGTAGTGACCTGGAGCCCAGAGTGTGAGAAGGCATTCCAAGAACTGAAAACTGCCCTAATTCATGCCCCTGTGCTGGCCGCTCCCAATCAAACCAAACGCTTTCTCGTTCATACAGACGCTTCTATGTTTGGATTGGGAGCAGTGCTGAGCCAAGTTGGGGCCGATGGCGGCGAGCATCCAGTCGCTTACTTAAGTCGGAAACTACGACCCAGGGAAGTAAGCTATGCCGCCATCTAAAAGGAATGCCTGGCGGTGGTGTGGGCCCTCAAGAAACTACAGCCCTACTTATATGGACAACAATTTGCCTTGCTCACAGATCACAACCCGTTGGTGTGGCTAAACCGGGTGTCAGGGGACAACGCTAGACTACTGAGATGGAGCTTGGCACTACAACCATTTGATTTCATCATCCAGTATCGCAGAGGGAAACAAAATGGTAACGCTGACGGGTTGTCCAGACAGACAGAACTCGAGAAATGATCTGTGAGCACTCCTCCGGACATCCCCAAGCAGATCCGTTGGGATCAGACTGTGTATGCCGGCTTGGTTCTGGGGGAGCATTGTGGCAGAAGCAGCCACAAGAGACTTTTGCATTGATTATTGCCTGTTTTATGGACTTAGTTTGACTGTTTTATTCCCCTCCCTCCTAGACACCAGTTTAAAAACCCTTAGTAACTGTCAGTTTGTTTTCCTCTGAGGAGGAGTTTTTTGGCTGCCTGAGTGCTGTTGCTTTTGGGTGCTCATTAAAACAAACCTGCTTGACCATTTCTTGAAGCCTTGGCTCATGCTTGGGGGATGGGATAAGTCTGCAGTGCTGATGGTGTCGGTTGGAGTGCTTGAAGTCCTCGGCAAGCACTAGGAGCATCGATTGGCGGAGGTACTCGGTCGGAGTGCCAGCGGGTCCGTCACAGTTTCTAACATGCAAAAAGCAAAAACTACCAAATGATGACTATATTTGCAATGCGTCATACATACTGCATATAACACAGGAGCCTTACAAATCACACATTTGCAGATGTTTTTGCCTCCAGTTTGTACATATATGATTGCCATGTCAGACAGTTTTTTTTTTTGCTGGAATTATATAATTTATACCTTCTCCCCTACAAAATGTAGTTGTTCCCAGGAGGAACCAACTGATCAAGGAATGGATCCCACAGGAGCCAGCTTGATCAATTAAAGGGACTATATCACCTACACATTTGTTTACTGTGAATGTATAGATAAAATAATAGTGAAAATTATCTATATCTAAATTAGGAGAAACATGTGTTTTACATGTGCCTGTGGCCTGATATGTAAATTAACCAGTTTTCAGTGGAAAATGTCTAATTTGTGTAACAAACCACAGGTGATGTCATAAACCTCCTGTTTATGACATCACCTGTGGCTTGATATTCACATTAAACAATTTTGATTGGAAACTTATGAATATTTAAATTATTAGAAAAATGTGTTTTTAAATGTGTCTGTGGAGTCTCCTACTCCACAGACACATTTAAAAACATATTTTTTTCTCCTAATTTAGATATTTGCGTGCAATTCTGCTAAAATAATGTAGAGATCACTTTCAATCATTGTTTTTAATTCAGTGTATTCATAGCAGAAACAATGTATACAGAGCAGACATGATGGGATGAGATCCCCATAAATGGCACTGTCCCTACAAATATGGGAACTCTAGGGTTGACTGAGGTATCTTCAGCTCTTTCCTCCGAATTGCGGACAAATTAATGTAACACCAGGGGTATATCGGTACTCGAATTTCGAGCCACTCTGGTAGCCCTGATGTACCTCTGAATATGTCCGTTGTTTGGACAGAATAGCTGATTCCACTCTGATATCTCCCGATAAAAGTGATAGCCTTGGCCCTAACCATAGGCTTCTACAGATTGGTATTCCGCCTATGTTACCCATATTTGGAGCGTGTTACGAAATGATCGGTGTATACTGGGTAGCTAAAAATCTATGGTTTTATTGGCAAAAATGTCCTGATTAGAATACCGCAGATGCTTTTGGCTTTCAAAAAGCCCAAATAGCCAAATTCAGGGATATTGAGTGGCAGCATTTAAGAGATTTCTGAAATTTGGCTGACCTGATTCCATTGTGGGACAAATCATAACTAGTCGACCCTTATTATTATTTATAATAATGAACCAGATTTAAAACATGCTATTTAAAAAACAAAACATATTTGCCCTCTACACCAATGAAAACGTATGCGCATAAAATGAAATCATGTTTTTTGTTCTAGTAATGTCTTAAATTGTATCGCACGACTTAACCTAAAAACTATGACGATTATCTAGCGGTTACAAAAAAACATGTTAAAAATCCCTGAGAATTTTAAACATTAAAATACAATTTTAGTAACTAACAGAGAATCTATCACAGCACAATTGTATTGCTATTTCTTAAGGGATTACAATAATTAGCTTTTACTTAATTGGTATTTTAAAATAGTCTCCACAGGTACTTTTACTTTGCAAAAGATTTAAAATTCCATTAGCTCTGTGACAGGAACTCAGTTTAACGCACAGGGGCTGTGTGATCATTCTCTAAAATGTTCCGTGTAATTGATAGTAAAATGAGAAACCATTAGGTGAATGATTGATATCAGTACCTTTCTAATTACATCAAGCCTTTCTAGTAGAGATAGGTCAGGGAAGGTATAGATCTACAGCCAACATTTTAACATTTTTTTTGACAAATAACCATAATTTAAAACACAATTATTATACGGCAAGACTGATGACATAAAGTTTTTTTTTTCCTGTTTCCCTTTTTTTTTTATTTTTATTATACTTTACTAAGAGTGACTGCAGTAATTTGCAATAAAGGAAAAAAATGTCTGCACAAAACTGTCATTCTTACAATATTTTGAGTATTATTCAGCAAAGTACAAGCAAAGAGGTAGAGTTCCACCTTCCCCCACAATCAGCTCTATTACAATGCTCCATAGTCTCGTTAATTAAAGTAGTGGGGCTTCTCAAGGATAACACAGACAAATTAGGAAAATAGGCAAGTAGCCATGAATGCATGTGTATGGCAGAAAACTGTCAACATGCAGAGGCCAAAACGTACAGAGAAAAACTTCTACTGACAGAATGGCAGTTAAACATCAGAAGAAGAGCCAACTGTAGAAGGCTGGATTATTTCCAGTGAATCTTAGTGTTACTTTCAATATTACAGCTAGTGCTTGAGTACTGAGATGTAATTTAATTTTATGAGAATTCTTCAGGAAATTGATCTCCAGAACTATTAAAATGCTAGTGTTTCAAAAGAAGGAGAAGGTGATAAACAGGAAAAACATCTTCAAAAAACATTTGGTGTATGCTACTGGTGCTTAAATGAGAGAGACCACCATTTCTACGTAGTGACAGATCTGATGGTCTAGCTGACAGCTCATCAAAAAAACTCTCAACAATTTCTAGAGGTTCCCATTCTGCTCCCAGAACCATACCCTGTTCCTATGGACAGATTTGTTCTTAATTCGATAAAAGTAAGAAGATAGAAAATTAAAGGCAGGTCATTCAATTGAAATGTTGTATTATTTCTATCACCAAGTCATCTTAAGCTTTTATTTTATTTGTATTTTTCAAATCAAATAGTTCAGCACAAACATTTTATGTTTTTTTATTGTATTTGAAATACATGTAAAAAATGTATTTTATTCCTGGTTGCTGCATTTTAAACCCTCACACTGTTCCATCTCTTTCAACAACAAAAAAAAGTAAATTCTCATATCTCTATTTGAGGTTTTACTTGGCAGCAATTGAATGCTTATTTTGTTTAGATGACTGTACTGATTGTTTGCCATTCAGTTGGCTGCCGGCCTCCAATTATTAAATGTTGCTAATTGCACACATATAAGCAAAACTCCGAAAATATTTGGCAAAAGCCACTAGGATCTTTCCTTTCATCCCTTTCACATCTCTAATCAGGAAATCTACATCTGATTTGTGAGATGGAACATCTCCTGTACACAGGAACCAACCCGATTGTTCTTATTTGCATGTAAAACAAAAACAATAAAACAAGAGTCTGATGTGAAGTTGGCCTATGTTCCCAAAATGTGTGCATCATATGTAAGAAACAGCAAGAGGATGAAGCCAATCTTCCCGCAACCAATCTGCGGGTGGGTGGCCTGCTAATTTCATGTGGCAGTTGTCCCTACCCTCCCGCTACCCCCATGACATTACAGAGGGTTCTACCCCAGCTAGTGAGTGAGTCAATAACTTTGTGAAGCGCGTTTAAGAGATGACCTGGTCTGACGAGTTTCAAATGATACGCTCTCTAGATTCTAAGCTTGCAAGCAGGGCCCTGGGCCTCATTTATCAGTCTGCCTCTGTAATTCCATTGAATTCTCTTTGCCAATTGCTTGACGCATTAAAGATGGATTTAAAATGCAATGTATGTCATAACCAAGGGAAGCGGTTTGAAGGGGAGCTGTCCAACAGCTTTTGTACCTGAAACATGTCTTTAAAAAATGTGCTTTATTGATCCATACCCAAAAACATGAATGGGTGGTATACAGTCCCTTTAAATTAAGAACACACATTTACTAACTGATACATTTGAGGCTATCTCCATATATTAGTGTAATTGATTACGGGACATCGACAAAATGCACAGCTGGAGCTTTACCTAGACCCAGCGTCTCTATTTCAATTTAATTTCCTTTCTTCGGAAAACCATAATGGCTTTAGCTTGAAAAAAGGTTCTTGTTGCAATTAAGTCATTGTGAAGGGGATATCTCTCATATAGCTATGAAGGACCGAGTGGGAGAAAAAGACAGATTCTAATTTATCACAACCTTTTCTTCGTTAATAGAAAGACAGGTTTGAACTATTCGACTGTACTTTCGAGAAATCTAAAGGAGACAAGAAATGATCTGATCATGCAAACCAATGATTTATTGCCCCTTTATGGGCCAAACAAAGGACTTGCTCTACACTCATTCATCTCTCCAAATATACAGTAATTGCTGTGAAAATTAAAATGACATTCACTTTCAGGTCAGGATCCTCAATGTAGATATGACTTTTTCAAACCAACGCAGAGCTTTTGGACAGTTAAGCGGACATGTAAGCTATGAGCAGTTCAAATCAATCAACAGGGTATAAAAGGCCCTTTGATGCTCCCATATAACATCCTTTGTAAATGGTTTAGCAAAAGATTTTTCAAAAGATGCATTTGTCCGTAGTGCTTCATATTTAACACACCTGACACATTCTTGTTTGCTTGGCTATTTGTATTACATTGTTTTAATCAAATTAAATAGCTTAATATTATCCCTAACTTTCATGGTCGTTGACTATGTCTGTTGTTATGACATCACTAGGGTACTCCAGTCCTAGGAATATACTTTACCAGAATGTGCATTGGGGGCAGAGGAGGACAGTGATTACTAGGTGTTTCTGATCACTGTTGGCTAGATGTGATTTCTAGATGGATGGATCACAAATAGGATTTGCTCGGGAGAGTCTCACGACCTTATGACAAGAGACTGGAATGTGAACTAAGGTCCAAGCCAAACAGCAGAGGCTTCTCAACTATCCAACTGGTTGAGAGTTCAGTAGCCTCTCTTCTGATTGGTTGGGTCTCTCATTCACATGGATGGCAGTGTAAGCTGCAGCCACCTGCTTGCAGCCATCACCAGGTAAGAAACCCATGTAGTGTGACTGATTGTGTGTTCATGTGTGTGTGTATGACTGTGTGTCTATGTCTGTTTGTGTGACTCTGTATATGTGTATGACTGTTTGAGTGACTATCTGTGTATGTGACTGTTTTAGTGTGACTATGTGTGTGAGTGTTTGTGTGACTGTGTGTGTGCATATGTGACTTTTGTGTGTGTATGTGTTTCAACTTGTGACTTTTACACAGTACACACACAGTATCACACATAAATTGATTCACATATGCACACAGTCACATACCCATATAACACATATTATTCATATTATATAAATTATTGGGAAGAATTGTATATGTATAATAGACATCATGTGCGTTACTGTATGTATATTATAATATACATATATTATTAAATGTGAACTGTGATTATAATGTTCTTAAGTCAGGTTTTAATTATGGGGACCAATAAAGCCCTTCTTGTATACTGCATTACACTATAATCCTTTGTCTTTTTTCCTTCCCCCTTTGCCACTGTGTTTTTCTGTGCGCACTGTGTGCCTAAAAGCCTTTCATTAAATGGGCAGTACGGAGGACACTTATCAGCTTTGATATATCAATAATCTCAAAACCTAGAGCGAGGAATACACTTTAAAATGTGAGTGTTTTCCACTGAAGAGGCTATACCATGTTTTAAGAAAAATCATACATATACACACATTTAGTTTTGTGTGATTTATTTCATGTGAAATGATCTCTGAGACCAGATCACCATTATTCATGTGAGATATTTTACTGGAGACGGAAGCTATGACATGCTCCTCTTCTTCTCATACACACAGCCACTCTATTGGATGTATTATTTTGTTCTACTCAATGCTCCCTCTACTTTCCCTACGTCGTACACTGTACAGAGAATCCATTCTCACTAACCCTAAGTGTCACTTGAAATTATTTATTGGCTTTGACACATATCAAAGTCCCGGAAGAATGCACACAATATGTTTGCATGGAAGTATCCACAATTAGAGCAAATATTGTTGTAATATATGACAATATATGTGTCTTTTCCAAAGTTGTGTTTTTAAGGTGTCTGCCTTGTCTCTTCATTCATTATTGTTTGGAATCTACCCCAGAACTGTGCACCACAGCTCACTCTCTCTCTCTCTAAACCTTCCCCCAGTACCATTGTCTGAAATATAGTCCTCAACAGAGCACCTCCGCACTTTTTCACAACATTTTTCCACTACCATTGTCATCGGGTTTTTTTATTTTTTTTTTATATATAAATCTTTATTAAGTTTTTATAAAAGAGAAAAAAAAAAAAAAGTTTAAATAGCACAACAATCTCACACATACGTATATGTTCTATGCGTTTTCTTCAGTGTTTTGATTTCCATTCAGTTACTTATAACGCTATTATCACATGAAGAAAGAAGCTTTAAAAATCCAAGTGCCATAGTCATGGGGCGTTTTTAAGGTTCTGCCTTCTATCTCTGTGTACCTTACTTTTTGAAATCTATTCCAGATAGTGCACCACAGCACTACCTCTCAACATTCCCTCACTACCATTGTCGGAAATATGGTCCACCACTGTGCACCACAACTCTGGCTCTCAATCTTGCCCAAAAACCCAATGTTTGAAATATAGTCCACCACAGCGGTCTATCTCAAGCTTCATCAGAATTCTATCCACCTACCATCTGCTTCAGCAGGAGGAGGTCGAAACTTTAATACAGGACTTGCTCTCACTACTATTTCTAATATTTGCATATCTAGTTTCGCTCTCCATGGTTTCTATTTGCCTCGTTTATTTTTTTAGGGATTTAACAATTCGCAGCAACAGTTGATGGTGGAATAAATGTGATCCATTAACACCCTTCCAATTGTTTAATAACACCACACCAGAATCATATGCATATTAAATATTTTTCAGTGGGAAATATGGAAATTGCATATAAAATGGCATAATGATGTCATAAGCAGGAGATACAATGGGAATATTTAAAACGCATTTTGCGGTATATTTATGCATGTGCCTGCAATTTTGCAAACACAATATATGGATCATTTGTCATCCTATTCTATGTTCTACATCTACAGTATTAACAACATTTACAGTACACAACTCATATTTCTAAGAGATGCATCATTTTTTTTTTAATTGTGAAATGTTCTTTCGTCCCCCTCTGGTGTATAACATGTTGAATGTAACTGTTAATGAATTCCAAAGAGACCTTTCCTTCTTTAAATATATTAATTAATAGGTGTGTGCAATTTGAGGTGATGTGTTTAGCTTTGAAAGTGTCCATTCATGACATGTGGCATTAATACAAAAATATAAATATGCACAATATGTGGAATTTCACTCTGAAAAAGGAATAGTGCTAATTTGTTTGTCGTACAGCTTGCTAATTATAGTGACCTTCAGCTTTGTTATATAACACTGTTAATCACTGTATTAGAAAACAAAAATAATATTTACCATTCATGTAGTTAAAATGCAACAGAAGCATTGTCCATTTTTGTGATATCTGGGTGAAGAGAGGAACCCAAGAAACCAAATTTAAAGTAAAGCATCAGATGCATTAAGGATAACTGAGAAATGTAGAAAAGGGTTAAAAGAGCAGTTCCGCCAAGCTAATTTCTCTATGCTGTGTAAAATGCACGTATTTTAACTTTAATACACATTATCAGTTTCCTTACATTGAAAATAATTTAACTGGGGCTTCTTAATTCAGAGGCATCCAATAAGATGTGTTGTCATGGCAACATTAACATCTCTTTAGATTGTCTTTGTAGTTTTTAGGAGGTAGATCTGCAGGAAATACCAAATACCAAACTGATTAGACAGCGCTTTCTCTTTACATGGTGCAGTATGCATCTAAAAAAAATGGACACTATAGGTGGAACTGCCCTCTTAAGTGACTATTTAGGGTCCTTTTACTAAAATTTGACATTGGAGGTCAAGATTTGCACTAATCTTGACCATCAATCTCGAACAGACTTGCGCCCCCCCCCCCCCTTCCTTTAGATGGCTCATCCCAACCTTACAAAATGGTATTCACTAGCAATTTTTTCGAGGTCGAGATGAGGCGACATGGGCTATGCAGTGGAGGTCGAGAGGATGTTTATCTCGACCTCAGAGATTGAGTTTGATTTAGAAAAAATATGCTAGTGCCAATAATGTCTCCCATTATAACCTATAAAAGGCTAATTAAGACTATAATATTTTTCGGAGGTCAAATTTAACTTTGAAAAAAAAAAAAGGTTTGGTTCCCCCCTGCAAAAAACAAACAAAAAACTGGGTCCCAGGAGCTCCCCAAACGGCTCCAATTGTATTTAATGGACACCTTTCCCTCCCTCATGGTACACACATGGTGTGGTTGGTTACAGGTTATTGGCATTATTGAGAATCGCCCCACCTGCCCATGTAAGGTTTACAAGGGGTAGGTAGGGTTAATTTTGATTTATTTAATTTCTTAATTATTTTATTCAGGGGGTCTTGCAGTGGCCACCAGATGAGGGGGGTTATCATATTTGTTTTTATTATTTATGTCTGGGGGCCCATGGGCAACCTATGGAGCAGGCAAATTGCAAGAGGTGGGGTTGGACATCAAAGTTTAATTCACCTTTCAATTTGAACTCCCTTCGGATTCTAGTTAATAGCAATTGCAATTGGGAGTTTGATATAGGAGATAGAGATGGACAGGGCGAGGGGAGAGGGAGGTTTGCTTTAGAGAATAAAGCGAGGAGGTTTACTTGGGAGATCAGATCCTCACATTCTTCTTGTCTTTTAGTAAATAGTGACTGTGTGCATTGTGCAGTTAATTTCAAAGGCGACGGGATTAGAAATGCAATGCAATGGAGAATTATATAGAGTTATAAATGTGTTTGTTACCGGCTATGCTGTCTGTTTTTTTTTTTTCTTTCTTTGTGTGACATGAATATTTGTATTTTTCTATCATAAAAAAATTAAATAAAGAATAAAAAAAAGTAAAAAAAAAAAGTAAAAAAAAAAAAAAAAGAAATGCAATGCAATAAAGTGATTATTAGTTTTCTATATGTTTTTATTTTTTATAATACTATTATTTAAAAATATTTGTTTGGACACTGTAAATGGTAAAGTCCACAAATTCCCTGCCTGTTGCATGCCAAGGAAAAAATAAATATTGCCAAAATAATGTGTCTGTTGTGAAAAAAAAAAAAATTAAAACCAAAAATAAATGTGCTGATGTATTTTAAGAAACCACTTAAAAAAGACCTAGCTTTTTCATACATATTACAGAGTTGTACAAATGTATGCATGTATTAAAATTGTAATATCTGTGCTTACCACATGTTTAATTGTTTTAAAATAAATATTACATTCGCAACTTCTATTGTACCTCCCACCCACTTGGGGGGTGTCTGGGAGGGTAAAAAAGTGATGTTTTGAAAGTGTTTCAAACAAGTAAAAAGTTAAAGTAAGTCAAATGATAATTATACTTGATATGTGTGAAGACATATATTTGCACAGGAGCCTGTACAGAGCACACATGCCCACTTTTGCTACTGTCCGTACAGCTACGGCTGCCAGGTCAGCCATTTTTTTGGGTTGATACACATAACTTTTAACTGCTCCCCTACAGAATGTAGAATGCTAGCGTGTCTTCTTGATTCCATTGCTTTAACTGAAGTTACAAGGAACAAAACAGTGGACATATTTAGTTTTCTTTAAGTACAGATGGGAACAATGGTTTCATACTTCTGTGCTTAATTTTAAATTATATGAGTGTTGATCTTAATTTGAAGAAGGAAAAGTCGTTGTTTATTTAAGCAAAACAAAATAAATAATTATTTAAGAAAAAAATATTTAAAAAAACAAACAAACGGTGTATTAGCGAGTCACAGATGAGTGACTGAGAGTGGATGAGATGTATAAAACAGGCGCATATGGAAGTATCATTATTTGTAGTAGACACATTGTAGTGTCAGAATGGAGTGCCTCTGCCATCTCACTCATACAGGAGTGTTCATCCTATGCAAATGGAAGTGTCAGAGATTTTTTTTTTTTTTTTAAAAGGGTCAGGGCTGTTTTGGCACAAACAATAGGACCTACACAATGTTAGACAGTTGGCCATAATGTAATGGCTGATCAGTGTATTGATGGGCAATGGTTCCTTTTCCATGCATTACAGTACTTTTTCGCTACCCAAGAGGCAGCAGAGATTTTCAGTGCAATTTTAGAATCATTGGCTTGCAACCAGTACCGTTAGTGTAAATTAATGTGGGACGTTTGTGGGCATGAGGAGTGTAAAGGAAGAGAGTATATTTAAAAGAAGAAAAACTACCACAATTACTGTAGTGGACATAGTCTAAAATTAGAGGGGCAACGATTTAAAAGTAACATCAGGAAGTATTACTTTACTGAGAGGGTAGTGGATGTATGGAATAGTCTCCCAGTAGAAGTGGTAGAGGTTAATACAGTGAAGGAGTTTAAGCATGCATGGGATAGGTATAAGGCTATCCTAGATATAAGATAAGGCCAGGGACTAATGAAAGTATTACTTTACTGAAAGGGTAGTGGATGCATGGAATAGTGTTCCAGTAGAAGTGGTAGAGGTTAATACAGTGAAGGAGTTTAAGCATGCATGGGATAGGTATAAGGCTATCCTAGATATAAGATAAGGCCAGGGACTAATGAAAGTATTACTTTACTGAGAGGGTAGTGGGTGCATGGAATAGTCTTCCAGTAGAAGTGGTAGAGGTTAATACAGTGAAGGAGTTTAAGCATGCATGGGATAGGTATAAGGCTATCCTAGATATAAGATAAGGCCAGGGACTAATAAAAGTATTACTTTACTGAGAGGGTAG